>PYAF01006013.1:1670342-1718085 GCA_007407185.1 Glycine tomentella | reverse complement strand
AGTTTCAATAATAACATTCACCCATTTTGAATAAATTTTTAGTTTAAATCAATTTTTCTTTATTTATTCAATTAAAGAAGATTTTTATTATTTTAAATTAAATTATTTGATTAATGTTCAAATTTCTTAATATGTAAATTTATTAATATAAAAATATAGGAAATATATTAAATATAAATAAAATTCATGAGAATACATTATGAAGTACGAAATTTTATAAAATATAAACTTGATGCATGTATAAGAAAATATAATATACATCATACAAAATTTTGATGTAATTTTTATAACATTTAATATTTTATTGAATATTAATACCATTTATTTTTGTGTGTGTGTGTATATATATTAATATATTTTTTACTAATTAAAATATAATAGATAAACACATTATAGATTATAAAATTAATAAAGACACATGAAACTAAGCTAATTTCCTATATATCTGAATCATACAATTATACATTAAATACATAGTGAAAAAAATGAGAATTAAAAATTTAGATTGATAGATCTTTTTTAAATGATCAATATTAAAAGGAAAATGCGTAAATTTTAAAATAGTCATATGAACAGTAACGAACTATTAATCTTAAACATTTGCACATAATTATATAACCTAAGTTTCTATTTTTCATTTCATACAAAAAAAATTCCCACTTAATAGAGTTTAACAAATAGATGGTTTTGTTATCGATCCTCATGAGTACAAGCAGAACGTAAAGTTTTTCATCTCCACTTGGTTTGAATTCATCCGTGGGAATCATTTTATGGCTTCAGAGATGCAAATATATATTGCAACCTATATATTAATATCTTTATTTCTTTTTCGAAAAAAGTTAGGTTTTAGAGGGCTTGAAATCACATGTAAATATGGACTCACGTCAGTATGAAAGTAGTAAATTGTCATGACATTCCAGCCTCAGAAAAAGATTTAACGCAACCCCTTCTCACGAGAAATTTGGATCTTTTCACGTACGCAGTATAATATATCTTCGTGCAAAGCAATTTAAATAATTTTTATCAAATTTAATTTGTGAATTTTATATTTGATTATAGTAAAGAGATTTTGTGCGCGCGGTAAAAATTATATAACTTTTTTCAAATATGAACATAATTTTGCCTTACTCAATAACACGAAGCGATTTAAATTAATCCAAAATCAAGTATATATATTTCTTTTTGGTGGCTAAATCATGTATATTTTAATAAAATCTAATTTTTGCCACTAATATAACGTTAATACTGCATAAGAATTGAACTCAAGGACAACTCAATTTTTCTTTTTCGTACGATAAAGAGATGTCTCTGTGATCACCCCATTAAAATACAATAATAACGTTGCAAACAAAGCAGAATTGAAGCAGCTAAAAAAGGGTCGTACAGGGATGATGTTTTTCGCGTAATTTTACGTACTAAAAAATTCCGTCTTAATTATGAGTCTGTCTATTCTATGAATTGCAATAAAATAATTTTCTAATATGAAAAATACCCAGCTGGAATGCATGCGGTGCATGTTCAGATGTATCAGTATTTTCAATTCATTTGATATATATCCATAAAATTAATATTTTCGTGCAATAAAATGGGTATGGAACGGATACGATAAACTTTTGTTGCTGTACATGAAGGACATGTACACTTAAAAGTTGCTGTACATTAAAATTTCTTTTCTTCTAAGCCATCTTACATAACATATATCAGAATTTCTCAAAAACACTTGCAGCAGAGTGGAAATTCAGAAGCATGCGTCTAGTACCTATTAACTGAGACAAAGGCGTGTAGTTAATTTTCTGCGACGACAAGTTGCTTTCTCTTTTTTCTTTTTTTTTTTTTTTTCAATTCTATTACATGCATCTTTTTATAGGCTCAATCTCCAATAAACGAAGTGGGGCGTGGTGGGGAAACAAAGAGAAAGAAAGGCACAGAGAAGAAGTGTGGCTATAGCTAACAAGTGCATGCAATGCCACAGGGATCGTATGGCAAGTGATGGGAGTGAAATGGTAGATGATTTTGGAACCTAAGCTAAGCTATTTGTGTCGTGCTTTCCAGCCAACACCAAGCAATTACAAACTACTTTTCTCATTGATCTTACACATTTTTAGCACCTAACTAAGGTTGTCGCCTCATTCTAACATGGACCAACTTTTTAAGTATGGAACATGGTCTCCAATTTTTACTTATTGTAATAGGTTTTTCAGTTTCATTAGTTTTGTTAGTTCATGTCCACAAAATTATAATGTAATGGCACTAAAATCTTATATGGTAACCTTCTTATAGAAATTCATCAACACCTAAAAATCATGTATAAGTGTAATGTATTTATGGTTAAATAGAACTCGATCTACTGGTAATTTCAACATGTTCAACATGTCATTAACACTTTATTCAATCATTACTGGGATGTCTCTCCAATTGTCTTTCAAATATGCATTATTTCTAAATTTGTAGACAATAATTTTATTATTTTTAGAATAAATTACATAAATTTCTTAAAGTTTGCTCTTATTACAGCTTTCATCCTTCCATTTTTTGAATCCTAATAAACACATCCTAATTTTTTACTCTTGTTACACCGATCTTTCATTTTAAAACTCGATTTTTCTATTAAAATCAGGATGAATTCGGATGGATACCCACGAATTCGGGTCTCACTACCATGCCTACTTACTAGGAAAAATTTGTATTTCCCTAAATTTTTTAAATAATAAAAATAAAAGTTAAATATAGTTAAAAAAATGACAGAATAAAAAAAATAATATAAAAGTAGTGAAAAATTAATATAAGTTAAAAGAAATTTTAAAATTTAAAAAATGATTTAAAAGCAAAATTGTCCAATAAAAATGAAAAATGGATCTATTTTAATATACATAATTAAAAAGAATTTATTATTATTATTACTTTAATATTATTAAAAATAAAAATAAATGGTCTAAAAAATGTAAACAACAAAATCTGTTACACAAGTTTACATCCCTTTTATATATTGATTCCTTTTATATATTGATATAAATTTTTAAGTTATATCATTTGAGTTGGTAATGTTGTAGTAGCCGTCGAATAACGCTATATTTTCCTTCATTCATCCATGATATTCCTTACTCCCAATTTATTTATAATCCAGGGTTGTCACTATTTTGGTATAGCTTTTGAATGAGTTGCCAAATCAATTTAACTATCCAGTACCAAGCATTTATTTTCTCTTCGTATGACAAGATAATATTGATTTTTCTTTGTTTTCGTATGTCTAAAGATGTTGTAGTATGAGTTATAAAAAGAAAATATAAGAAACTCGTAAATTAGTAACAAAGAATTGATAAAAATATTAAATTTAGTTATTAAATATGTAAATAATATGATAAATTAATTCTTTAGATAATTTAATTTTATAACAAAATGTTTTTATAATTTTATAATTTAATATTAAATTAATCTTAAAAATATAATTTATTTGTTAAATTTATCTTTAAATATTATAATTTAATAAAAAAATAATATTATAAGTTTAACCACTGAATTAATTTGTTATATTTTTTATCATTTAAAAATAAACTTATTACTATGTCACAGTCTAAAAGATAAATTTATCTATTTACTCTTTAAAAAATGAGGTATTAGTATTCTAGTATATATCAGATTTTATAAAGACTAAAAACAGCAACTCCCACTTCACTCTGGTCAAAGTGAGACAAGCCCCCACTGTTTGAAGAATCAGAAAGTGGTTGATGATTTCCTTGCTCAATGCAGCAAAATAAAATTGAAAGAAGCAAAACACTTTATTGGGAGTTGGGACTCATAAATCCTTTCTGCTGCTGCAGGCTGCAGGTAGTACAATGTAGAATGCAGTGGATTAGCTGGCTAGTGGCTACAGCTAAAGAGAGATTGTGGTAAACCCTAATCGGGAAACTCAACTGGAATATCTTTGTCATCTCTCCTCTCCTCCAGTTACCAATTTGCAATATAACAGTACAGCACTGTTACTCTGTTAGTTGTACGGGCAACACAACAATAAAATAATTTAACTCTGTTGGTCCCATGTGATCTCAAGAGAGTAAAAAAGTAGGACGTTCAAATTGGATAATCAATCTAATAAACAATTTTATTATAATAATTTTATGTTCAAGAGTTTTTAGTATTCTAATTTCTTAGTCTACCCTTACACAATAATTATCCCAACTAGTATCCTTATTTTCTAGCAAAAAGTTTAGTCTCAGTTCACCAAGAATAGAGACAGACTGATATCTTTGTTTCTCAGTCAGACTCATATCCTAGTTTTTCAGCCAAAAGTCGCACGTCTTAATTCACCAAAAACAGAGACAGAATTGGTATCTTAGTTTCCTATTTGTGACCTCTTCCAAAGTCAAGAAGAATAATACAATAAAATTGTTACCTTTACACTTCTATTCCTTAAGCAAATAGGTACCTTTAAATCCTAATGGAAAGTTGAAGAATCAGACTTGTCAAACGCTTCTATATGATCTCACAACAACTCTCTCAATAATACAAACATAAACTCTAAAACTCTAATATTATATGGAATGGAATGCATACTCTAAACACCAAAATATGTTTTTATTTATACTAATTTAAGGATATGATTTAACCAATTTTTCAATACAATCCTAAAGATATTCTTTCATATTATCCAATATAATCTTAAAGATATTCTATTATATTATATTATGCAATCTTAAAAATATTATATCCTATTTTGTAAGATCAATCTTCTAATTTCCTTACATAAAATCTAATAAAAAATAAATAGAAACAAATCTTCTTAATTTCATATCATCTTGAATAATATTAATATTCAAAATTATTCAAGTAATCTTCTCAATTATGTTGATCTTCGTAAATCCAAAATATAATAACTTCAAAATATCAAATAATTATCATAAGTACAATAAATCTAATAATATAACATTTATTATTTGTTATATCAAAACTTTATAAATATTTTTATGCATTAGAATTCAACAAATATCTAACAAATTCACTTTTTGTTCGCTGATAATTTGTCTTACTCACATAACAGATATTTCTATATGTGGTTTTCAATAAGTTGTTCTTAGTTGAATATCACAGCTAAAAGTCTAATTTTATTTGAAGTTTGTTTGGATTCTTGTCCACACACTGCAGACGTAGATTGCATAAGCAATAATTAGTTGTTCTTTATTAAATTTGAGGTGAATATATGAATAGTTTTTTTTTAAAAACATCAATAACTTATTACAATCTAAACATACTTTGCATGGTTCAAAGTCTTTAATGATTAATTAGTACATATAAAATTATATATATAAGAAATTTATTAATGTACACGTGATAATTTTTTAATATAATTATGTTAGTTATATAATTGATGTATGTAAAAATAATTTTTATATTAACAAATCTCACAAAATATTAATTGTTAATGTAAACATATTTGTCTTTTAATAATGTGAATGCATTAATAGGTCACACTATTAATATATTTTAATATACTATCTAGTTATAACTTGTTAAGACATTCATACTATAAAAATAATTATGTATATTAACAAATTCTTATATATATATATATATATTATTTTATTGATTTTTTTATATATAATATAGTATTAGGATGTGTTTAAAAGATGGAAAAAAAATTAAATTAAATTGAATATAAAATTTCTCTGTAATGTTATTTATCTTCTTTCCTCTTTACCAAGTATTTATATGGTGTCATGAGAGATGTTGGCTACTTTTACCAAAAAGGTAAAGTGGTGGAATTGCAAAGACCAGTTGACTCTTAAAAGAAGAATTCACATTCAGCAACAGCCGAACTGTACTAATAAAAGAAGTGTGATGATGATGAAAATATGAGTTGTGTTGTGGCATATAATAATGGCCCACATGGATCGTCTTCCAGTAGGGTCCGGTCCACGACCACTCAGATCGGGGCCCACAATAGAGGTTAATCATAATGTTTTTGCTGTAATCATAAAATAACGTGACAGTACATAATAGGGAACCTACCGTAAAAATTACTCATAGCCATTGGGTTGACCTTCATGTCTCATGACCACATACCTTCTAGTTCTACTTTTATTCTCACTCTTTTTTTACCCGCTTTTCACCCTGCTATGTTTAGAAGTTTTTTAAAAGAATAAAAAAGGGGATCAAAGGAGAGTAAACTTCGTTAATCCAGTTGGATTGAATGCTTGAATGATAAAGAAACATAGAGAACATTTTCCTTTTCATAGATAAAGTTAAGATAAAAAAAAAATGAAAGTTATTACTAACTCCGTCTCTAATTATAATATTTTTACAAATTATTTATCATTTTTATAAGATTTTTTTATTTTTAGATGTATTAATTATTTTTTCATTATATTCTTACTTAATTATTCTCTCTCTGAATATTAATGAAAAATAATTAAATTGATAGAAAAATAAGAAAAGAATAATTTTATAATAATAATATAATTAATTGATAGATTTAATATATAATTAAATTAACTATTTTTTAAAAGACATAAATTAATTTAAAAAGTCTTATAAATTAGAAATACAAGAATTACTCCTTGGCGTGATTGGTCAATTTAGGATTTTTTTACAAACTATTTAGAAAGTAAAGTTGTTTTGCAATTAATTACTAGTAGATAATTGACGGTCATTTTCTATCAACCCGAACTATTACAAAATGTCTATTACTAATTTTGAGAAATTAAAAAACAACTAGTCACAATTTTTTTTACCATTAAGAAATGAATTATGGTGATTTAAAACAATATCATACCAATTCCAAAAAAAAAGTACATCATACCTGTCATTAGTTTTGAAAACATCTCATTTTAATAAACAGTTTGTAAAAGAACCCAAATTGGTAAATAACCAAAAGTTATATTCTCTTTTCCTTTTTTTTTTCTTTGTTAATCAAGTTATTTATGAGAATCAAAGATAATATCACAAAATATATAATAATTTACTCATCCTACTTAATCAATTAACTAGATCTGCTTGACATTAATCTTTCTCTCTCATTTGAAATGAATATATAAATACTTTCCAAAAATCAAAATTCTTGATCATTGGAAAAATAATATCACTAATTTTATTCAGTAAGATAGTGAATGAGTGACTCGTTTCAAGTGATCAAATAAATTTATATTCTTTTAAAAATAAAAATAATTCAATATAAGTATGTATACTAACTCAACGGTTTTTTTATAAACAAATTGTGTACACATCTAATTGCTATTTAATAATATATAATAATCTTAAATTATAAATAAAGTTATTACATATACAGTTAAACACCTACGTTATGCATAAAGAACTGACTTCACGTATTAGGGAGAAAAACTATTTATCAATATGACAGTTAATTGTGTACGAGCATTAGGTGACTTAGAAGCAAACTAACTGTCCCAAAAAAGAAATTAATTAATGATAATTTAATCCTCAAATTTTATTAAAGTGTTTAATTGGATCTTCATATTTTTAAAAATTTCAATCACGTACTCAAATTTTTAAAAATGCACTACTGTTACCCTTTCCGTCAATTTTGACCGGCGCTGCTGAACGGTATCTCCATCTCTGTCAACCTCTCCTTCTTCGGCGAGATTTCGATCGCCGCACCACCCAAACGCCTCACCAAAACAGAGCACCTCATCTCCACACCCCAATCCTTCACCGTCGTCATTGACCTAATGCTCCTGCGTGCAAGAGTCGGTTCTTATTGAAAGCGGGTCATGTTGACCCAGAAGAAGATCCGACAATATCTCCAGTTTGCTGCAGCAAAAAACAAAGCTATGGGATGCGTTTTGTTCGTCTGGTGATGCGGAGCAAAACCCCTCAATTAAGTTTTTAATACGTTGAGTAAAGAGAGAGAAATCGAAAGAAAACCAAAGAGGATATATCGTATTTGGCGCAACTGTTTCGCAAATACTCTCTCGTGTTTCAACGAAAATGCATGTACTAGTATGTGGTTTGCTCAAAATTGATTGATCTACAAAAGCCCTCAATTTTTAAAATTGTCGAAGAATCAAAGGGAAATCAGGGTAAAAGGAATAGGGTTGACACAGGGAGGGGCGGCGCAGGGGTAAGTGGGAGAGAGTGCGGTGTTTTGGTGAGGGCATTTGGGTGGTGCGGCGGCCGGAATCTGCCAGAGAAAGAGAGGTCGACAGAGATGGAGAGACGGTTTAATGATGTCAGTCAAAATTAACGGAAGGGGTAACATTGGTGTATTTTTAATTTATATTAATCTTTTACGACTTTTATATTATTAATTTTTTTTATTCTGTCATTTTTTTAATTGTATTTAACTTTTATTTTTTATTATTTAAAAAATTTAAAGAGACACGACCCCTAGTATTCAGTAATAAAAATATATTTAAAAGTATGTATAGCATCTACCAGTGGAATCAAATATTCTGAACGGCAATAATACAATTATCTATTGTTAATGTCCATTACCAACATCATTAGTAATATTAATTCGTAAGACGAGACATCCCAACTTCACAACTGAGAATTTCTGGCGCATAATCATTTCTTTAAACACAGAAAAGATGGCACTAAAACCACAGGATGAAAGTCAAGGTCAATCAAAAACTAGCTTTCAAAGTTGGGACTTGGGAGTTCAGTTTCAATTAAATGTTACTGATTATGTAGATTTGGATGGAGTAAATTGTTTGTGGTTCTGAAATGAAACACTACTAAACATAAGATAGGAAATTATTCAAGAGGCCGAGATTTGTGCACCGAAATGAACCCCAAAATTTTGTCATTCGTCTATCCCTATTTTCAACCTCATTCGTTACGGTATTGACACTCATCAGTTTTGAATATCAATAAAATCATTTAAACATGTTTGTTTTATTGTTGCAAATAGACTTTTGACATAAAATGAAATTTGCAAACTAAATTTATGGACCATTTGATTTTTCTTGAAATTTGTAACCACATTTTAAACGGAAATTCAAACGTAATCTTATCTATACAATTAAAACTCGATTAGGTAGTCCTTTTTGCTTGAGATGACAACACTATCACGTTATTAAAGGATTCTCTTGAGTCACCGAATGCCAAAAAAAATTATATTTACCGGAACCCAACATTACTTTGGGTTCACTATCAATGTTTTATCTTTGTCCACATCTAACACGCTCTGTTATCTAGGGCAAAAGATTTTGATGAATCTAATAGTCGGACCATGGGAAAAAGAAAAATGGAACCAAAAGTGGAAAAAAAGATGCAGTGCCATTGACAGAATAAAGAAAGAATCGTCGTTCCAAAAAAAAAGAGAGAATCAACCTCTCTTTTAGACAAGACAGATTTCTGTTTCCACATCCAGTAAATTAAAAAACATCAAATCCAACTAAAAGAAAATGGAAGATTAAAAGTACGAATAGATTATGTTTTAATCTATCACACCTTGGCACAACTAAGAGAATGATGATGATGTAATGATGGCAAATTGTTGAGACTTATTAGCAATCATCAAACCAATATATGGAAAGAAAGGTGGCTCTCTGTCTTTGGATTTAGAAACACATGCAACTAAAAATCTAAAACCAGGTAGACTTTCTCCCCAATTTTGACTTGTGCAATGTAACAATAAACCTAGTTCGACAACCTGCCCCAGGCCCCAGGCCCCAGCCGAAATAGACCCTTTTGACTCCTATTTGCCTGTCCTCAACAACTCCTAAAATAACCCCTGAACAATATAGCTGGACACAAACAAGATTCAGTACAATCTAGGCTTCCAATTTTCAGGAAATTTTATATATTCTTGCTATTTATCTTTTAGTCCACAAAAAGGTCTAGATGCAAATCCCATGTCTCATATAAAGAGTATGTGACGGAATCTGTACATCAGCAGAAAATAAAATGGTGACTATTTAAATGTGGTAGCACTATTATTTACTCTCCTCCATAGTTTCATTTATGGTGAAAATATCGTTCAAACACCTTAGCAGTTCAACATTCCATGCTAAATAGAGTGCAACATTTAAAAAAGATAATTCCTAACTACACACTCTCAAACAAAAAATTTACCAATAACTGAAATTTATTGAAAAACATAATTTTGTGAGACTTAATAAATAAGTCTCACATAATTATGTAATTTTCAATAAATTGAAATCAATAATATAAGTGTTAAAAGAAGTGTTAAGAGAGTGCATTAGTAACCCCTCTATAAAAAAGGATGTATGATGAGGCTAAATACAAGCAAATTTTCAACTATATTAATGGCTGCCAATCAACAAGACATCATTCTTTACTGTCCACAAGTTACCTAATAACGAATTTCTCCAACACAAAGTGATCCGCTAGTTAACAAACTGCAAGTTAACTTCAATAGTTTTCTATGTTCCCTTGACAAACAAGCTAGACATCCCGGTCAATTGTCATCTACTACCATCAACTACAAAAATTGTAATTTCCAATACATACATATCAAATACCCCAACGTTTAATAAGATCTCTAAGGAACCTTTTATTAACAAACCTTTCTGCACTTATTTGGTACTTATTTTTAATGTATTCCTCAATGCACACCCGATATGAGAAGTCGATCCAGCTACCATCAGTTCTTACAACAAAAAGGCATCTTGGGAATAGATATAGGGGATGTTGATCAACCTACAAGAAAATAAAGTCATACAGTCTGCACTTACTGCCAACTTTAGATAGAATAGATCAAATATATAAATGATAGTAGCTTAAGTTTAATAGTCTTGGTGCCAATCAAGTAAATCTACATTTAATAGGAAATGGATTTGAAAAGCTTACAATTAACAAAAATGGTGAATGAGAATGCAAGAACATTCAATTGGATTTCAGGCTTTAGTGTATCAAATACAGTATCAGCATTCGAAGTCAAGTAATGAAGGATAAAAAAAAACTAGCGTATCCCATTGCCCAGAGGCTCCTCGCTTATGTGAAGGTATGGAGGAGAAATATTGTACACAGCCTTACCCTTGCATATGAAAAGAAGTTATTTCCGGATTTAAACCAATGACCAACAAGTCACCAAAGCACAACTTTACCGTTGTGTCAGTGCTTGCCCTCAAGTAACAAAGGATAAATTGTCATCTAGTTTTAGAGGGCCTACATTCCTTGATACTGGGACTTGGAAGACAAACTTTTGAGTATCAACAAAGCAAGGCTTGCCTCATGTCATTGTACCAATTATAAAAAAAATGCTATCTGATCAATAAATTGTATTGATAGGCCAACAAATGCATAGGATATTAAAAGTATAAATTTAATTGAGCATAACTACATTTGATCTGACTGTAGTGATAACCTAGATGGTAATAGAAGATAGGTGCTCCTTTAAAAATGCATTACATCAAAGAAGACAATGTGGCTATTAGTTATTACCATTTCAGGAAGCGAGAGTAGAAAACCAATGCACTCGAATTCCTCTGAGTAGATGATAATCAATTTTTTTAAGTGTAACATTTCAGCTTAATTACACCCGAACTCCTCTACTTTCTCACTCAAGTTTGATTTTTGCCTCAGGTTTTAATTGCTATGTTGCCATCTACTTGATTAAATCAAGTATCCTTGTCAGTTTGAAGATGGTGTAAACTGTCATTTCTTACAAAACAATCCTTCTTTAAGATGTGTAGACTTTTTTATTGATTTTGCTAACACAAAAATGAGGTGGCAGTGTAGCAGAATGCCACAAGCAAAAAAGAGCATAAGGTTGATGTATCTCTGACAACAGAAATTTATTTCATCAGTTTGAAACCTACACAGAAAACAATGTTGCAATTAAAAGTATAATTGAGCCTAACATTTTTTTCCAAACAATAATTGAACACCAATTTGAAGAGTCATCATAAATACACATAGTGTAGAACTTTTAAAAGTATACTGTATTAACTCATAGGAAACCCTCCCTTAAAAGCAAGCTGGCATCTTCTTTAATGCTAGATCTTGAGCTCAAGATCTGATCTTCACTGGATCTCTCAATGAAGGAGGTGAAGAGATCTCCAACATGGAGAATGGGTTCTTGTAGAATAATCATGAAGATGATCTGCACATGGTTCAAAAAAAATAATTTTTTTTCTCTCTTTCTCTCCTTAAGATCTCAAAATGAGATCTATCATTAAAGAAAAAAATAGAAGAGATTTTGAAAAATCTTCAATCCTACGTGGCATTATGGGGTCCACCAAAAAGTGATCTAAGATCCCAATTTGGGATCTACCACTGAAGATGCTCTTGGGAGGAGAACCAAGCACTTAAATACTCCACCAAGCATCTCATCTACTCAACGTGAGACTTAGGCACCCAATAATACCCAAGTCCCTATCAATTTCCCTTGAGCTGCAGTCTTGCCTTTCATTTTGTTGTATGTAGAACATGTATTCGTGTGAGTTGCAGCAAGAGTCTCTGTTCTGTTTTGTTGCTCATTTTCTTTTCTTTTTTTTTTTTTTTGTGTTCAGAGTGAGGCTTAACTTCTCATCAGTGACCACCAGTCAATAATATCATCCACTATGCCAGAGGGAACAAAAAAACTCCACAGAGCACTTTTGCCTCAGTCTCTTGTGCACAAGTAAAACTACCAGTGATAACCTTGACATGGCATGGCATATTGGCATTGTAGAAACTTTAGAAAGATGTTCACTTCAAATGGTTGGGTGGTTAAGAAAAAAGTGAAGAGGGGAAGGAAGGGTGGGAGGGAGAGGTCGTGGGTTCGAATCCCTCCACTAACAAAAACACTAACATTTAACAACTAACATTGGCCGATCAAAAAAAAAATGAGCGATTAAAGTTTAAGATAGCTAATAACCCTAATGGAAAAAGGATAAATCACACCTATGTAGCACCGATACCGACACGGTGTTTTCGATACGTTTCCGATACGGAACTTCGATACGTTCTTCAAAAATTCTACTATTTCGATACGTTCCCGATACGTCTTAGTATTAAATAACTTTTTTTTTATATATGCCTGTTGTAAGAATGTTTTAGCTAGATAGATCTTTTTTGCTTCTAAGAAAGACCCAAGTCCTACCTTCACTCATAAATAGTACTAACATAATATAATGGATAATAACAATTTTAATTAGAAGAAAGGGAACTTACTTAGCAATGGGGCAGGTGTATTTAGGAAGAGGCGAGTTGGGTTAAGAAATGGGTTGAAATGAGGCCCAACAAATTTATGGTAGAAGCTGTAGAATTTGGCTGAAAGAAACATTGAGATTTGAGAGAAACGGGAGTCCAATAATCTCCAACAGCCACCAAACCCATTCTCACTAACATCTCTCTTCTATCTGCCTCGTAAGGAAGGAACCAAATCGCACACACTCTTGAACAAAACATTGATTCATCACAATGGTCAAGCTAGCTTCCGCTAGAGACTTCCGCACCTACGGGCCGGGCCTCACCAAGAACTGCTACGAGTACATCAACGCCGGGCTCTATCTCATTGCCTCCATCATCCTCATGCAAGCAGGGGGGAGCACGAGCGGCGTTGCGACTGACCAAGCGACGGAGGAGCAGTGACAGCGACGGCGACAGATGTCTGATACAGAGCACAAAATGGAGGAAGCACAACATCGAAGCCTTCGTTCTATTAAGGGCAATTTTTTTTTATTTAAAAAAGTGCCCTTTGCAAATTTGATACGTGAAAAGAGGTATTTTTTGCGTATCCATATCAAACAGGTGTCCGATACGTTGGAAAATTTTTTTGCAGCGTATCCGTGCTACATAGAATCACACTGTACTTATGTCTACCTTTTGGAATGATGTTATCTACTTTTTTAAAGCTATGGAACCTTTGTGCATGTTCTTAGTGTTGTTGATAATTAAAAAAAGCCAACAAAAATGTTACACATCTGAAGCAAAGGATTAGGAAGCTATTCAAAAAGCTCTGAAGGGAAAAAAAGTAAATTACAAAGACATTTTTGCTATCATTAGTAGAATGTTAAATTACTAATTTTATAGAGTTTCATACAGTGATTGTGAAAATCAAGGTTATCTAATCAAGATTTGAATTGTGAGTCGCTGAGTTAAATTTGGCATCATGAATCATAATTTGTATCAAATCATAAGATTCAGAGACAATGGAAAGTTACTTCAAATATATCATGTAGATGATATGTAGTGTTCAATGTGTGTGTGTGTGTATATATATATATATATAACTATGATTAGATAAAAACAACTTAACAGAAGTCCAATAAATCAAAATTATCAGTTATATATGAATATGAGTTTGTGAAGCCTTTATTTTAGAAGAATGGCAACAAAGCAATTGAATAGATAAAGAGAGTAACAAATAAGTGAGAAATAAATCAGTGAAATAATCCAATAAGATAAGTTCAAAAGTGTTCCTTCAATTCCTTTTCATTTAACAATTTAAGTTTATATGAATTTTCAATTTTTTTCATGAGTTGGTGAGAAAAGAAAAAAAAAAGACAGTGAAAAAATAGCAAATTGTTGAATAGTGTTATTCGTATCGATGATTTAAATTGCACAGACTCATTCATGTGTTGTAAGATACAAAGACATTTAAGATTCATCTTATGATACGAATTGAAGGCAGCCAAATTGTATCACATTGTAAGATTCGGATTGTGAACTCTAAGATTATGATAACTATGGTGAAAATAACCTTATTACATACATACACATACACACACACACACTAAGAAGAGAAGAAGGATTGATTTTTGAGCAACAAAAGTTGCTGGACTCGGTTTAAGTTAACCAAGCTCTTAAAAAACATTTTGATGCTTGTGATATGATTCATCTCATTCTCCTAAATGACATTGATGATTGTAATGAGTTGGTGGTATGAGAAATAGGTGGAGATGGAGAAGCTGATGATGATAAGCTGGTTTTTTATGATAATACTTTGACTTGGGGAGTTGTTGCCAATGTAACAAGGGTCGGTGAGCCTTTAAGATACACCATAGCAATATTTTGAAGAGGACAGCTCCTAGGCCTTCAAACTCTAGGAGTCTAGGGGGAAGGGAAAGCAAAAGAAATTATAGATGAACAAGAAGGTGGTGATCACGAAATTGAAGGAGTTAAGGAATCTGGTAAAATTATTTAACTTGTATCTAAAATTTCAATATAGCGCCATCCCGTCATCCACCATAGCAATATTTTGAGTCAGCCGCTCCACATTGCTATCCCTGGTTGATAACTTCAGAGCAGACTACAAACGAATGAAAAGAATTTGAACCTTTTGAGAACTTTTTACTCGCTATAAAAATTGTAACAGTAACTCCATTGCTATGTATGCCTTTACAAGCAGTTTGTTGTTTATCTGTTAATTTAGGGCAAATGCAATCAGAAGTTGCAAATTAATCCGAACAAGGTAAACACACCAATATCATCACACATACATACTACATATCTAAGTGATTAAAACAAGCATATTATTCAATTGACATAACATTATCACGATAAAGAATAAGAACCTACAAATCAAATTAACCATGCACATTATTAACTTCACTTACCATAATGGAGTTCAGCCCACTTCCGATCTTATCTTCGTAATCTGGATGGTAAATAAGAATGTTCTCAACCACGGCTCTTTCATCCTCCATAGTCAGTATCTCCCCATTCATGTACCTGGCAAAGAGACAAAACGTCGTCATTTCATGGCACCCCACACAACAGCAGAGACTCACAATCTTAATAATAAAGGTTTTAAATATCGGTCGCAGATAGTTAAAAAAACTTTGATATTGCGGTAGAAATCAAGGTTATTGATTTAATAATCTGATAATACCTTGATGAGTAGAGAATTTGCATGGTTAGCGAAACGATTGGCTCAACATCCCTCGCGATCTTCTCTTCTTTCTTCCTCCACTCGGGGTCATCCAGCTCCGAGTTGGGGCTGCCGGTTAGGGTCCCGCAACTCGCGTTCGAAGTTGCTTCTTCCGGTGATGGCGTGGCACTGCACCAGAGACGGTGACCCTGGGGCGCCGCGACGGTGAACCGTTGGAAGCCACGCAACCGAAGGCGGTGAAGCAGAAAATGCCTAGCGGTAGCGGCCATGGTTGGTTGTGAAAACTGAAAACAGTCACTGTGTGAGAGTCGAAGTTCAAATTCGATTCTCAGCAAACAGCGGGTTCGGTTCCCTGGTTTTGGATTGGAGGCCCGTTTGATTATCCAACGAACATGGAATCAAATAAAGAGGGCTTTTGCTAATAACACCACTCAACTTATTGCATGTTTTGGTTTGCCATTGAAAATGTTGTGGACACATTGGAAAGTCAAAAATAAACTCAAAAACAAAGGTCCTTATCCATTGGAAAATTACTTTTGCCTCAAACATAATTTTACAGTTGAACCGAACTAGTAGCAAGACCCATAAAGTATATAATTGCTTTTAGTAAAATTTAAACTACCATTTATTACAGGTAAAGTTCATTTAGCCCGATAAGCTTCAATTTGAATCATATTTCATGATTAATTTTTGTTGGGGCTAGAACTAGCGTGGTGCATATTTTGAGAGGAAAAAATGGTGACAAAGAACTGAATCAACTCAAAAATAGTTTAAAACTCAATTCGATAATTAGCTCGCTTAATTTGGTTCATGAGCAATGAGTTGAACTTAAGTTCATTAAATAAACAAGTCAAAAAGTATATGCATCTTGTTTATATAAATAATACCAATTAATTTCTTTAAGTCATTATCAACTGCACAATCCTAAACTACATAGTTCTATACCTAATCCCAGCCTTTAGATTATTTAAACCTGGTAGCTAAGATTTGGTGTAAAACATTAATCTTACACCTATTGTAAACATCTCTCTCTCTCACACACACACACATAATTGATTGGATTTTTTATTATTTTATATATCTAAGGTAGACTGGTTTTTTATTTGTGTAGACTTTGGTTGTAATTATGTTTTTTTTGTTATATGTTGTGGTCCTACAAAAACTTATAGAATAAGTTTAGTTTTTTCTTTTTAAAAAAAATAAACAATCATTTTATCTAAAATCTACTAATAAATTAAAATTTTAAAATGTATAGGATTTAAAAATTTGACTTTGATTCATATGATTCGAGCTAATGAGTTGAACTGAATTGTTTGTGAACTTGAATCAAGTTAGTTTGAATCGAGTCGAACTTGAACTAAGCTAAATATTAACGAGTCAAGTCGAGCTGAATTGAGTTCAGCTCAACTCAAATCATTTTCAATCCTAGGAAAAAGAGTGAGGTAAGAGAAAAATAAAGTGAAAGTAATAGATATCACAAGTAACCAAACAAAAAAAAAATAAGAGATAGAAAGAGCCATGTGATGGGATGTGAATATAAAAATTGGCATGTGAAAAAAGGATAATGAAAAACAACTTTTAAAAAAATCAAGTTATGCATTGATTGTCATAATAATTTTATATTATCATCTAATCATAAATCATATATTATATAATAAGTTTATTAATTTTTACAATAATTATATTAAAAGTTATACCAATAATAATTTCTAATGAATTAACACCAATAGTACATAACTATTAATTTTTTAGGGTAACAGAACAAAGTGTATGTTAAGGGAAGACTTAATCTCACTTCAAGTTAAAAAAATATTATCATCTTTAATGAGAATTTAAAGTGTGATTAAATTCAAGTTTTGACTTTCCTTGAGTGAAAATCTAACCAAGTAAGTCAACTCTATTTACATGAAAGTTATATGTATATGTTTATTTATTTATTTTTTATGAGTAAATGTTAATTGTTAGATTTTATTAGCAAAAGAAATTCGAATTCAAAAACTATCTCTTTTTCACTTCATCTTTCACCATCAAATCAATCTTATAGTTTTACATGTTTATGTTATGTTAATTTAGTTTGATCAAATTGTTTTTTTAAGGGAGATCAAATTGGTTTTAGTAATGTCCTAATTTATGAATTAAATAAACCTTGAGAACTACTACTATGATTGACCAAACTAATTAAAATATTGGTTTCGTTAGGTTGTCATTCAAATCGTGTTTGGTTGTGTAATTGTGCTTTTTCAATAATTGCTTATATTTCATGTTAATTTATAGTCGTGTTTTTTTAAGGAATTTATATATAGTCCTATTTTTAAAGATATAAAATTTGCAAGTTAGAGATTAAAGATATCTAAGGGACCAAACTCGTAATTTGGCATATTCATCTATAAATATCAGAAATGGAAGCAAGTGAAAAGTCGTGAATATTGAACAATTCATTTATTATTGTATAAATTAAGTTGACTGATGTGGATAAAGAGAAGAATCCATTTATTATTGTAACAGAAATGGAGTAATATACTACACCTCGTGTAAAAAGTTTGTGTTAAATAAAGTGATGACAGGTTGAATTATAAGTTTGATTCTTTAAATAAATTTGTGATTTTTATTCCCTTAATTTTAATTAGTGATTTTGATTATTCTAATTTTATAAATGGATAATTTTGGTGTTTCGATTAATTCACACGGATTGACCGTTAGGGTGTTGTGGTTGACTGTTTATTAAGGCATATTCTATATTCAAATAATTGTGATTATTGATTGATCAACAAACCACAAAAGTATCCTAAGAATTTCAAATTGAAAACCACCACGACTCCTCCCTCAATTTCAATTGAGAACTTTTAAGGATTTTTTTTCGATAACGTTTTAAGATATTTTTCTTATTTGTTTTAATTTATTACTTTTTAATTTAAATTAAATTTTAATATTTTACAAATTATCGATAATTTTGTATCACAATATAAATTGCTTATTACATATCTAGAATATAATTTACATGTTAAAAAATATTTAGTTATTAGAAATTTTAATATAATATAATTTATATATTAAAAAAATTATTTATTATAAATTATAGTTATATAAAATAAATATCTATTATGTGTATTGCACGTGCACATACGAAAAAAGTTGTTAAAAAAATTAAAATTCACATTAATAAAAGAAAGTGATAAGAAAATTATAGAGTAGTGCTTTTTTTTTTTAAAAAAAAAAAAAGGTGATAACAAAAATATACATAGAGGATTGGAACAATTTTTGTTATCAAGATCGTTAGGGCAAAATCTAGATGTAACACCATAACTATTAGCAGTGTTATCTATTTAGCAAAATTGATATTTGACTTTAATAAGTGTTGCTTATGTTATCGACATCAAAACGACCATTATTGATATAAAATATAATTTTAATTATGAAACAATACTAATAAAACAAAATCATCGTATTTAATTAGTTTTCTCAATTTTTTTAATCACCTAACAAAAGTTTCTCAGGTGACATTAGGTGAGTTCTAGTTGGTAATTAAATTTAAATAATTTTTTAAATACTTTTGATTTCAATAAAAAAGAAAAGTTAATTTTATATCTTAAAACCTTAACTAAAACTCAAAATAAATATAAAAGACTAAATTAATAATTTATTATAAATAATTTATTTTCCCATTTTATTTGTTTAATTTAATTTATATATGTTGACTATTATTTAGTTACAAACTATTGTATATACTCCTAATAAGATTATTATAAAGGAAATACATGGCAGTTACGATCTACACACACCTTTTTATTTTTCTAGGTTCTCCATTATCATTCATTCCATTATTATTAGTCCATGACTATGAGTCACAACCCAAATAATACAGCTAAACGCACCATTTGATTTTTCTAAAGTTTTCCATTATCATTCAAGGCATTACTATTCGTCCATGAGTCACAACTCAAAGAAAGCAACTAATTTTTATGCACCTCAAATCTTCTGCACATTATCACGTATGCAAAATTATGAAATAAAGAAATAAAAATGTTACAAAAATAGATTAGAAAAAATGTGTTATTTGGATGGATTGAAATAATATTTTTTAAAAATATATTTATTTGGATGAATTAAAAGAAAGAGAAAATAAATAAATTATATACAAATATTTTTATATCATTAAAAATATTTTTCAATCTGTTATTTTTTACCAAATTTGTTTTTGTTATTAATTTTTAAAATATTGTAAAAATTATTTAATTTTTAATCAATACATCATATACACTTTTCACCCAAAATGGGAACACTAATTTTTACAACTTCTCCTTCCCAATTCCTTTCCAAACAAACAAAGAAATATGCAATATTTAATTATGATATGTGTATTAGAGGTTTTCAAATTTAAAGATAAATTGCAAATGAAACCAAACCCAGTGCAATTTCTTGAAACCGGATTTCTTTGGAATCATTTTTTTATAATCTACCGATTTAGTTTAGGTTCCGGTTGATATTTTTCAAACCAATTTATAATTTTAATAAATGTGTGTTTTAGTGGTTATATACTATGCCTTTCAAACTCGATGTATATTAAATTCAAATCGATACAAATAAAAATTAAAAACTATTAAAAATTGAAAATCAAACTAAATGGATTTTTTTATATTTGTTTGGATGATTTGTTTTCAAATTGGTTCGATTTATGATTTATGTTTTTGAAACCAAACCAATTCCTAACATTTATATGTACATATCACTTAAGTTTTATAATGTTATGTATATGAATTTATATAATGTATATCATTTTTTTAGGTGATATTTTTAAGATATGTTTAGTTTAAAATGAATAAAATTTTAATATATTTTTACTATAGAAGGTTTAACATATTAATGAGTTTCATAAATTATTATTAGTAATTTTTAATTAATTTAAATTAAACAATGAAAAAATATATAAATTTTAATAAAATAATATTTTAATAAAAATCACAAAAATCAAATCGAATCAAACCGAAAAATATTTATTTGATTTGATTCATATTTTATTTTAAATTAAAATCAAATAAAACAGAATCAGTATGTTTTATAAGTTTGATTTCTATTTGGGTGATTTTGATTTTGAATAATCAAATCAAACTCACCCGCAAACATCCCTCCCTCATATCATAATTAAATTAAATTTGATATAACAACTAATTGATTTTCTTTTTCAATTATATCAGACTATTTTTCTTTTATCATTATCTGAATACTTGCCATACTTGCCTCCTCTCAAAAAGAACAAAAATTCTGAATGCTTACCTTTTGTATATGCTTATCCCTTTCATTCATTCAGTTGTTTTCATTTTTAGTTCTAAATTGAATTTCAAGGAAATTTTCAAATATTAAAATAACTTTGACAAGCAATATAAACTAGTATTTTAGTTTTTCATTACACAGAACAAATATTTATTTTATATAACTAAAATTTATAATAAATAAATGTTTTAAATATATAAACTATATTATAGTTAAAATCTATAATGAACAAACAATTTTGTACATATAAATTATATTTTTAAATTTATTATACATAATTGATATTGCGATACAAATGTAATTCTTAATTATGATAATTTTTTAAGAAATATTGGCATTAAAGTTAGAACTGAAAATATTAAAAATAATAGAATAAAAAAGATAAGTGATAAGAAAAATCCTTAAAAACACCTTGGTTGGAAAAAAAAACCCTTCTAAAAATTCTTTTGGTGAAGAATAACAACTAAATCAGCTCTCTTTCAATATAATTATTCTAATTTATATATAGAGAAAGTATTTTTTGCAATTCTAAAATATAATTTATATGCCTAATTTTTTAATTTGAGTTTTAACTATAACATAAATTATATATTTAAAAAATAAATTTATTATCCATGTAAAAAACATTTATTTACTAAAAAAAGTTAGATAAAAATAAACATTTATAGTATTTATCACACATGTTAAAATACTAATTCAGATAAAAAAAACAATATGCATTTTCTATAGGGTTCCTTGTTTTACTTAGAAGAATTTTAGTGCAAGATTTTAAACAAGAATCTTGACTTCAAGATCTGATTATCTCCCAATAAAGGAGTTGAAGAGATCTTTATTTTGGAGGATGAGTTCTTATAGAAGATCCCTTAAGATCTGCACATTGTTAAAAAAATAAATTTTCTTCATTTTTCTCTTTTTCTAAGATCTCAAAATAAGATCTACCATCAAAGAAAAAAAAATTGAAGAAATATTGATAAATCTTTAATCTTATGTGACATTACGAGATCTACCAAAAAATAGTCTAAGATCTTAATTTAAGATTTACTACTAAAGATGTTCTTTGGATACAAAGTATTCTTTGTTAGTCAAAGATTTGGACAGAGAAAGTTGGAAAAAAAAAATTGAAAGTTGTTAGATTTTTTATTGTTCATTTAACAGGAAAGAAAATATGATTTGTGAAACATTGTTTTATATTTGATTGGAAAGAAAATCAAAGAAAAATAGAAAAATAAGTTAACTTTTAGGATTTTTTTTTAATTTTAATATCAAAATCAATTTCAACATCTTTAATTTAAATTAATTGGAATTGATTCTTTTTTAATTTAAATTTTAAAATTTTGTTTTCTTCCTTATCTTTTTCCATTTAACCAAATGGACCATTAGGGAATTAATTTATTATTCTCAATAAATATTTTTTATAGAAAAATCTGTTTGTTTCTTGAACATTTTAAAAAGCAAATGTCTCTTAAACATTTGTTTACTTTCTAGAAGTTTGTCCCATAGGTATTTGAAAAAATAAAAGAATAAAATCAAACAATATATTTCAATTATTCATTTATATATATATATATATATTAAAACAGTTAATTTTGGAAATTTAATTGCTAAATAATACCGAATTATTTTACAAATTAATTTTCAAAAAAACAAAAAACAAATCCCAAGTCTACTCTACTCAACGTACGAGGTCCACGCTCGATTAAATTTCTTCTAAGACTGAATTAGTGTATGTATTTGAAATTTGAAACTAAAGATCCAACGACTCTCTCATTTAGTCTGACAAAAGGTTGCAATCCGCGAAACCAGCTGCAATTTTTTTTAAAAAAAATTATCAGATAGGATAAAATTTAAATTAATATCTAAAAAGAGTAAATGATAAAATAGTCTACAACTTTTAAGTATTAAGTCATAAATAATTTTACAATTTTTTTTTATAAAAATCATAAAATCAATTTTTTTAATAAAGTCGTAAACATTTTTTTAAAATTAATTATTATGTTTATTTTCATTTTTAATTTTATTTAATATTTTTGTATATTATTGTATTTAAATTTTTTATATTTTTGTATATTATTTTTATTTAATATTTTCTATATTTTATAAATTATTTTATTTAATATTTTTTGTATTTTTATTAATGTTAAAGATTATTATTTATTTTATAAATAAAAAATAATAAAAGACTTAATTTAAATCAAAATGTTAAAATATAATACACATATTTGATTTAAAAAATATTATTATTAATATTTAAGTCTTTTATATTATTTTTTAATTTATAAAACAAATAATATTTCCTAAAATTAGTAAAAATATAGAAATATAAAATAAATAGTATAAAAAATATTAAATAAAACTAAAAAACATAAATTCATTAATAGTTAATTTTAAAAAATATTTATATTTTTAAATTTATAAATAATTTACTACTTATAATATAAAAATAAAGAAAATAAAAAATGCTATGACTATTAAATCGTATTAAAAAAATTAAAATCTTAACCTTTTTTACAATTTTAATGATAATAATAAAAAAAGTCATAAAATTATTTTTTGCTCAAAAATCGGAAAATACTCTATAATTTATCTTTTTATAAGTATTAATTTAAATTTTAATACCATTTACTAATGTTTTAAAAAAATTACATCCTTAGGATGGTTTTGCCTGTTGGAATCTTCTATTATTGTTTGGAATTTATTAGCACCACTCGCCGTCGCCGCCTGCTTACCCCTTAATTAATCTATTCAAACTTCATTGTCTATTCTCTATTGACTATTACTTCACCCATTTATGTTGGAAGATAATACTACTGTATTTAATAATTTAAGGCTAATTGCATAATTTAGTCATGTTATGAATTCTCAATTTAGTTATTGTAAGTCAAAAATGATTAAATCTATTATTGTATATGTAAATATTATCGATTAAAATTTGGTTTATGCTATTATGATGCCATTTATGTATTCTTAATTTAATTTTTATACATGTAACACATTTTTAATTACTGTTATATATCAAACTAAGAATTATTAAATGTATAAAAGTTAAATTAAAAATATGTAAATGATGTCATGATGATAGAGATTAGACCGTTCATATTTACATGTAGAGGGATCAATTTAATAAAATTTTATGCATAAGGACTAAATTGAGAATTTGCAACATGGATAAAGACTAAAATACGTGTTTAGCCTTAATTTAATTAGAAAATTTCCCAATCTTTCAATAAATATTTTAATATTTTAAAACTGCTAAATGGATACACATTATATACTACCTCTGTGTTTCTTTATAGAATAAACAAATGATAGTATTTATTATACTAAATTACATGATTGCTCCTTTAAGTTTAACTTTTCTTTAGTTTGATCTTTTATGTTTTAGAAGTTTTAATTTAATTTTTTATGTTTTAAAAAAATAACAATTGTTTTCAATTTTGGAACGTGATTTTAAAACTTCTTTTTCAAGAATTCGATATATAAAAAAGATTTAATTGAATTCATTTATATGAAAATTATAGAACTCAAAATTGTTGTTTGAATTTTATAAAAAAGCCATAACAAATAGTGAAGATCACATAAAAAATAAGTTGTTTTTATGAAACTGAAATTTTGTAGCTTATGATTAATTTTCAACAACATATTTTTTCTTTCAGCCGTTTTTATACTATTTTACTATATAAAAACTTATTTTTTGTTGAAAGGAAAAATAACTTGTTGAAATGTCATATAGAGAATGCATGGCATATCTTGGTTGAGTCATCATTTCTAAGTGTCGAAGGTCTTTTAAGTTTTTTAACAAATTAGTATATGTTTTGTACGACTATAAACAAAATTTGTAACTCATGACTTAGATAAGAAGGCAAATTCTTATGTTAGTCCTATTTGTAACTGAATTATCTCTTTGTATTATTGATTTAACTATTATGAAAATGACATAGGGATGCTCTTTCAATTTTTTTAAATATATTTTTTGTTGAATCCAAATAGGATTAATTATTTTTAAATTATCTTGACAAATATATTAAAATAATAATTATAATTATAATCAGTTATACATATTAATAATTGAAATAATTTAATTTTCATAGTGTCTCAAACATAAAGTGTAATATAATTATAAACATGTGAATAGTTAAAATAGAATTATTTTAACTTAATTATACATTTTAATTTAAAAGAATTTTATTATCTATAATAATTTTATACGACTTTAACATATTATTTTTTAAAAAAATGTTATAAAAAAGAAAAAAAATTCAGAGTATTATGAAAATCCTTCTTTATTAGAACGTTAAAAAAAATCCTTCCTTATTAGTGATATTCATTGAAAAAAAAGTAACTTGAATCTATTTGGGCCCACCGTTGTTTTTATTTACCAATTTACTTGTATCTCCTGCAGTGTGAAAAGCACAGGTCCACAGCTCGTATTTTAGAAATGTGTGCAAGGTGGAAGAGAGACTGAGAGAGTGACGGTTTTGTTTTGTGACCTAGTATATAAGTCTCTATCACTCACCTGCAAAACCCTTGAGCACAAACACCAGCGCCTGCACGCACGCTTCGTCTCATTCACACGTGCCGCAAAAAACGAGCGAGACCCCACGGTAACCCGGTGAGGTCACCCATACCGTATTGAATCATATATGACTGGTCGCGGCAGTACCGTTTTAAAAAAATTGTCCACTTTATCGGGTCACACCAAACAGAGCGCAGAAAAATAAAAAGGTGAAACGAATATCGATTTCAATTCCGCCACTGAACTCCGAAACCAAAAATCCATTCCAACGAAGAAGAAGAAGATGAACCTCGAAGAAGAGAGTTAGTTAGTTTTGAGTGAGTGATTCCTCTGAAGAAGCGTCCATAGTAGTAACGGTGAGGACCTTCAATCTCAAGTTCTCAACCGTTTGTTTTCTCTATAATATCCCTAACCGGCGTGGATGGGACAATCTGTTTCCTCTGCCAACGTCGCAAGTCGTCGCGAGAGGGACCAAGGCCACCTCTCTGTCAACGCCTCCAAGACTAGATCCACCGCCTCGATTTCGTCGATGGCCGGTTATTCCTCTGGCGCCGACGAAAGCGAAAACCGTCGTGGCGAGGCCGTTACTGATGAAACCACCGACTACATCTCCGATCTCCCGAATGAGTGCCTGGCTTCGGTGTTTCAGTTTCTCAGCTCCGCCGATCGGAACCGCTGCTCGCTAGTTTGCCGGCGGTGGCTCCAGATCGAAGGACAGAGTCGTCACAGGCTTTCTCTGAACGCGGAATCGGATCTGTTTCCAGCGATTCCGTCTCTGTTCTCTCGGTTCGATTTGGTGACAAAGCTCGCGTTGAAGTGCGACCGCAGATCCGTGAGCATACGCGACGACGCGCTCGTGCTGATCTCGCAGCGGTGCCCTAACCTCACGCGCCTCAAGCTCCGCGCGTGCCGCGAGCTCACCGACGCTGGAATGGAAGCGTTCGCGAAGAACTGCAAGGGATTGAAGAAGCTCTCCTGCGGATCGTGCACGTTCGGATCCAAAGGCATGAACGCGGTGCTCGACAACTGCGCCGCGCTGGAGGAGCTCTCCGTCAAGCGCCTCCGCGGAATCACCGACGCGGCGGCAGCGGAGCCGATAGGTCCCGGCGTGGCTGCGGCGTCGCTGAAAACGGTTTGCCTGAAGGAGCTCTACAACGGACAGTGTTTCGGAACGCTGATTCTCGGCGCTAAGAATCTGAAAACCTTGAAGCTTTTCCGGTGCTCCGGGGATTGGGACCGGCTCTTTCAGTTAATGGCAGATCGAGTCACGATCATGGTCGAGGTTCACCTTGAGAGGCTTCAGATTAGCGACGTTGGATTGCAAGCGATCGCGAATTATTCGAGTTTGGAGATTTTGCATCTCGTTAAGACTCCTGAATGTTCTGATATTGGACTTGTTGCTATTGCAGACAGGTGCAAGCTTTTGCGGAAGCTTCACATTGATGGATGGAAGGCGAATCGGATTGGCGACGAAGGGTTGATAGCTGTTGCAAAAGGTTGCCCTAATTTGCTTGAATTAGTGCTAATTGGGGTTAACCCTACTAAGGCGAGTTTGGAAATGTTGGCATCTAATTGCCAGAATCTTGAGCGGTTGGCTTTATGTGGAAGTGATTCGGTTGGCGATACTGAGATATCTTGCATTGCTGCAAAGTGTGTGGCTTTGAAGAAACTGTGTATTAAGAGTTGTCCTGTTTCGGATCAAGGGATGGAGGCATTGGCGAATGGGTGTCCGAATTTGGTGAAAGTGAAGGTTAAGAAGTGTAAGGGGGTTACCCCTGAGGGTGGTGATTGGTTGAGGAGGACTAGAGGGTCAGTTGCTGTTAATTTAGATACTGGTGAGGCAGAGCTTCAGGAAGCGAGTGCTAGTGATGGAGGGGCACAGGACAATGGTGTAGAGTTTCCTCAAATGCCTGCCCAAATTGTGGCCGCAGCTGCGTCTGCATCAAGCAGCACCACTCGGTCTAGTTCGTTCAAGTCGAGATTAGGGCTTTTGTCTGGGAGGAGTTTAGTGGCTAACACTTTGAAGAGATGGTCAGGTGGTAGCACTAGTGCACGCCATGGTTAGGGATAGCAGGGCCAAAGCAAACCTGAGTCTTTGACCATTTTTCATTGTTTTGGGTTGTTTTATCATTTGATTTTTATATTTCTTGTACTTAAATTTGAAATTTCTGCCGTGTGATGTTTATTGCCTTTGAAATTGAAGCTTCACGGTTGCAAGTGACAATCACGTTTTCCCCCCCTTTCTCTTTACAATTGTTGATGGTGCTCTTTTTTGTCTGGTAAACTCAGTTATGTGTCCTCTTGCTCATCCAGGGCATATGGAATCACTTGATTCATATCATATAAGGTAATACTATATGTTTAAAATATAGGAATATAAAAACTTAATCATATGCAATACCTTGTTTGCTTGTTTGTATCTTTTAAACAGTCTTTCTCTATTGAATTTTGTCTGATTCATATTCACATCCCCTAGCCTACTGCACAAGTGCACATTATTGTGTCAGCTCGTCCTGGATTCCTAGATTTGATGGATTGGAAACCACCGCATGTTAGCATGCATGTATAGTTTTGCAGAGGATAAGGGTGACTAGCTTTTATATGATTTATGATTGGTGTATCTAGTGTTTCAACTATAGTATTGTAGTAGATGTTTGATAGTGAATGGCTGAAAATATGCTTGCTTTTCTGTACATATCTTGGGAGATTACAATGGTAGCTAGCATGTAGAGAAACATGACTCATGAGAAAAATACCCTCTTCTTGTATTTAGGTTTCTTCATGTTTGCTTATGACATTTTTTTGGCCTTTTCATGGTGCAACTGAGCGTATCCAGTCCAAGCTGAAGACTTCTGTATGAGTTTGACATGATTTGATTTCCTTGGCACTTAGCAGCAAGCAGGTGACATTTTATTTGCATCCATTGTCATTTGGGAAGACAAAGGCAAGTGATACAATTGTTGATTTAAAAGAAAATAATGAACTGCTTGCTATTGTTTGATGTACCCTGTCTTCCTCTGAGCTTTTCCTGCCAATTGTTCATAACCACTTCATAATAAATCAATGCTGTTTGAGGTTAAAAATCTGGAATGGACCTGATCTCTTACAAGTCTATAGGACTAACAGAAAAGGGTCTAGTGGGCTCTATATGTTGCAGCTTCATTTTTGTTTGAAGAGGCCAAGTTATGAAGAAAATATGTTGATTTATTTCACTCATGTTTGCCTTGTGCATTTTGTTGCCATTCTTCTCTGCCAAAATATTTCCCCCTTCATGATATTTTCCAACTACTTATATCACTCGTTAGTAATGATATTTTCCAACTAGAGGTGAACTGCTAGATCATATTTTCGTGCCTTGATTATGGTCGGGGATGTTTTGTTTTTGCTGGCAATATACATAAATTCTTCTACAGAATGTGATTCATACATGTTGAGTGCCCCAATACACCCAATTTATGGTGCATATATGTACCATTAGATTTACCTGTTACACGATTGTATGAAAATTGTTTGAACGCTACACTTGAACAATAAATTCTTGGTAGGTAGGGTAGAACAGGATAGCGAGGAAGGGAGAAAGCAAAGCGATCCATTTTTCGGTAGTGCCTTAGGAAAGCCATTATCATTTTCTGGTTCAAAGCATAGTTACAAAAGAATGTGTCTGGCAGTGTCTTTCTAGCATTTCTTTCTATCAAAATAAAAGTTCAGAAATATTGATGAACTGCTACGATCTGTGGCTTGACTCAACCGAGAAAATTGATCACTTGACGGTTTATACAACCAGATGAGTCATGTTTTGGTTTGGTAAAAATGAAAAAAAATAAAAAATAAATTCAAGCCGTAAATCATGTTAAGTCCAGAATCAGCTTTTGTCCTTCACTAGTGCAGATAGCAGCACTATAAAAGAGGTTAGAGACCCTTGTAGCAGCTTTACCAAAAGTTTTTAACCAACCAAAATTAAACTTTACCAAAAGTTGGTACTTTGCTCCAATGTCAATTCCCATTTTCCTTTTTTAAATATTTAATCACTGGCCCAAGGTCCATTAAACAAATATCTAAGTTTTTGTTTTCAAAGTATAAGTTAATGACTGGTAATATCGGAGAAAGTTTTTGGTGTAGATTACTTAATCTTTTACAGAAAAGTATGTTCGAGTCTTCTAAGATCAATATCTAAGTTTCTTTGGAAACAAGATCAGTATCTAAGTTAATGACCGGTAATACTGGAGAAAGATTTTTGTTATAGATCACAATTTTATTAGCAATCATATGAATGTATATGAAATTATAGCAAAACATATTTTACGCATTCCAGTCAATTTTTTCTTTTACTTTTTTAATCAATGTTATGAGATATGTGTTAGCATTTGCCTAAAATAAATAAGCATTAAAAGATTACCAAAAGTTGGTCCAACGTCTAACGTGTTCCAACAATGTCAATTGCCATTTTCCTATGTCAAGCATTGAATCACTGTCGCATTAAAATCAATGTCTCCATTAAGTTACTGACTGGTTATTAGAGGGTAAAAGTTAACACCAAGCAACACTCAAAATTCTTATGGAGTGAGGCCACTCATTTTCTTAACTAGTGTAGTCCTTTCATCCGTAGTTAGTGGAACTACCACAACTTGTTGTATAAGAAAAAAGGTTTGTTTTTACATTTTTCGCTTAAAAAACAAAACACGAATGATTGATTTCCATCAAGTTTTGTTTTTACATTTTTCCAAATTTTCAATTAATTATTTGTTTTGGAAAACTCCACGTTAATATTTTTTGTTTTTCCGTGCGTTTTACATTCATACTATATAGCAGCACTTTGTATAATCTACTTAAGAAATTTGTAAATATTAACCATTTCTAGGGCCTAAAATCTCACTAAACTCCATAACCTTATATTCAAGCAAACAAAGGAATCCCTCAGTTTCTTTATAAATGTTGATTTTCCAAAAAAAAAAAATTCTATTTATTTATCATTTTAAGATTTAAAATAATATTAATTTATTTAATCAAATATCCTTTCCCCTTATCTTTGTATTACTCTAATTTTATCGGATTAAGAAACACGAGCACACTTTTACTAACCCTTTTTTTTTGTTATTGGTTGAAATTATTGAAAAGCACAAATTTATAAATCTCATTTCTTATTTAATGAACCTTACTCATAATTTTATAAATTTTTAATAAATTTAAGCAATTAAAAAAGTATGTTAGAAAATACTCCATTGCTAGCACCCGTCTCGTGGTATATTTTCAAAGGGGGCATCCTTATGTTATCTAACTTTTAATTATTTTATACATTTATCACAAAAGTAATCAACCATCAGTCACTCTCTCACCCAACCTAATTAATTACTAGAGTAAGTTAGTAAGGGAAACTATATGAAATATTCAAAATTACAAAAGCCACTAAATGCCAATTCTCAAGGGGTATATCCCATGCAGTTTGGAAGTTTCTTCAGCCCAAAGTGCATATACCTTTGAAGTACGTGAGTAAGGGAAACTATATGAAATCACAAGAGAAATTGAATTATTATATCAATTTAACATTTGCTCAACTTCTCTTCCATCCTATTTTTCACATCTATAAGTTTGTCTCTCGTCTTTTATTTTTTCTCTCCATCTCTCTCCTCTTCATACCGATAGTCCGATACACCAAAAAATATGAGATGTACGTTTTGTTTTTTTTCCCAGGCAAATTAATGTCACATTAAAACCGGGGTGAGAAACGATAGAGTTTGCTTTGACTCAAGTCACTCAACATTTTGCGAATTAAAAAAAGGTAGACCTAACTAAGCCTTACAATCATGGTAAGAGATTCTTACAAAGAACTTGGACTCATCCTTTAAATTTTAGCTTTGATAAATAACGATAAACTAATTAAGCTTAAGTGTCTCAGGTTCCAAACAAAAATGATAATAATCACCTGTTACTTTTACACTGCTGCGTATGGTCCACCTATCAGCAGTTGAAACTTGAAATAAGGTAATGTTCGATTGAAGACTGACAAAATTCTGTGTCTGCTGAGAGTTGGCCAGGATGAAGAGATATACACAATACGATGTAGATCGATTACTTTGTTTTCTTCTCCTTTCCAACCTGAGGCTTTTGGTATGCTATAATCTGACTCAAGATGGTAAAATTTGTTGCGACACCAATTGCATAGCCCAATAGAACTTCAAAAGAATCAAGGAAACAGTCACAATTATATGAAATAGTAAAGAAATAAATTTACAATGGACAATACTTCAATACAGACACAAAAAAGTCGGTTATTTTGAAATGGATAAGTATCAGGTCAAGGAGATCGAAGAAATAGTTTTGAAAGAAAAATATGATCAATTTCATAGACAAAATAATGGAAACAATACGTAGGAGGGCTTTCAATATTACCATCCTATTTAAAAGAAAAACTCTTGATTGAAAAGTCACCATTTCTCAACAAGAATTAGGACTTTACATCACAAGACAACAACATTGATACATGTATATACAAGAATTAAAACATGGAATTTGAATCTTCTGCTCCTTAAGGCTCAAGAAAAGCAAGTTTATATGGTGCTCGAGTTCGCAAGAGCTCTGCCCTTCTTATTGACTAGATCATCCAAGATATCTGTGTACTATATGTTACTTCATATAATATTTTATGATGTGCTAATGTGCCATAGATTCATCCTTAAGAAAATCAGCGTCTTGTCTTGCACAAGGACCCACAATTTCTAGTGCCAGGAATCTTAAATGATGCAACATAATTGTTTGTCTTTCCTTGAAAATAACAATGTCATATTTCTAAGTAAAAGATCTAAAAATGTAGTCTTTAGCTACAAACAGTAGTTTAGTTGTTTGCCTCTTAATTTTCAAAAGCAAAATTAAGAACAATTTCATATAAGGGGGAAATACACACATGGGGGAATATTTTTTGAACCATTTTTTTTCTTTTCAAACTACAATGTTTAAATATTTGCTTTGATGAAAATCACTGAATAACATAAACCATCTTTCTCCATTGCCAACATCAAACCATGAAAGCTAACCCCCCACACGTGCGCGCACACAAAAAAAAAGCTAAAAATTCAGACTTGTTCTTGCCCCTCTGCTAATTGAAACTGAAACATCTTTTGGCCACTAGCATAACTCCAACCTTTAAAATATACTATAAACTTGGATCCAAAATCACAAAAAACTACTGCTGGGAGAAGTTAAAGAATATCAACATCTCAGAAGCACAAAAACACAATACAATAGGAAAAGAACCCAGATCATTGAGAATTCTTCAGCTTATTTTAAATATGCATGTGTCTGACTTCTTTGCTTCAAGATGCAAGACATGGATTGAATAATTTAGTTTTACAGGCAAGGTTTATGAAAGAGGAGGGGCAATGGAAACAATTATGAAGTGAATAATGGGATGCTGGCTATTCAATTTATGATGCCAGATATTTAAGAATAAAAGATGAGCAAAAGGCAAAGATATTTATTCACTTCTATCTGTCAATGTGTGTTTCACCAAAAATGCAGACAGAAAAATGTAATAGCTGGTAATGCTTGTTAAATTTTCGAAGAAGCTATTGAGAAACAATTTTTACAGTAAATAATGAGATTGCTACTAAATGAATTTGGTTGATTACAAGATCACTTCTTTGAAGTCACATTGTTTCAAAAACATTTTGAATCTCAATTTTCTGTCGTCAAAATTAAGAGAGACATCATGCATACATGTTTTGGTTTTTAAAATAAATGTTTCCAAAATGAGTAATTGAACAGGTCCTTAGGGATTATTTGGCTTGAGAAAACGATTTCTATTTTCAACTTTTCATAAATAATTGCAAAATGCAACTTGTTGTCATTTTTTGAAGATTTGTATAGAAAACCATGAAAACAAAGTAACATTTTGTGATTATTTGTAAGAACATAAATTAAAATAGAAAATGTTTTCTTAAACCAAATAGGCTCTAAGCTTCTCAAAACAAATAAACAAATAAACACTATTATGAGTTAACATTTATTGACAATGATGACAACAGAAGACATGATGAAAACAAATTAAGAAGCAAGCCTACCACTTTTCGGTGCATTTTCTTGGATGGTGGTGAATACTCTAACTGCAACAAATAAAACAAATATATCAGTATGCAAACAAACACAAACTTTAACCTAAATTTTATTAAAGTCATAATAGCTTACCCATTGAACCTCCAAAATTCATAAAAGAAGTTATGAAGCTGAGTTCCCCTGTACTTTTGTTCTGTTCAAACATAGTACGTTACTAATGATGAATAAAAAAGGTGAAACAAAGTGTCAACATACTTCATCAAACGAAACATTTTAGACAAAAAACAACTACAAGGAATGTAAAGGCATAGAATGAAAAAGCATAACCACTTCAACAGAGTTCAAAGCATCATAGCCTTACATTACACAGAAGCAACAAACCTCCTAGTTTTCATAAAAATGCACGTAGGATGCCAATTATAGCAACTCAGAATCCAAGTTCCTTTCATGTAGTTAGTGTCAAGTAATCCACATGCAGAATACAAAAGAACCATTTATTCATTACCAAAGAGGAAATAAGTAGCCATTCAGACTGCACAATCAAATATTACATGTAAGTATAAAAAAAATTAAGTTTATAAGTTTCTTGACAAGTAGGTATTTTTCTCCAATATAAGAGGAACACAAAAGAGGCTATTATGTTTCCACTTACAGAAAAGTTTTGCCATATTTGAGGGATCCTTGCAAAGAGAAAGATTGCATGCTGGGATGCCTGCAAAAGATCAAATCCACATCAAGAGAATATCAAGCAATGAGAACCTAGTAACCAACATAAGTATATAATAAAGGCTAAAATGCTCAGCAGGATGGAAGGAATACAAAAGATTCTATTAGAAACAAATATAAAACAATTTGTGTATCTTCACCTATGAGTATGACCTAACAACTTAAGCTTTAAGAATATTTCATTCATGAAATGGTATCAAAGCCTCTACAACCAAATGGTCTAGAGTTTGATCCCACCCTCATTGTTCTAATAAACAAATTTTAATTTTAGCACAAGGTAGGTGGGCTTGTGTATTGTTCATGCTTCAAGCCCAAAGGAATCTTGCATGAGGGGCTATGTGAGAAATATAACATAAAACAATTCAAGTGTTTTTCATCTACAACTTAAACTTTTGGGATAGTTGGATCGTGACAGATTCAGTTGTTGAAAAGTTACAGCATCATAAGTAATTGTATCAACATAAAGTTGTTACTCACATACAGAGCTTCAAAGAGGAGAGGATCAATTTGACCAGCTAAGACAGTGGGTGCTACAGCACAATATCTGAAACCAAAGCGTCAAGGAAATGATCGAGAACATTCAATTATATTGTTTATCGCAAGAATAAAACCCAGTTCTTCAGCAAGCAAGTAGGATACAGCAATGCTCGGATCCATGTTATTGCATGCAAAGGTCGAGAATAGTAGTAGATTATGGCAACCAATACTAAAGCTGTATCAAAAATAGAGAGGAAGAAGCAGTTAGATAACTTCAAAGAATGTGGAAGCACAACATAGCATAGCTATACCTAACAAAAGATAGATCAGTACAACTTGAATGATCTAATTCTAAAGCCTATAATGCTCATGCAAGTACTAATTTCAGAACATCGCATATTATATTTGTCCACAGTCCACTGCTTGTTTTCTGTCAAACCCTAAACACCATTGCACAAATCCGTTACTCTTTAAAACAACACACGTGAGGCAAATTCGTACTATATATCTGTCCTGCACGAAGAATAAACAGAGACCAAAACATAAGCAAAAACTATTAGCACACCTTGGATCAAAAGAAACAACAACTCTCCGTAAGCCGAAAAGGGAAGGCCTTTGTGGAGACAGTAAGCCAAGGCAATGGTATATCCAATAACTTCAAGCTCGAAGGATATCATGCTAAGGCCTCTCACACTCTGATGCTTCAGAATTTTCATAATCTAAACATTAACAAGATAACAGCGTCATGAACACAGTACTTCCGAATTTAGATATCTCGTTATAATTGTAAGCTGAGAGAGACTAAGCATGCTTATAGCAACATTTATCGAACAGAACAGAACAAAACCCTAACTCTAACGCCTAACGCAGTCTTCAGTAGTAAACGGAATATTTGCATAATAAAAGAAACGCATGCGGCAAATGAAATGAAAAATTGAAGAAAACGGTTAACGATTAGTGCCTGGGGGAGTTTGACGGTGGTGGAAGCCGCGACGATGGCGTAGCCGAGGAGTTTGGAAATGAGAGGGAGCAAGCAGTCCTTCTCTGGGAACTGGCCGCGGCGGAGAGATCCAACGGCGCAGCTTAGATCAATCCCAAGATATTCCATCGATCTGAAGAAAACGCTTCCTACACACAATCTTTTGATGTGAAACTCAAACTCAAATTACACTTTCTGAATTCTCAAGTCTGGTGAAGTTTCTGCTAAGAAATGTATAACTCATCCAATTTTTTCTTGTTCGTTTTTCATACAGTCATTTGTTTGAACTTTTAAATAACTAAAAAATATAATTAGAATTAGAATTTTTTAGTTTTTTCTTTATATAGGATAAATACTTATTTGTAAAATATAAAAACTTATGATAAATAAATTTTTTAGAATATCTTTAGTGATAGATCTTAAGCTGTATGAGACTACTTTTTGATTTTTGGCACATTCTATAATATCACATAGGATAAAGATTTCTTAAGATTTTTTTCATTTTTTTTAATAGTATATCTCATTTTAAGATTTTAGTGAGAGAGAAAAAAAATTATTCTTTTTTAAACCATGTATATATATTAAGAGATCTTTTACAAAAATTTATCTTCTATATTGGAGATCTCTTCAACTTCTTTATCGAGAAATCGAGTAAAAATCAGATCTTTAACTTAAGATCTTAGACTACTCTTATATCTATAAAGTATATAATAATAATAATTCATAATAAATATTTTATGTATATATTAAATTTAGTTTTATAATAAATGATTTTAATTGTGATATAAAGTTGTTTTTAAATTGAAATGGATAAATAGTTAAGAAAAATTAAATAATAAAATAAAGATAAAAACTAATAATTTAGTATAGTCGAGGGAATATTTCTACTAGTTGTGAGAATAGTGCGTAAAATATATCTTTGGAAAACTAAAAAGAGCGCTGATAATGTCTAAATGAGGGAAAGACAGTGAATATTCTATTTTATAATTGTGACTAGATCATTTCTTTTTTTCCTAAAAAAATAGATTATTTCTTTGAGGGTTAAACATGTTTTTGAATTTAATAAAAATATAATTAAATATAATTAGTAATATCTTTAGTTTAAGATTTTGAATAAGATCTTGAACTCAAGATCGATCTTCACTAGATCTTTCAATTAAGGAATTGAAAAGATCTTCAACATAAAAAATAAGTTTTGTAGAAAATAACTTAAGATCTGCATATTGTTAAAAAAAAAAAACTTCCTTTTTCTCTCTTCCTAAAATCTCAAAACTAGATCTTTAAGGAAAAAAGTGAAAGAGATCTTGAGAGATAGTTAATCCTACCTTATACTATAGAGTCTATCAAAAATAGTTTAAGATCTCAATTTGAGATCTACTATTAAAAATACTTTAACTTGATATGCATTTTAACATTTCACGTATTAGGTATATGAGAATAAATTCTCTCCAATTAAAAAAAATAAGAATTTTTTTTGACAGTGATTAAATCTCATAATTTTTTCATTTAATCTTTTAGACTTCCACTTTTAAATAAAAACATATTATATTGACAAAATTTATTGAAGGGTTATGGTCTAATAAAGTGTAATGAATGTGAACAACAAGGTAGGAGTGGACACTTGAACCACAAGTTTGGAGCTGATGTATTCTTCAAAATGTCTCATGAGTTTTATAGTTATGGAGAAGGGTGAGAATGACATTGCTCCATTTTTACATTTTTGGCCATATTTAAGAAAAGAAAGTTTATTTCCTTTTCCTGAAAAAAAAAATTATTTGATATCTATATTATGCAGACTAATGGGGACCACTATATTATGCAGACTAATGGGGACAGTGGTCGCAGATAATAGTCACAAGTGGGTTTACAATGACACTCAAAATGGGTGTGAAACTAGCTACATTGGTACGTGGAATGCTTCAATCGATCATGTAAGGGAAGTAGCTAACAATAAGTGCAAAAAAAAAAAAAAAATGCTTGGTTTATATTTTTAGTTTTATAATTTGACATTTAATCCTGACAGCAACCAAGGACGTGGGAGTTTCAGTTAAATTCAGGTATTCAGGTTAGTACATTCATTCAGAAGGGGTTCAGAAACCTGTGTTAATAGCAGAGTTTACATCATTTTTTTTATATTAAATTTGATCTCACTGATGCTATCAAATTATTATTCATTTTGATAGACTATTGTTGCCATTGCTGTCAGAGAAGGCTTAGTACAACTTGGTTCATTTAACAAGGTCTTGGTCTCTTTTTATTTCTATCCTTCCAAATATCGTTTCTACATTTTGTTCAAAATCTCAATTTACTATTGAAGGGTTCTTCTTCAGATTGTTGAAGTTCTCAATTTAGTGGTTAGCATTCAAAGGAAGTTCAGCTACCTCCACAGCATACCAGGTGTATTTTCCATCCAAAGACCACACCTACCCATTCAACACCCATGCATTGCCAAACCCAATTTCCAAATGATGGAAAGCAATGAAATGGCTCTATCTATAATGCAAACTAAGTAACAAGAGTCAATGGAGTGCATGAGGAAAATCCAGCTTATTTTCCATGATATCCATCAATTTGGGTAGGAATCCACCACCCCAAAATGGAAAAGCACTAGGATCACCTCTTTGGTCAGCTCCACCTTACTTGTCCAACATGTCTAGCAGCTTTGGAGCTATTTTATCAAAGCTCCCATCTGTAACTCCTTCCAACAATCCCCCTCAAGTTCCTGAAACCAATAAGACCAACCACAAACGAAGATTGAGGAGTGCAGATTTCATGTTGCTACTGATGAAGTTCAGAGCAAAAAGGCAGGGTGGAATCCTAGATAAATATGAGAACCGCTAGCAAAATACTCTTTTAAACACACATTTTACTATTAACTAAAATTTGTTGAAAATTACAAAATTTCATGAGTCTCACTTTTTGTTTAATGAGTCAAACTCGTAATTTTGCAGTTTTTAATAAACTTTAAGCAATTGATAATAAGTGTGTTGGAAAGAATGTGTCAAAAAGGTGTGGTGAACCTTCGATGCAATCTTCATTTGAGAATGACTATAATCAGCCCTTAGTTATAGTTAGCTTGTAGTAATTTGGTGTTTTTGACGAGAGATGGTTATATTTCTTTACCAGCACAAGGGTATATAGGTGGAATGTTTATGGTCTACTATTTTCCATTTTGTGCATTAATGCTAAATAAATATAAATGCAGTGCAGATATATTCTGCTGCTACTTCAATTCATTTATGCACAACATTTCTCACCTTTCTTTGTCGTGTGAAGAGACGTTGATGTTGTCTCAACACCCCGCGACCAAGTTGTTGGCTGGCTGTGGACTGGATGATATTTTTGCCTCTTAATGATTGCAAATGGTAACAGCAATGCAATAATTGAGAATTAAAAGAAGAAAAAAATCTTTTCCAATAGCCATCAATAAATCTCATAAACTATCTCCATTTGTTTTCAATCTCTATCATACTAACATAATGTATCATGATTAACATATAATCTTATTTCTTAAGCATGTAGTCAATTCACATAATGTTGTCGAAAAACATGTTATTAGATATTTGATCTCTAAATTTGTGTGTATGAAAGAATATATGTTGAAATAAATCAATTCTTTAAATGGACCTCAGTACATGGAGAGATTAATTTCTAACTTTCGATCAAAAGATAATCTGACTACCCAAAAACAAATAAACTATCTCAAAATTTTACATTATATTTCTTGACACTAGAGTCTTTAGACTTAGAACCAACTACCTTAGAAGTTCCATTAGGTAAAGATATGTAAATGGTTTTTTCAACTTTTACATTACATTTTTAACAATAAACCTTGACTGCAACTTTTGTAGTCATTGTATAACCTATGATCCCCAAGCTATGATCTCAAGGCAACAAAAAGAAAAATCAACTTACCCGGGCTGGATTGCATTTTGCAAGTGAAGTTGGACCTTGTGTCAGGCCTATCCGACTAAAGTGAGGTGTCCCATGTCGTGGGCTGGTGTTGAAAATGAAATGAAAGGAGTGATGTTTCAAGTCTGCACCAAGCAGCTATTCACGGGGACAATTTAGTTTTTGCCCCTGGTCCCCAACACCACCATTTTTCTGCTTAAATTCTTAGCTATAAATATGCAGATGATATTTTAGTTGCTTCAATCAGAAACAACTAAAAATATTTGTCTATCAGATAGCTATATATAAGTAGAGCCATTTGTTAAATTTATAAAGGTTTTGTAAATTTTGTATCACTTACATCGACTGTCGGAAATTGCATGATTGAAATTTGAAAGGAAGCTTCCCATTATTGTAAGTTCAATAGAGTTGGATTGAAATTTTCTGGATTTGAAAATAACTGCACCTTCATGTAGTTTAAATCCAGTGCTTGTTAATTACCCATAGTTTCATATTTATAATTTTTTCTATGTTTTAGAATAAAGTATTTTCATGGCTTAGATCCTCTACAATCCTACGGTGTTTTTGGATATCAATTATTACATATTTCAATGAGCCAAAATGGAAAAGCTTCTCTCTAGATGAATTGAGATGAACAAATATTCAGTGTTTGCAAACCTATATTCAAACACACTATTACATGTACTCATGTCTTATGTCCTAAGGGACCTGTGTATTGGCGAGCCTATAACTCGGTTATCTGAGTTATTAGCTAGTGGATAATAACCACTCAACAACCTATCTCACTAACCCATAACTAAGTCAGATTCTATTCCATTGACTTACAAATTTTACTATATTAAATAAAATAAAGAGGTTCACTATAACGTAATTTATCTTCTAACTCTATTAGAACTCTGATTATTTACTTATTGGCTTGAATGTTGAAGTGACTTTGTAAGTACCACTCCCGTTGTTCAGAGGAACTCGACATATTGAATAGGAGATCAAATCGCTGTTTGAAATCGGTTTGAAGAACATCTCGAAACTCAATAAAATAATTTTCATTTTAAAAATGATCACTTACTTTTTAATAAATCTTCTAAAAAGATGACAAAAGTAATTATTTGTCAAAATAAATTCAACTAAATAAGCACACAAATGTTCCTTCCATGGCCACTTTAGGGTAGGTTTGGTTTAAGAAAGAAAGTGACAAGAAAAAGAAAAGAAAAGAAAAGTGAGATAATATTTATATTATTTGACAGGGAGAGAAATGAAAAGAAAGATAAAAAGAAAGTCTTCATTTCTAGTTGTGTAAAAAGTATAAAAAAGAAAGAAAGATATGTATGTAAAATTAAAAAAAAATATATCATAATGAGACGTGAGATAAGAGAATTTTTATTTTTAAGGTCCAAAATCATGTCAGATAACAATGATTGGTATCACCGAACACATAATAATCTTATGATTGTTCTAATTTAACTAGTATTTTAAATTCAAATTTTGGATATATATTTATATTAAATATTTGAAAGAAATATTTTGCAATATATGTTACTTCATACAAAAACAGATAATGATGAGACTAATCAATAAAGTTCACCCCTTCCTACACATTCAAAAGATAAGGACTAAAATCAACAATTGCTTTTAAAGAACTAAAATTAAAACTCCCTATATTTTATAAGAACCAAAATATTATTTAAAGCCTAAAAAAAACTTGTTTCTTTAGCCCCTCAACTGAACTGTGTAAACGAGGAGAGTAAATGGATGAAAACATGTGAATGAAGGTAGAGTGTGAAAATGACACGATATCAAATTCGGAAGGGGATGACAACAAATTGTAGACGCTTTGAAAAAATGAATACATGAATATGATCGCCTACCTATTTGATAACCTACACGAAACAATTTATTAGACACAGTTCAACAATAAATCTGTACACCAAAATATCTTTCAACCAAAACTATTTCAAATCCTCCATTATATAATTTTAGTTATTAATTTCTCAATATAAACTTTTTTATACTATTAATTACTAAACATATGACTCTTAAAAAATCGTAAAAATCAACAATTTACATATGATTAGATAATAATATAACAATTATTTACTCTATCAACATATTCTACTTATCTTTAGCCCATTCTTTTTTAATCAAACAAGACTAGAAGGGGACTAAAGGAGATGTGAAGAACAAAGAATTTTATTAATTAGAAACAAAGAATTACAAAACAAATGGGAGTGTCAGACCATATCCAGTTATATATATACTCTATTAATATATTCTTACTTATCAGCCCATATCTTCAAATTATTTTTCTATATATTCAATTCAAATTAACTATTATAAAAATCAGCAACTTACATATTCCAATTAAATTCTTTAACTATTTTTTTGTCAACCAAAATATTTCCTTTAACTACTTCATTATTATCGCTTAAGCCCACATATTCAAAAGTTGCCATGTCAATTCCAGGCTCCAGCAACCAAAATATCCTCACAACTTAAGCACCTAAACTGAACACGGAATACGACAAAGCAAATAAAGAAAAGGGGTCCAGTGAATTCCACAGCAAAAAAAATAGCAAGTGAATACGGGACAAATCCAAAATAATGCTGCATTGTCACATAATCTACAGAACCTGGGAAACTAACAGCAATCAAATATGTTCGCCATTTGGAATGGGAATTTGAATACAAATACAGTGCATCCATAATATAACCCTATGTACACAGCCAATTTCTGACTGAAATTGGATACAGAATATTATCTGTTTGTATCATAATTTGTATCATAATAAAATGGCACAAAGAAATTTATGTTACGTGCAGTATTATGTGAAGATAAAGGGGAAGTGTATCAGCTGGTGTTTTAATTCTTCGTCTTCCCTTTACTTCATATATTGGCTCCTTCCTGCACATTCACATTTCCTTTATCTGCTTAAGCACTGCTGACCTTGTTCTTACGTCCAAAGGTCCAATGGGGTTTAGCTGGAGTACGCCTCAATGCCTTCACTCCGAACGGGTTGTTCTTGCTCTGTCATACAGAAAATTCAGATAAGTTAAAGAGAAAACAACTTTTACAATAAAGAGTAAATTATACCAACAGCCCTTAAAGTCTTGCCAAATTTCTCTCTGACATCCCTCCATTTTTTAATCCCTATACTAACTCTCCTTGTTTGTTTGAAATTATGTTATATCGACACTCCTTATACATCACACTGATACCTTCTGTTATCCAAGAATCATATTACATCGTGTATTCTTGTAAGAGAGTTGTTTCAAACATTAAAAAAGTAGATCATACGCAATTTCAAAAAACCTCAAGAGGTGTAAGTGCAATATGCTCATTCGGTAAGAACTAAGAACTGTGCAAACGAATTTAATCATCCACCAATATCTAAAATAGTAGCCAATGGTTAGTTCCACATGAAAATTCGGTTTAAAGTGCAAGCAGCTAGAAAATATTAGATGGTCTTAGTCATACCTTGAGACAAGTTCCAGCATAAGTGTTGCAGATGGGATAGTCGTGAGGGCAGCAACTGTAGTGGTCATCACAGCAGGTAGCACCCTCAAGAGGACAGCAACCCCACTCAAAGCAAGCGTTTCCGAACTCGAAAATACAGCAACAAGTAGCACTATCAGCACAGCTGTAGTAGTTGTCACAGACATTTGGTGGCTTCACAGGTGAAGGGGGTGATGGTCCAGGATTAGGTGGATTTGGACCATTCTTAAGGGGATAAGATGGCTCAATTGCAATTCCACACTTGCCTGATCTGCTGTTAGCAAGATTTCTTTCTAATCTGATGTAGCCATCCTCTCCCCAGCTAGGACCCCATGAATTCCTTACGATCCAATAATCATGACCTTTGGCTGTACCATACCCAACAGCCACGACACCATGATCTAGTGCTGTGCCACATATCCCAGTGAATACACCCTGACAAAAAATGAAATATACAAATGAGAAAACTTTATCAACATAGAGTAAATATGCTGTGGAGAATGACTTGAAGGATAAGCCAATTAGCAAGAAGCAAGAGCAAAACCACCTACCACACATGGTTAATGAACATATGATAAATTGGTTTTCTATCAGGTGTACAGGTAACAATGAGAATAAATGGAAAAGAGAAGAATAATAACAACACATTTGGGTGGGCGATATATTAATTTTTTAAAATTGATTTTTGTTAAAATTGGGTTATGAAAGAAAGTGAGTTATGTTTAGAAACTTAGATCAAAAGCAAGTTTTGTGATAAAATTAAACAAAGAATTTTTTTACTAACTTCAACTCAAACTTGCTTGTAGAACCAAACTTGATTTTGAGTTGATGCATTTGCACAATCCAATTTAGGTGCTGCTCTGAACTCACGTTTAAGTGGTGAAACACCCCTCAAACATGAAATATGAAAAATTCACAATGGATTGTTCATTGTTAGATAATTATGCTTCAGTAATTTTGAATCTTCCCATTCTACTTCTTCTATGCAATAGGCACACTTACTAGTTTATGAAAGAAATTAATTAAGAAACTTACAGATACATATAATTGAAATTCCCTGCCCCCTCCTTCAATAGCTACACTGACGGGTTGATTTGCAACGGCCTTTTTCAAGGCTAACTCATCATAGGCAGGAACATCTTCGTAGTCATCAATAGAAACAACCTTAGCATTTTTCTGCAAAATAGAAAAATAACCAAACAAAGAAAAAATGAGAAGAATTTGAGTGATAAATATCTTTAATAAGCATTTGTTGTCATCAAATAATCAGGACCAAGTTACTAACCCTATATGTGTCACATCTACCATCAACACCACGGTAAGGGTAATCCTCTTCGGAATCAATGCCACCATTGTTGATAATGAACTCAAATGCATAGTCCATAAGTCCTCCATTGCATCCTTGGTTATATCCTGTATCACAATCCACCAATTCTTGTTCTGATAACGAAATCAGTTCACCTGTCACTATCTTATTTATTCCTTCCACCGCACCGACTGCTGAGAATGCCCAACAGCTCCCTACATAAAAAAAAAAAAAAAAAAACATTAAACAAATCTCAAGATAAGCAAAGTTTATTAAAAAAAAAAAACCTATAGGTTATAAAAAGACTCAGATCACTGTCGGAAACTCATTAAATTGTAACAATATAACTACAAAAACTGAAGCACTAATGCACTATCCTGCTCCTCACTCTGTTATAATTCAAGACTCACTTCATCCTAGGCTAAAGGAACTTTTTTACTATTACCTGTTTACTTAGGTTCAACAATAAAGAATATTCATTATTCTTAGACAGCAAAAGGTGGAAAAATGGTAAGGTAAACAAAGACAAAGAACTACACTAGTGATTGGTATGTTAAGCAAATATCCTGGTGTTTTCCTAACTACTTGTATTGGAACAAACCCAGAATCCTGATGACGTTAAATGTGAGAGATATGGGCCATCATGCTACTTTTGCAATCCTGACCCAATTATTGAATCGTAGGGGCCAAAGAGGTAGGGTGGAATGGGTCTCAAAATGAACCAGCAAAACAATAAATCGCAGATAAACACAAAAGAGTTCTAACAACTATTGACACGAAATTAATTTTAAAAAAAAAACATAAACTCAAAATTGATTCACAATGATTAATTAAAAACGAAGTGAACAATTCAACTTTTTCTTTCTTATTGAAAAGGGGGGTAAAGTATGAGGTATTATGTAGATAACTTTTTTCAGATATTAATAGATCAAGTGGATTGTCACACAGCAAAGCAATAAATCGCATAAAAACACAAATAAGTGAAAAGCTACAAACAATTATTGATACGAAAAAGAATACCAAAAGCATAACCTAAAAAAATGATCGACGATGATAAATTAAAAAAAGAAGTAAAATATTTAACTTTCTTCTTTTTTTAATTGAATAAAAAGGGTAAAGTTAGTGTAGGAGCCATACTAGCACTACAGATATATTTTATATTTATTTTTTGCTTAAAAAAAATAGATCACGTGGATGATTATGCAACAAATCGCAGACAAACTCGAAAAGCTGATAACAATTAATATCAAAAACATAAATTAAAAATCGATCGACAACGATAAATTAAAAAACAAGTAAAGAATTTCACTTTTTTAAAAAAAATCGATAAAAGAAGGGTAAAGTAGGAACGGTAAGAGTTAAGACTTAAGTTATGAAGAGAGTCATAGTGCTTGCTTACCACAGCTTCCTTGGTCTTTGACTGGAGGAACAGCACCTTCCTTCCTCCAATCAACCGATTCGGGTAGTTTGTCGCCAACACGTGGCGCGTATCGGTTGCTCGGGGTCTTGCCGAGCCTCCGGTTGGGGTCGATCTTGGTTCCCAAGTACTTGGCCCTGTACTCCTCGTTGGTGAGATCCGCGAACCGGTTCAGTCCGAGCTTGTAGGTTCGGTCCTCTTGGGAGTTGTGGTCGTCGATGAATCGCAGGTTGTCCTTGAAGATCTGGAACCTCTTCTCCTTCTCCCCGAGCGCGTTGTACACCTTGCCGTGCTTCACCAGCCACTGCTCGTACATGGACATCAGCTCCTCGTCGCTGCGCCACGTGGCGGAGTGGGAGTTGTCGTACGAGATTATCGACATGTCTAGGGCAGATGAAACCGCGAAGACCGTGAACAGGAGCAAGATCGCAGCCATGGCCATGGTCTTGGACGATGTTGTTGTAATAGAAGAAGAACCCATTGGAGATGTTTTAGGAGAAAGGTGAGAGAGTGATTGGGGAAAAGGTGCTGTGGATGTAGACCTTATAAAGGGAGATGATAGGGTGAGGGGGGTGGATTAGATTAAAATAATAATTGATCAAGATTAGGTAGTGAATGATATCCGTGAGGGACGTAGACGATGGATTGATAATTATTAAAAAATATTAAATAATGTAATAATTGTTTAAAATATTAATATAATAAATTTAATAATTTAACGAGGAGAATACAATCTGTTTGGTTATGCGACCATAACAAAAGTAAATACTCAATTTTATACTTGAAAGTGTAACTGATGATATATGAGTTCTTGAAATATAAAAACATAAAATTTAATATTTAAATGTGAAAAAATGATGATATTAATTCTCTTGTTAGTTTTTTTGTTATGGTTGACATCAATACTTATATGATAATTCAAAACTTAAATATTATGGAAAAAATGTCATATAGAATGTTGATTCAATAGGATCAATTTGTTATTAAATTTTCTTAGGTATTGACTTCAGGATTTGATGACAAAATTGATCTTATTAAGTTAACATTTTATGTGAATTTTTTTATTATGTATTTAAGTCTTGAATTATCATGTGAGCATCAACATTAAATATAATGGAAAAAGCGAATAACATGTTATCGTTTTTATATAATTAGAGATCAAATTTTATTTTTTCATTTTGAAAAACTGATATGTGATTAAATTACACTTTAAAAAATGAAATTGAGTATTTATCCTAAAAACTTGATAATTATTTAAGTATATAATCATAGATTTAATTTTTAATCAGTAAATATTAAAAAACATATATCGAGAAAGATGAATCTCTTGTAGGAATGCGATGTGGATTGGAATTTGGGAGGGTGGGGACATGGACAATAGAGAAGAAGAGTACCCATTGAACGGGGAATTGGCTGGCCCAATCGACGACATGGGCGAATAATTGGATCACTTGTCTCACGCGCACAACACCTATCGTGGACACTAAACTAAACCCATTCATGAAATGAAAAAAATCATATATTTTTTACTTCTTTAGGTAACATTTTTCGCAAGTGTTTAAATTATACTACATTTTTTTAGGTAACATAATATATATATATATATATTTAGAATTTTTTTTTATTCATTGATTATTTTTAAAATATAAGGTAATATTAATTGTTTTTTTTTATCATTTATACATTATTCTTCACCTAAATTTTAATATTTTTTAATAATTATTTTACATACTTATCATGAAAGGGAATTAATTATTAATCTCTCTTTCACCTAACTTTTCAGTAATTATTAAAAGGAATAACTACAAACCTGATAATTATTTATAAAAAGAAAAAACAATATATTTTTTTTTTATTTTGGTGAAGAAAATTA
>PYAF01006013.1:1653864-1668554 GCA_007407185.1 Glycine tomentella | reverse complement strand
ATTGAATGTATTATTTGTAGATGACTTTCAAACAATAATAATTCTATATTTTACATTTGTTTTTCTTATAAATTATCATAAATAATAAATAAATTATAAAAAATGTTTTTTATGTTTTAATATATTGAGTGTATTTTTTTTTCAAAAAATATATTGAATGTATTTTCTTCAAAAAATATGTTGAGTGTATTTAAATTTTTAGTTGATAGCATTTTACAAGCTTATATATATCAATTATTAAAAGGCATATCTACAAACTTGACAATTATTTATCAAAAAATAAATTTTGTTTGAGTGAAGAATTGAAATCGTTGATGGTGAATGGTGATAACTATGTTTGAGACACAATTTCATAATTTTTTTGGCCTTTTTGGTACATACAATTTCATAATTTTATTAAATATGTTATTTGGTAGATGAATTTCAAACAAGAAAAAATTATATATTCTACATTTTTTTTCTTATAAATTCTTTTAACTATTAAATAAAGTAAAAGCTAAATGTTTTTTATGTTTTAATATATGAAATGCATTTATATTTATATTTAATATTTTACTATATCAAATAAAATATATTTATTTTTATTTAATAATTTCTTAAATTAGTATATACTGTAATAAGATTTGGAAAAAGACAAATAAACGAATTATTTTAAAAAATGCATATTATAACATTGGTCGTCAACTAATACCACCAATCCATGCAGTAAAAAAAAAAAAAAAAAACTAATACACACCATGAGTTCACACCGTTATCGTACGAATTCTACTATAATACACGCGACGCGAGTGCTTGGAGCGTCTTTTTAAAGGCAGCGAAGGATTTAAAATATCCTTCCCCTTTTCATTGACATATGAAAATATCTGGCCTTGTTATTATTTGCCTAAAAATTAAAAGGACTATGATTAACTTTTGTGATTTTCAATTTTTAAATATTTATGATTACCTAAAATTGTAAAGATTGTTCCTCCGAAATTAAAAATAATCTCGGAATACCATCTTTTTTTATATACATATTTTATACCCTTTATATTTTGTAGACGCCTTTCATATTTTGCATTTGATTAAGCTTCCTTGTGTGATGATAGAATATCTTTATTAAATATTTTCCAGCTAAAACCTCTTAGTAAAGTTTTTATTATTTCAAAAGCATATTAAAATAGTATTTATTTTTTTGTTACAATTAAAATATCATTTAATTTCATAATATAACTATAATAATCATAAAATATTATTGAAATAGTATAATATAAAGTCACGCATAATAACTATAATAATCATAAATTTATTTAATTGAAACATTAACAAAATTAAAGTTGGAAATACATAAAAAAAAGTTGTTTAAATTTCTGAAAGTAACTTATACTAATTATTTTATAAATTTTTAACTTATTTTAATAAAAAAATCTTTAGCATCGCAAGTTTTTAAGGTTTATCATTAACATTTAAAAATATCTTATCAACATTAGCATAACTTTATTTGGATGAAAGCTCAATTTTTCAAGAGCGAAACGATAATTATAGTGAAGAATACAGAAACTGATATATATTTATGCGAATGAAAACGAACCACGTCTTCTACCTCCGGTGGATGTCTTAATTGAGTGGGAGACTGCGACAGTGCGACATTTTTATTTTCTCCTTTTCTTTTTCTTGAAATAAACAGAGCTAACTAGCCACACAAAGCAACACATTAAAAAACTAGATTCTCCAGCCCCATCATCACGAAGAATCAAATTTCTTGTTTATTTCTTTTGTGTGTGATGCAAACAATGGCACCCACACATAATTAAAATTTAGATTTTTATTATGTTCTTTTTTGTTTTTTAAATTATTTATTGCATCGCAATATTATTGCATGGCTATTCACTCAATCATAACAAAGTTTATATTTTATAGTTCCGAAATATTATGCTCTTTATATAAACTTATAACAAAATTATTAGTTTTAGGGTAATGATAGCGACTCTCTTTAACTTTTTATTTAAATTTTTTTAATGATTGATTAAAATTATTACTTTTTGTTGGATTTAATATAAATTAAGAATCAAAACCTACTAAAAAACAATACTACAATAATCTTAATTTTATTTTACACCATTGATGTGATGTTTCCTTTTTAAGATCTATTTCTAAACATTTCTATTTTGCATCTGTTCTAGGGGTAGAGTGTTGACGTCAAAGACTCAACGTGATCAATTAATGTTAACCACGACAACTGAGTTGATTCTTGAATACAATGTCACTTCTATATATGAGATATTTTTGGCTGGTGGCTTATGTATTATGATTAACATTACTTTTGTTAGGTTCATCAGTTGGGAATAGTTGTAATCACATGGAGTTGTTTCGAACAATATCACTTTCCATGTCTTCTTGATTTTTTTAAACCAACCTTGACAATTGGGTTAATTAATTAAAAAATTATAATCGATGCATATGTATGTGTGTTCGAAACTATCTTTGTTAGAGAGTCAAACTTGTCAGGGAGAAAGTTTATCCCAATTTATAATTTAAACTTGTAAAGATAATATTAAATATTTATAAACAAAGTTATGTTTTATTTAGAAATAATTTTAGACAAAATTGCTTTAAACATGTCTCAAGATTTAAGATTCAAGATTCATCCTCCAAACTCAATTTAACTAATTACACACACAAGCTAAAAATGCTATATAACTCTACAGATATCAATTAAGTCTTTATAAAGAGTAAGATCTATTAGTTAGGTTAACTAATATTCGTTTTAAGCTCAGCTAGATGATAAGTGCTTCTTTCTCATGCCTTCGAAATGATGTCTGATGGATCGTTCCTTTTGTATTTTTAAGTCGGAAATGTGAAAGAAAAAATATCTATAATAGCTACGACGCTCAATCAATTTGTGTCAATTGTATAAGATGACTGAGAAATTTTCAGTCATACCTGGTATGTGTAGCCTTGTAGCTTTTATAAGTTTTTCTACTAATAAGATCAATTGATATAATATAAAAAACTATCTGCCTTAACATATGATAATGATCCTATGGTGTGTCAATAAGAGTCATCAAATAATTCCTAATCATTAATGTTGGATATTTCTTGCTGACTAGTGATATGATGAAGATAAAGTTATAAATGAAGATAATTGGGAAAAACCTTTATCATTTTAAGTTAATTTTGTAAAGATAAGTTAGATCGAAAATTAAATTCTAAAATGATATTAACTTTAAACTTAATGAGTGTAATTGGATTTATAACATCATTCACTATTAAAATATTATTTAACCATCCAAAAATATTGAATCATTCAAACTTCATTAGATGTTTTGTCATGTTTTTCTATATTTTTTATTTTTGATTCATGTAAAAAAAAACATTTTAAGTCTTCATAATTTTTTTTTCATTTTGAATATCTTACAATAAATAAAGATGTGACAATGTTGATGTGATATTATTATTCATGCAAATTTACTAATGTGACATATACTAACATCATCAACAAAAATAATTCTAATTTGGCGAATTTTAAAGACAAATACTAAAAGTGAAACATTTAAAACTTATAATTATAAAAGATTATTTTGAAATTCTTTTTATAGATGAAAAAATTGAAAAAACATTAAATTATAGGATTTTATTTAAACTTAAAAAGAATAATATATTATAATATAAATATGTATCATAAATTTAAAATATTTATATATTATAATTTGTATATAATAATTTTAATTATCATATAATTTATATATTAAAAGCATTATTTATTATAAACTTCAATTGTATAAAATAAACATTTATTTCACTAAATAATAAAATACTAGTATATTAACAAACATCACACATACACACAACCCTAAAATAAACAAATATTCTTATTGATGATGCACATATCTAAAATACAATAATTCTATTGATGCGCGAAGACACACGTCTAAAATAATAAGAGTTCTTGTCGATGTACGCACACAAATTTCTACCTTTCACCAGTGTGTCTTATAGATGTAATTATGACATTAATTCGTTGGTGGATCTACAGGCTTGATAAATTATTTTATTTGGAAGAATTAAAAAAAAAGTCGTCATAATTTAAAATTAAAAGTTAGACATATTGCAAATTTAAACAAAAATGAAAATATGTTGACATATTATACTAATAAAAATATATGCACATAACTAACAGTAATTGGATTCAATGGAATGGATTAATATTTCACAAATTGATCAACTAAAGTTTAAATTTATGCTAAAAGAAATGTTTATAGTTTGGTGTTCAATCATATCTCTAACAAAATTACTTTCAGAAAGAATAATGTGCTGAAAAAAAAATGTACATGATCTCATTGATCATTCTGATGGCTTAAATAATCGTTTTGAGGTGATTTTTTTTTGTTTCGTTCTTAATTTTGAAAAAAGATATGTTAATTATCTTTTTCTTTCTTTCAGATTAACTAGTTGCATAATTTTTCAATAATAACAATTATGGAAGTAATAATAAATTAATATCAACAACAAAATTACAGGAAAATAAATTAATGTTCCTCTCATGTTGTTCTACAAAACCTCATCTCCCTCCCCGCCATTCATTCAATATTAGTAGGACACACAACCCACGTCACTCTTTTATCCTCCCAGCAGCGGGAACATCTCATTATCATTCTATAGATTTTGTTTGAACTTTGAAATCCAGTAACTTAATTTCATTGTTGAATTAATCGAAAGAGTTTTTAATTTTACAAAGTTAATTAAAAAGTAATATATAAAAAAAGTAGTTTCTTTATATAATTTTGATAATTATTATATTATTATATATTTTTTTGAATTGAAAGTTTTTCATATAAATTATATTTACAAAATTTTATATTAATTCAAAATAATTTATTGTTTTTTATATAAATTAAAATCGACATAATTTAAATATTTTAAAATATATTAAATATAAATTATTTCATTATCTTTTAATTATTATTTAATTTTGATTTAATAATATGTAGATATTTTGATTAATAATAACTATATTTTATATTAAGTTATAAAAATGATAAAATAATCCTTAAAATTATATCAATCTAATTTGATTTCTTTGATGATTAATTAATTAATTTTTATAAAAAATCTAATAAATCATGTAACAAAAAGTAAACTAAAAAAAAAACATGTTTTCTAAAAATCCTATAACATTTCAATCTTTTAAATAATAAAAAACTTTGTTGTCAAAAGTTACCAAATCGTTTCCCATGTGACAGAAAATAGGAAAAAGATTATCGGGAACGTAGTCAGAAAATGACGGTGATTCAAGCATGAGTCATGACCAAATTAAAATAAGACAAATGAACGATTGGCATATATGGTGACGTACGAAGGTTCATTGTGGTTTCCCATAAGAAATGACGATGCTATAGATGAAAATTTAAACATCTTTGGACACCATCATTTCCTACCCTTTTACAGAGTCCAAATAGAACACGTTTAACGTGCTCCTGAAGAGACAAGGAACTAGGAATATATAATTAGTACTACTTTAGTTTGGGTAAGAAATTATAAAATTTATTTTCAGTCAGTTTTGTTTAAAAGAATATTTAAATTTATATATGTATAAATAATTAAGATATTTAACTCAATTAGTTCAACAATAGGTATGAATTATTATAAAGCTCATCATACCTAACTTTGATTAATGATTAAAAAGATGTATACATAATAAATTTGATATTTGTATCCTCTAAATATTCATATTTAAATATTCTTTTACACTTCATTTAAATTTAAGGGTTTAGTAAATATGTGCATGCATGCACTTATGGTGAGTTTTATTACACACATTAGTTTAGGAATTTTATTATTTTTGTGTTTTAATGGTAAAAAATAATTTGATTTTTGAATTAAAAATAATCTCTTAAATTATCTTCTTTTCTCCCTTAATTGTCTCTACATTATTTTCTATTTTTTTTAAATCATATCTTTTGTCAACATTATTGTTATTACCTCCCCCATTACTTTATTGTTTCCATATGACCCCTATCATGCCATTGTCACGTTGCTTTTGTCATCACTTTTTAACTAAAAGAAATCAAATTATTCTTTCTGTCTCTATTATCTTCTATATTTGTTTATTTTTACTATTTTCTAAGTGAATTTTTACTATATTTGGAGTTGTTTGTTTTTATTTAAAATGAAATATATTATTTTTATTCATAATAATTAATTTCATATATAAAAGATTTATAATAATTTATACAATATGTTCAATCAAATGAACTAAATCCCTTAATAACTAAAAGATACTCATCAAAATTAATTGTGTATTTTATATTGAATAAAAATTAATTTTGGATTGAGCCTTTATGGGACATATACTTTTTTTTTTTGGTTTTATCAATTGTGTATTTTATATTGAATAAAAATTAATTGCTTGGCTATTTTAGTGATAGTTTTCTAAAAATATCTTATAAGCAGCACCTATCATTTAAAAACCAGCTAGGAATCCAAATTGGCAAATTGTCATGCAAGAAGCAAAACGATCAAATTATTGTGACATTTTAACAGAGAGAACAAAGGCAAAAAGACAAGAAAAAAGTGCAGGACGAAAAACGGAATTTGATCGTTAGATTGGAGTGAGGATTTGACAATCGGATTCCAAATGTTACTTGGTATTTCGTTGGCCCCTTCTCATAGGGTCCACAGCCCATAATGAAAATAAATAAACAAACTGATATAATCCAACTTTATTAAATCAAGTATCCCCTTATTTTATAAATTTTGATAAGTTATTTTTAATCTATTAAACGTGATTAAAATATCTATCCCCTTATTTTATATTACAACTTTTCGGTAAAACTAATAGAAAAAAAGCCCATAATAGCACGCAATCTTTCGAAATGTATTTTTTTCTTCTTAATCTGTGTTTGGTTTTGACATTTTGGTCTCTCTTACCAGTTGTGTCTGGTGACAAGTAGATAAGAACTTCACAATTACAGGCAAGGTGTTTGAAGCTCACTTCGCCATAACATGCTAAGATGCTATCGAAATCATTATCTGGACTTGGATTCATTGTTTCTTTTCTTTTGGGTTGTAACTATTTTATCTGGATTCCAAAAGATTCGCTTTTGTTGTCTTTCTGCAGCACAAAAGTATGGGAGTGAAGCTTCCTCATCTCTTGCAACTTGTTTTGTTAGCCTCTTCCTTGTTACTATCACACATTTATGTATTTTAAATTAATAACAGTACCACTTGCATTGCGGAATCCACTTAATTTTCTTTTCTTTTTTGGAATTCTGGATCAACTTATTTTTATGATATGCAATAAGAAATAGAGTGTAATGGATGTACCATGAAAATTTAAAACAATTTTTCAATAATTTTATTTATTTATAAATTATATTTTAAATTATTTAAAAATAATTATTTTAAAAATTAATAAATTTATCATTAATGATAAATTAGATTAAATGATTGTGCAAACTCATTACATAATCCTTTTACTCTAAGAAATATTGGTGTGGACAGGTATTTTTCAACTTTTACTGTGCTAATAAAATATTATATTTATACTATTAATAAAGAGAATATTTAATTTTTGGTGTTCACAAATTTAAATTTTTTTTTTGAGGTTTTAAACTTTTACTACTCTTTTAAATAACTACCCATTACTCTCGTGTTCTTAGTTTTTTTATTAGTTTTATTTTTTGTTTTTTAACTCCTAAATTTTCTTTTCTTTTCCTTTTATTTAAAATATGTAGAGAGACCCCTATTAATTTATAATGTTAATTCGTTGAGTTTTACTTATAATATTAGCTGGTACTTTGTAATGATACTTAGGCACAACTTGTGCTTGAGTTTTTAGTTGATTATTAAAATTTGATCTCTTAACTTTTTTTTTATTTTTTATTTATTTTTAATTCATTGATTTTTACTATTAACTATTTTAAGTACACAGGTTAAGAATATTTAGTATATTTATTTATTTATATTTAATTACTTACAAAAGTAAGTATTTTATAATATTTAAAATTTTAATATAATATTTTTAAAATAAATATTTCTATTATTTTTAATCGATGTTGTCACTAATTAATAATTAATTTTATTTATATTATTATTTAAATAACACTTGTTAGTAGTTACTTGCTATTTCGAACTGGGCTCAACCGCTTAAGGCTTAATTTGTATAATGGGTCCGTTTGGTCCAAACGATGAATCAATTTAGATCAACACTGAACAGAGTAAGATTTTCAACATGAGATCATGAATATAGATGAAAATGAGTAAGGTCTTATACTGCTCATTTTTATATTTACGTTTTAAGAAAATTTCGTATCCGATCTTATGGATAGCAACTTACATATCCTTACATGCACCGTACCTGGCAATATATTTATGACAAAGTCAATAAATCAATAAAAAATTAATCAGAATAATTACTACAAGTAAATTAAAAATGCATTCTTAAGTTTGGAAAATATAACCTTAAAAATATATATGTACAATATTAAAAACAAGCAAATATAATATTGATTTGTTAAACACGAGTAATATATAAATAATCTTATAAAAATAATCATTTAATATAGTAATTCTTAAATTTAATGTTCTAATCGTTTAACAACTCTATTAAACTTAAAGCATGGGTCACAAAATTAAAAAAAAATGCATTTTTTAAATTATATATAATATATATTATTTACTCAATAACTTATATATATATATATATATTTATTTGTGTGTGTGGGATAGAACTATCCATACTCGCACCTGTAATACCCTTAAATTTACAGGAAAATACCCACTTCTATATCTAATTCCAATATGTAAATAATTATCCTTTTTATTAGATCCTAGCGGACTTTGTAATCCCTGATGAATAGTTCAAAGTAAAGTCGCCTAGTTTTATACTAAGACAAGGGAATATTCTTCAACAATCCTTGTGTCCCATATTATGAAATACAATCAATATCATTACATGAGGTATGCATTTATTTTCACAATGTTACTCTTGTGAAAAATTTACTGACTTGAATGTGGAGTATCTTTTGCAAATATCAACTATTTTTTTGAGTTTCAATCTTGCAGGAGACTTCAATGTAGCTAGGAAACTTCAAATATCGACTGCGGTATCAATTTAATCCATTTCGGTCGAGACATCTGTTTGGTTCATTTCATCCAAAAGATCAAAAGTTAATCCATTTCAAATAAATCTTTTCAAAAGCATTAATTAACTTAATCCATCACAAAAACACACAAGTGACACAATATCCCACTCCAATTATATCATAACACTTATCATATTATATTTTAAATTTATAGATTGTATAGATGTATAAAATACATAAATAAAGTGCATGACTGTTAGTAGCCCATTCCTGATCGAGAGTCGTCATCATAATTATCAGCAGATTTTAGAAAATTGAATATGGTTTTGAGGTAAAGGCTTTTATTCCTTTTCTTTTGTGTGTGGCAAAATTATGTATTTAGTCTTATAAAATATCATGCTTTTCATTCCTTTGGTTGCTTATAATATAATAAGTTTATTATTTTTTGGTAACTATTTTTTTTCAATACTTATTTTTTGGTAACTATAAAGTTTATTATTTAATTTTCAAAATATCTTTTCATTTTAAGATTGTCCCTTTTTAGATATGTTTTGTTCCATTAAAATTTTATGTGACACTAAAAAATGAAAGAAAATATCATATAAAAAAGTGCTAATTAGTTGAGTGACAAAAAAATTATGATATTTTGCGGAAAAGAAGTAAATAGAAAAATAATACTTAACGCACAGAATTAACGGAACATTAACAAACATGTTTAGTTACAATAATATTTTTTCTATATGAGAGATTAAATTAAAAAAATAATATAATTTCACCTAAAATTTTGTATCATAACATTATTTTTTTTATTGAAATTTAATCATAATGCACTAACAATATAATTTTTTTTATAGGCAAACTCATACTTTCATTCATAATAGTAGAAACAATATAAGAAGGCATTTGATGAAAAACATGATTGCTAACATTGAACCCTGATGTTCTTATAAGAATATGATGTGGTTGGCTTGTTGCCTAATAAAACTCACTTTTGAGTTTGGAAAATACTGAAGTGCAAAGGAAAGGAAACTACTGCGCGAACTGGAATTTCCTATTCTCCCAAAGCTTGTTGTTTTGCCGCCGCCAAATGGTCTAAAGCATTGTGACCAGTTTGCTGGATGTGTCTTGGGGAAGAGATTGCCGCGAAGGGAGATATATAGTCACGAAGGATACGCCAACTTAGATGTTTAATCTTTGGTGTTACTCTTAAGCTCCAAAGCTGATTCCATTGCCCCTCTACTTTGAAATTGTTGTCGTAGAATAGGGTCTCCATGAGACTGTGATAGGCTGACTTGACAGTGTAAAGGCCATGAACAGTGAACTTCCAAATTTTCTCATCTTCCAGATCAACATTTAAAAGAGGAATATTCTGAATGTGGTTGATATCATTTGTGTTCAGAATTTGGCTCGTAATATTCAATCTCTAGGAGAGAGATGCATGGTCAATAAGAGAGCTAACTTTCATTAATTCTAGACCGTGTGGAGTTGCTGTATGTATGTCTAAACTTCTTAGACATTGATTTTCCTAATCTACCTTCCAATGAAACTCAAATTTCAAGAACTCAAACTCTTACTCGAGATTTGGAGCAAGAATAGCGTGAATGAGGTCCAAGAATTAAACAATGGAGGATGAAATTAGATAAGGAATGAATGTGGATGACGTTATGGAGAAGCTCTCCAATGAGTTTAGGAAATATTGTCACAATAGTTTTTAGAAGTCATTGATAAGATACAAGGAGTTCTTGCACAAGAACAAAGAGAGAAACTCTCAAAAGAAATTTCAAATTTCTTAGTAATTTGCCAAAAGTTTCTTATAAATCTATTTGAGCTGGCCTTATATAGCCAAGGTCCTAAAACTTGTGTTACAAGCTACCTAAGCTAAAAATGTAAGCTATATGCAAGTGAAATGAAATGACAAATGATATGAAGTTTAAAGTGCAAACTAATGAAGTTTGAAATGCAAGCTATTCATGTTATGACTTACGACTCAGAGCATGTGCTTCATGTGAAGTCACATATTGCACAAAGTTTTAGAGTTAAATATTTCAATCTCTATTTGTTAGAGTACAAGTGTGAATGTGAAGTCACAAATTGGGTATAAATAAATAAGTTGAGCAACATATAAGTAAGAAAAATTAAACTTGAGGTTTATAAGATTTTGGATTAAAGTATGATATCAAATTCATTTATATGGTAAGCTCCTGACCCATTGATGAAGATCTTTCAAAGTTTTTCTCCGTTTGTGTTTCCTAACACTATTATACACTGAAAAGAACTTTTGCAATTATTAGAAATTTGAGAACAATCATTTCCCACTCCAAATGATAGCAAGTTTAAGAGCTAGTAAAAGAAGCTAATCCCTCATAATATGACAAACAAAAGTTTGAATCTTTATTATAAATATATATATATATATATATATATTTATATTTAGTATCTAATCGCACCTCATATAGTTTGTTTAGGAAGATATTTATAGAAAGCAAGTAAATAAAAAAAAAAGATTATATATCCCTCTCTATATAAATTTAGTTAGACAAAAATGACTTTAATTGTCATTCTTCAACGAGGACATTTTTAGGAATTTTGTTTAACTTCTCTTCTATTTCAATCTATCTTTTATAATAACTTTAGTTTTAATTTAAATTTTAATATTTTAAAATAAATTATCAATAATTAAAATAACATTATATCACAATATAAATTAATTATCATAAATATTAAATATCATTTATATGCTCAAAATATTTATATTAAATGTATAAAAATATCATTTATTACAAATTTTAATATAATACAATTTATATATTGAAAATATTTGTTTATTATAAATTTTAGTTATAAAAAATATATTTATTCCATACAGTGAACAAACTAAAATACTAGTTCAATTAGAATGTATTATTCATGTAGTCACAAATTATTATGATAAAATTGTTAATATTTATAATAGTTATTTTAAATATTATATGTAAAATAATTTTTAATTACTTCACCATAGAATTTTTTTTTTTTTTGCATTGAAGTCAAACATTATTAGCAAGGTACCATCTAGAGTTACTTGGGCATTTCAAGCAATGCTTATCCACGTGGTAAGCCCTGAGAATATATAATTAGTCAACTTATCCGAAACTTACGTATATTCCAACTTCTCCTCAGCAGCCCTATGGATGATCAAGCATCGACGTAGTCATGGAAGCACGAGGTTGAGATGGCATCCATGTTACACTAGTTTCTAAAGAATCGAATAAACTTTTTAAATTAGATTTTGGTCTCAATAATGGGCTTTTGTTTACTTTTTAATTTTTTAATCAAAATAGCCATTTTAAAAAAAAATTAAGAGCAATGAACAATCGTGCTTTAAAATATGACCTTGGTATTTTCTATTTTTTTTAGTTATAATTTAGAAGAGTAATGAGACGTCATGTTTTTTTAGTACGACTTCAGTAGCTTTAATCTAGGTGTTGTTGGATAACATATGGTTTGACTATCTTTTCCAATTCAGAAATCATGTTTAGTGGATGACTTTGTTATTTTTTTTAGTATGTGCTTTTTTTGGGTGGTTATTGGGTCCTAATGAGGTAAGATGCATCACCATCATGATTAATTACTAATAGCATGTTGTGAACTGGTTTCATCTGGTTAACTCACGTTTTAAGGTGTTGTTTTGTGAGAAGTAGCATTTTTGTGTGTATATATATATATATATATATTTTACTTTTGAATGAACATATATTTGAGGGAGGGACGGTGAACACGGAAAAACAAACACACTATAAGTCCATCTAGGAGTTGATTTTACTTGTTAGTAATACACAATAAAACAGCAACCTGCATTTTCTATTTTGGGAGCCATACAAAGGAGTAGAGACAAAGTAGTAAATTGTAAATTTTCAAAAGTAGGGAATGCCAACAGCAAAAAGGATGTGTGAATAACAAGGGCCCATCAAGGGAGCAAATAGGGAATATATATAGGTTAACGTAACAATACGAGCTGCATCTAATGCATCAAATGAATTGCTTTCTACACCTTTTTCACATTTCAGAATCAGGAATGTAAAAAAGCAATTACCAACAATACCCTATCATGATTCATGCATGCTATATATACTTTTTTCGGTCAGCAAAATTAACTCATCCCTATGAATAACCCAAATAAAACATCGATCATCCCATGCATGCAGTTTGAGGTTTCTTTGTGTAGTTGCTGATCATGCATTTGGCAAAGGTAGGGTTTCTTTGGGGATCCTCCTCACTTCTGTTTAATTAATTTTGGCTTTTGCAGCTGTTTAAGTTTCTGTTTTCTTTGTTTTTCGGCATTTAAATTAAGAGTTTAATGTTTATGCATTGACAATATAAATTAGTTTTATAATATCATTTAATTAAAAATTACTGTTTGAATTACTTTAAAATAATTATTTTTTAAAATCAACAAATTTATCATATATAATAAATTGTGATTGGATAATTATGTAAAACTTTTACTATACATTCATGAGAGATATCATTATATGGAGTCGCACCACTCTCTACTCCCCTTACTCCCTCACTAACTAGTGTTTCTCCCTTTTTGATTTTCTTTGTACTCCTGCTCAAAAGGTCCTCTTCTTGAGAAGGGATAGACCCTTCGATCTTCTCTTCATCATAAACCCTAGCACTCAGATTTGCTTTAAAGTTTAAATAATAGAAAATCTTTTTTTTTTCTCTTTCTTTCAGCCCATACATCTTTTAATTGCTTGGTAACCTTCCTTGGGTGATCGAGAGGATGAAATATCTCATAATCAAAACCTCTTAGTAAGTACTTTATTATTTTAAAATCTAAACACATGCATAAAAACTAAAATAACGTAAGTTTATTTTATTGAAACATTAACAAACTAAATTTGGAAACATTTTAAAATTTATGAAAGCAAATTTTAAGTTATCTTTAACTTATTTTCTTAAAGATGATGTGAGAGGGAAAGCATGTGGATTGTAGGGTGTTGATTCAAGTGAAGCCAAGCATCAAGGAATGAAGATCAAGCTTCAAGGTTTTGGACGTTTAAACATGCTCAAAGGAAATGTTCAAAGGAAAGCCTGAAGAACCAATATGATTATTGTAAAAAGGAAGTATATGATCTGATAATCCAAATGTGCACATCATGCATTAATCATTCATTTAGGATCATCAGATTAAATGATTAAGCAAAATCAATTCATTACAAAGGCACTTAAGAAGCAATGTTTTTGGAAAAATAAAGTTGCAATATTAATAATCGATTACAAAGCCAATGGAATCGATTATTCTGTTCTTCGTATGCTTAAGAAAACAAATCATGATTATTGTAATCGATTACACATCGGTTTAATCGATTACTCAGGCTTTGTATATAAGATGGAACTCTCTGTCTTAATCGATTACATAAATTGGTAATCGATTACTTGCTTGAACATGCATTCTTAGAAAAATACATGCTGACTGTCTTAATCGATTACTTCACGGAATAATCGATTATATTGTTCTTTGTCAAAACCCAGAATGCTTCAAGATCATTTTAATCGATTACATATTGCTTTAATCGATTACAAGATTTATTTTGAAAAACATGTGTCTCTGTCTTAATCGATTACGTATCGGAATAATCG
>PYAF01006013.1:1633137-1645700 GCA_007407185.1 Glycine tomentella | reverse complement strand
AATTAAAATTTCAAAAAATAAATTTAAATTGAGATTTCTTCAAATTAAAATTCTTTAGAATCAATAATAATATATTCTTAATAGTTAATAGTATTACAATTATAGCCAATATTTATTATATATATATGTGTATATATATATATATAAGTAGATAAAAGTATCAGTAATCATGAATGAAAAAAATACTTCTGATAAAGTATAAGAATAAAAAAATAATAGTAAACTAATACTATAAATTTAAAAATACTAAAAAGATACTTAACTATAATAATACTATTATAGTCTAAAATCTAAAAATAAACATAATCAAATGTCACACGTAATAATGAATTATTATTGTTATTATTATGAATTATTATTATCATAAAAATGAGAAAATAATTTTATAAAAAATATTACTTAAAGATGTATGGTTTGCTACATTGATAAGAAAATCATAAAATATATTATTTAAATTAAAGTACATCAGCTTTATTTATATTGTGTGAAGATTAAAATTTTATAAATTAAATTCAAATAATTTTAAAATTGATATTATTTAGAATAGAAAAATAATTATCTCTAAAATATTATAAAATGAAAATAAAAAATGACAGAAACAAAAATAATTATCTCTATGATAAGTGATATCACGTGGACACGTTGTAGGGCTGTACCACCCTACGAAGATCTAACCCTAGCCTGAGCAGTACGCAAATTCGTGCAGAATTCCCCAGACATGTCACCATTTTACGGAGCTTCATTGTGATAAGGGAAAGCCATGGTTAGCCCAAACGTTTTGAAAATTATAAATATCTATATATAATAAGACAAATGTTAACTATTATTTTTATATTGTTTAAGAAATTAAAATATTTTTTATTAAAATGTGTATAACTATATTGATAATATTTTTTTTTACGTTTTTTTATGATATTTATAATAAATATCTCTTTTAACTTGGTGGACACTAGTTTATAGAACCCGTCTAATAAAATTTTCAATTATATTTTTAATATTTTCAATTGTTTTTAATGAAAATCAAAATTCTATTTGTCACTTTTCTTTTTTTATATATCCAATTATTTTAAATATATTTTACAATGAAAAGGAACATAAGGAAAAAATTGTTAAACTAACTTAATTCAACTCGACTAAATTTATTAATATTTATTTAAGTTTAGAACTTGACTCGAGAATAACATAAACTTTTTACAACCTTAAACTCGACTCAATTCAAGCTTGTGAACAACTTGGTTTAACTTGAATTACACATGTTAAATTTTTATTTATTAGTAGATTTTAGAAAAAATGATTATTTAATATTTTTAAAAAGAGAAAATTAAACATTTTCTATTAACTTTATAGAACTACAAGGTATGATATCGATAATAAAAAAATATAATTACTACCAGTGTCTGCATAAATAAAAAGTATCAAACCCTATATGCATAAAATAATAGAAAATTAATCAATTATATATATAAAACTAATTTATGAATCAAACGAGTCAAATTATGTTCAAATTTGACCTATTTATTTAAAGAATTTCTCATTTAATTTATAAATCAAGTTCAACCAAATTATTATCGAATCAAATTTAGAACTATGTTTTATTCATTACTACCCCTAAGAAAAATATAGTTGGGGGCCAATCACAAGAAAGGGTTAAGGAAAAATGACAAAAAAAAAGAAAAAGAATTCTTTTATTATTAAAAATAACTAAGATGTATAACATTTGTTAACATGATTTATAAAAATTAAAAGAAAAAATATTAAATTTTTGCATGATAAAAATATTCACTGGATTGTAACCGCTACTGTCAATTATTTTCAATGCAACAATATAAAAAGATAAGTTTCTGAAAAAATTATAGAAATAAGAGGTGAAAAAAGTTACCAAGAGACATAAATAAAAATATGTAGATAAATTTAATATAACTCTTTATTAAGACATGTTTTATTGAAATATTATAAAATAATATTAGTGGTAGTTGTTATTTAATATTATAATATATATATATATATATTATGAAAGTATTTTATTGAGCATTGGATCTAATACAATGACAATATATTACTTTAATCAATTTCGGGCCATACACATACGTGTGATTAGACATGACAAAGAAAGATTTGAAATTGAAATAAATCACATGCAATAAATGTTTATTTTGTAATAGTTGAGTAAAAATAAAAAACAAATATAAAAGAAATAATACACCTAACCCACAAGCTCCTTAATTTTTATGACATCACTGCATCAACTACTGTGTGCAATTAAAAAACAAAAAAGAGAAGCCAAACTATAGAATCAAATTTGCACTTCTCAGCTTCCATGCCTACTCTCAAGTTACCACTTGAACAGAACTCGTGCTGAAAATATTAAAAGGTTGATAGGACAGAAACAGGAACTAATTCACTAGTGGTGTATGCCAAGTTCATAATATGACTAAATTTTACAACTAGTTTATTATTAATAATTTACAATTTTTAAAATTTCGCCCCCCGACACTTGTATACACACCTCCATTCCTAGCAATGGATCGATGAAAGACTACTTGACAAAAAAGCAAAAACTAAAACAAGCAAATAAACCTTTTCAAAGCACCAATATGCACTCGTAGTGATGAAATATCCGGAGTAATAATGAAAATGCATCAAGTAATAATGAAAAATATTGATTGGAGTCAATATCCAAACTATTATCATTTGCTTCTATTGAATTTCCCAAACTATTATCATCTTTTTGTATTGGATGCTTGAAAGCATCCTCACTTGCTTTAATCATATTCGCCAGCCACTTGACAATAAAAGTATTCCAACTTTGTTCCATTATGCATATTCTACAATTAATCAAAAGGAAATAACAAATTCAAAGTTGTAAATAAAATATACAATTTAAAGAAAAAACATACCATAATCAAAATCCCTATGTGTATCTCAATACAAACACATAATGGAATCAAGATTTGATTTTGTTTATGCAAAAAAACATAGTACGATTGTGATTCTATTTAATTTGTCCTCCAACAAAACGAAATCATGATTATATTGAATCCAAATTCAAGAAAAAAATGCACCTCGCTCCATGAACGAATGCATACGAAGACCACGTTGCTGAATGGGGTGTGATACAAAATTTAGAAGGGAGAAGGGAGGTGAGGTGTCATGCAAGATCGTCACTACAAAAATATTTCGTATTTCTGAAGGAGTATTTCCTACGGGAAATATTCCGTCGGAAATTTGAAATTAAAAATATCACGTCATTGATTATATCCCCTTTTTATATATTGTAGAGCTAACAAATAAATTACTTGAAGGCAATTGTGAGACCGTGTGCCTTTTGCGTTCTCTCTGAATCCAACTTTTGGAGCGTTTCTCTCTCAATCCTCTGTGCCCAAAACCTATGAAACTCCTATCGCAGAGGGAGCTGAGCAGAACAACAACAACAACACGCACCGTCACAACAACCACCCTCGCTTGTTCCGATCCAGGTAGAACCAAAACCCTCTCGCACCGTTCGCTTCATTTTTTCCTTCACTTATTTTTTTTCGTTTTTGTTTTAAATTATTTCGAATAGTTTTCGCTGTGAACTTTACCATAGATATTTAGGTTTTTCTAAAATGTTGGTTTGAATGTGATTATTCTGCGCCAAGAGTTGCTTGCGGTAATGGTTCATGGATCCACAGTTAATATAGAACCTTTTGTTTTTGGTTTTTTTTTTTTTCTTACAATGGATTTTTATTTTTCGTTTTTTGGAGAAGTTTAATCGTTTCGTTCACGGGCTAAACAAAGATACTATCATGCTGAAGAGTTTTTTTTTATTATTTATTGTTATTTGCGTGGTTATTGATATATAGTTTGAGTGAAGTTGCACACATTTTGTAAAAGAGGAAGGAATGCGAGGGAACTAACAATAAATTTATTATTTTTTACATAAGAAAATATATGAAATGCACATAAGAAAATGAGTATTCTTCAATTTGCAGAGGCCCTTCCCAGCAAAATAATAATAATAATAATAATAAAGGTGTTTGTCCTAATAATATTGAATGATTACTGCTTTGTAGATAACGGACATGTGGTTCAATTTTATCACCAAAATATTGGCCAGGGTCCAAGTACATAAAATAAATTAGTAGATACTAGAAAGTCAAAAACCGGCCAGCCCAATTTAGTTACAGGGCCAAGTATTTAAAGCAATCAGAATTGGTGATTGATTGCTATTTACACAGTTCCTATTCACACTTTTAAATTAATTTTTGTCAAATATTATTTTGACAATACTCTTATATATCAGTTTTTTTTGGTACATACTCTTATATATGAGTTTGATTTTATTATTCTGGAGTTTAAGTTTCAAAAGTATCAAAATAGGAATGATTTTATTCTGGAGTTTATATATGACATGGTGTATTTCACTCAGTTTTTTATTGTTAAATTTCCTTATTAGCATTTGAAATGTTCAGAGAGACGATCACACCCTTCCAACAAAATGAAAAAAAAAACATAATTGAAGAGTATTAAGAAATATGTAAATTTTACAAAAACCACATGAATATATTTGTACGATCAAGCATAAAAACGTGTTACATTCATATTTAAGTTTTTTTTTTAAAATTTGGTATGGTATACAAGGTTTTTATTTAAAAATACACGGCAAAAAAGGAAAAATACATGCTTAAATGTGGTGGATAAATTTAAAAGGAAAACGGGTGTGGTTAATTGTTGGCTTCAAATTACAATTGAGCTGGCAGGCAATAATTGATTCTTGTTAGACAATAGAAAGTGAAATTTGGATCCTAAAATACTTTCTACTCCGTTTTATATTTTTATTTTTATTTCATCACCATTTGTGGACTCAAATAGAGAGCTATTTAGGGACTTCATTATGAGACCCTTTTGGGTTAAGCCTATAAAATGAGGCTTGATCAACATCCCATTTTCCTCCCTTACATATACGGAGAAAGAATAAATCATTAATTTTATATTTTAAATTACGTGCGTTATTACATTTTTTTAAATTGATTATCAAGTGATTTATTTTATCACCTTTTTGCTATTATTGATTGTAAACATGTTTTTATGTGATATGATACATTGCCTTTTCAATGAAAATCTAAATTATTTGATTAATTTTACAAATTACATGTTTGTCTATTTGTTCCAATTATTTCCAATTAATGTATGGGCTACAATTTGTTATTTATTTATTTTGTCTATTTGCTGCCTATGTGATTTGGTCTTGTACTTTCCTAATAGTAGGTTTTTGAGCCCCAGGCCAGATTCTTTATTTTTATGTTTATAAATTTTTGGTCCTGTAACTTTATACTTGGTCTTGTTACAGGTTTTTGGTCCTGTAACTTTATTTTTATTAACATACAATTTATTTATAAATTTTGGAACACAATGTATCAGTACATATTTAGTTTATTTGACATTTGGGTTGCCTCTTGTTAGGGTCTAGATATCATGTTGAGGATGAAAGACAATGAGAGACATGATGACTTGTGTCAGAATTACACAGTGGAGCATATATTTATATTAGGAGTCGAACAATGGAAATAGAATAATATTTACATGAATATACAACCACTCTTCTTTTTTTTTTTTTTCTCAGCAGAATATACAACCACTCTAATTGACATAATTACATAACATGTTATACCAGCTGGAAAAAAATATAATATACCATATTTACAAGTATTACTATGATTACATAATTTCTATTTCCTTTCATAAGTTTTATATCAGTTGGTGCTAAATGTTTGTGGCCCTTTGCAAGTTATTTTTTACCAATAATTGATAAAGTTAATCTTATTGATTGATTATATGTAGGCAACTGATCCAAGTTGTGGCAGCAACTAACATAGTATTTCCACCCCTCAAAGTAAGGCCTAAACATATTATTGTTTTGTAGTTCTTATTAAGCCTTCTTATCTTCTTCATACTATATTTTTGGTATTTAATGTAACTGTTATACTCTTTGTAGTCTTCAGAGTGCCTTAAAACTGATTGTTATTAAAATGTATAATTTAGTTTCTTAACTTTCATTATCATATCATTTACTCTTACGTGTTACATTTCACCAGGAGCAATAACAAAATGACCAATAACAAGATGACAAGCAACAACAACAAGATGAGCAGTAAATGAACTATAGCAATGACTATTTTGATTATTGACTAGTTTTATTTTATGTTTATTATTGACATATTAGACATGATGCTTTTATGTTACATTTATTTTGAATTTTAGTTAATTTTACTTGGGTTTGTTTGGGATTAATGAATTTAAATATTTCATTAATTGCATGTATGTGTTAGTTTCAATATTATTAAAAATAAATTCGAGCATAAATAATTGACATTATTTATTAAAAAAAATATAGAATCATAGAAAATAAGTTACCGACTGAAATTTTCGTCCCTAATGTCCCGTACGTTAATTCTGACGGATAAATCTGTCTGAAAATTCGGATGATCATTACCGACGGACGAAAAATTCCGTCGGTTGAAATTTTCTACGACCATTTTATCAACGGATTTTTATCCGTCAGAAATTTTAATTTACTGACGGATATATTACGTTAGCGACGAAAATAGTCCGTCGAAAAAAGACTTTTTTTTATTGTAGTGAGAGTGCCAAAGGTGAGGGAGGAAGGGAAAGGCAAGCGAGTGCAGAGAAACATGGGAGGGTAAAATTGTTTCTTTACATTTTTTTTTGAAAGCTAAGGGTGAGAATAGCCAAAAAAAAAATGGAATGAGAATACCAACCGTCTCTCTTTAATCCAAGTGTCTGATGTTGAGAAGGAAAGGATGTCCATTTATTCCAAAGGTGAAATAAAGCAAGAGTGTTAATTATTTATTTGAGTTTTTTTATATATTTTATCCTATTAATTAATATAATGTTAATTCTAACCTGTCCTTTCTCCTGTATCATCTTATATTACTTAGAAATAAGGCCCATTTTTTTATTTTTAAAACCAAATCATAAAAATCTAAAAAAAAGAGACATGAAGAGTGGTTAGATCACATACATGAAAAAGAAGTTTTATTTTAAAAAATTTACTATCTTTTTAAAATCATTTTTGTCTATTATTTTAAATTGTCAAGATGAAATTGGGGGTTGACTGCCGCTAACTTTTGAGGTGGTTAAAAGAAACCTGTCTCAGCATATCATGTCATGACGACACATTACTTTTTAATGTAATTTTATTTAGTTTTTATCCTCTTTGTTTTGTTTTTGTACAGAGATTTATTTTATTTATACATAATTTAATATTTTTACATTATCAAAAGTATAACCATTTTTTCATAAAACATATCATTTTGAAAGAAATATAAAAGATTAAAATGGAACAAAAATTAATGAAATAAGAAAGCCAAAAAAAGTATAAAAAAAGTTAAATGAGTAAAGTATATATATATATATATATATATATATATATATATATACATTGGTTTTTTTAGTTTGGGAGATCTTGTGCTTAGTATTGACTGTTTTGATAAACTTTGCGTAAAAAAATGGTATATGTTGATTTTATCATAATTATTATTATCAAGCTGTTAATTAGAAACTTAGAATAAAAAGAAATTACATGATACTGGATCCCAATATTCCATTCACTGAATTACTTTTTTAATAGAAGTGAAGCCCTCAACGCTCAATTATATTAGCCAGGCAATCATGAAAACCTGAAGATTTTCTGAAATGAGAAATTAAAAAGGTAAAAGAAAATGAAAAATAAAAGAAAGGAAAAACGATTTGATCAAACTGCAGTGAGTGTACAATACAAGATTAAAAAACTTAATTAGCAACATGGTAAAGCTTCATTTAGTGTACTTTTAATAATTGCAAAATTATTTAATTCAGAGATGTAAATTTAGTTAATTATTTCATTTTTTCTCTTACTTAGAACTTTGTGTATTCCTTTTTTATGTTAATTTGCGAATTTTTAATTTTTCTCTTTAACTTGTGCTAGGTTGTATGTGTTCATTGATAAATTATTTTGTAGAAATTTAAAATGGATTGAATTATAATTTAGAGCAATGTTTTGTAAAAGTTTGAAGTAGAAATTATAGTTCAAGTGTGCTCAGGAAAATGAGGACCTAAATTAAAGTGGTCCTTTTCGGATAAATGTAATTAACTTAGAGGAGAAATCAACTTAAGCTAAATAATTTTTGACTTCTAAATGAAGACAGGAGTGCGGAATTACAAAGCCAAATAGTAATTAATTAATTATGGAAACTATGATCAATTTGATTTTTCTAATTTAAATATTCAGACTAATAATAAGTATATATTTGATTTAAATTGATTGATAGAATCTAATATATGATTATATATAATAATTAAAGAAACGATGACTAGAGCATGATTTTTAAGATTTGAACATTAAGTATATTGCATTTATAATAATGCCCATAGAGCCATCGCACCTTTATTTAGATAGAAACTGTAGATATACTAAACAGATACTCAATCTGGGGCCAACACTTGGAGAAACCAGATGATTTAGGGAACAGAAATTACAATACTTATATAACTATAAAATAGATCGAAGAGATAGTCTCCTTCGAATTTAGACCTTGTTATTAATTACTTCCAAAGGCTCAATGGGCACAGCTAGCTAATGCCATTGTCACACATATTTGGTGGCTTGTTGACCAGTGACTTTTATAATGGGATAGTATCCCGCGTAACCAAATTTACAAGTGCTCAGTTTTCTTTTTATTCTGATATAGCCATTCTCTCCCCATTTATCACTATATGAATTCTTTGCAAGCCAATAATCTTCACCATTTTCTGTACCATACCCAACAATCAGGAGAGCATGATTTATTTTTGTACCGCATGTCCCTTGGAATATACCCTGACATAAGAAAAATTTGTCAATATATATAGAGAAAATATTCGGAAGGCAAAACCACTATTCATGATTAATGATCTTAATTTTTATAAAATTATTTTTAATTAAAATTGAGTTCAGAGAGAAATTTTTATCAAAAACAAGTTTGTAGTAAAATTTAACAGAATTTTTAACTCAACGCAAAAACTACAATTTTTTTCCCACTTCAGCTAAAGCAAGGTTGTAGGACTAAACTCGAGTTTGAGTTAATTAAAGCACCGAATGAACATGATTTATTTTTGCCCAATCTCATTTAATTAGGTCTTCTAATTAAATTCACCTTTAAGGAGGGGAACACCCCTCAAACACGATATAAAAAAATCACATTGGATTCCTAGATACAATATATGCTTTGATAATCATGAATATTCCCATGCTATTTATTCTATACAATAGACGACACATTTTTCTGTTCTAATAAAATTAACAATTCAATATGTTTTTGATATTGAATAAATATTTGATTTTGTGATTATTTTCTAATAAAATTTTTACTTTACGTTGAGTTGCTCACAAAACATTTTTTTTCTTATTCTTGATATTTTGTTTTAATCCTTGATAAATTAGTGAATTTTGTCTTTATTAATTCTTAATAAATTAACAAAAATTTTTTAATTCTAACTAATAACAAATAAATTTTTTTATTAAAGAATAAATAAAAAATTCTTTAATTTATAATAAATTAACTAAATATAAGTGTTAAGGAACAAAAATAAAATTATGATTTATTAAAAACTTAATACAAAACAAAAATTTATTAATAAGCAAACACAAAAAATAAATATTTATCAGAGATCCCAAATATTTAAATCCTAAAATTAATTTAGAAACTTACTGATACATAATATTGAAATTCATTGTCGTCTGCTGCAATAGGTATGGCCACTGGTTGATTTGCAATGCCCTTTTTCAAGTCTTCCTCAGTTTTGGTAGTAACCAATCCGTGGCCATCAATAGCAACAATAGCATTTTTCTGCACACAAGCAAAATGACTCAATAAAAAAAATGAATATATGAATTAGAGTGATAACTATTTTTCACAAGCATTTGTTGTCATCAAATAATCAGGACTAAGTTACTATATAACCTTATTTAGGTCACATGTACCCTCATCACCACGGTAAGGGTAATCCTTTTCGAGACTGACGCCATTTTTTTGGATATAGTCATAGCCATGTCTTATATATCCTCCACCGCATCCCCTACTAGAGGATGTAGTACAATCCAACACCTCTTGTTCTGATAATGAATTTAGATTACCGGTTCTTATCTTTGCTAATGATTCCACTGCACCAATTGCTGTGAATGCCCAACAGCTATCTTCATGATAAAAATAAATAATTCAAACATTAAACAAATCTCTAAGTAGTAAAATAAAAATGAGTAATGATCCACAGATATTTTATTGTTTTAAATACTCTTCCTAACACCTTTTATTTTTCTTTAGGTGTCAAATAATATATCGTATGTTGGTGTAACATTTTTAATAGAAATGGATTGTTACTACACTACTCGCAGTACTTACTACAAGTAGCTCCTTGGCTTTTGACTGGGGTAACAGCACCTTCCTTCCTCCAATCAACGGATTCGGGTAAGTTATCTCCAACACGTGGCACGTAGTGGTTGCTTAGGGGCGTGTCCAAGTCCAACCTTGGACCATCGACCGAGGTTCGCAGGTACTTGGCTCTGTACTCCGCATTGGTGAGATCAGCGAACACGTTGAGTCCCAACTTGTAGGTTCGGTTCAGAGAGTTTCGTTCATCGATAAAGCGCAGATTGTCCTTGAAGATTTGAAACCTCTTCTCCTTCTCACCGACCGCGTTGTACACCTTGTCGTGTTTCACCAGCCACTCTTTGAACATTGACATCACCTTCTCGTCGGTGCGCCACGTGGCCTTATCTGCATGAGCGTTGTCGTATGAGGTTATTGACATGTCTAAAGCTGATGAAACTGCGAAGACCATGATCAGCGGCACGATCGCCATGTTCATGGTCGAGGACGATGTAATTGAACTAGAACCCATTTTTGTTGAGAAAATGAGGATGAGGAGGAGAATAGTGAGAATGCAGAAAACGTTCAAAGTACGTGGACCTTATATAGACGGACAGGGTTGTATTGTATGAGATGTAACATAGACGGATAGGGTTGGATGAAAAGTTAGATTAAGAATATTTGTGATTAGATGATAAATTTGTTTTGAGGGAGTGATTAAATGATAATTAAACTCTTTTATACTTTCATTACATAGCTAATTACCAAGGTCTCCTTAAGTAACTAGGAGAAGAAAGGATAACTACTCTATTAATTATCTTGTAATTTGTTATTTATTATGCCAATAAGATATGATAATGTTATTCTATAACATTAATATAATGTAGTATTTCTTGTCGGAAGAGGAAGCTAGGTTAGGAATTCATGTACCTTATCTAGTGTGTAAACAATTGCTTCCATCATATTATTTTTTTATATTTGTTAATTAGTTTTTGGACCCGTGCGCATACGCATGGGACGGCTTCACTCCGCCGTGATATGCTAGATTTGTATAAAATATTTTTAATGTTTAATGATTAAGAATTATTATATAAACAAACTTAAAAATAAAATTAAAAGATAAATTGCTAAATGTATCAGTTAATAATAAATTAAGGACTTCACTAAGAAATGGAGAGTGTTTCATTGTTGTTTCATTCGCTACTATTTTTAAAACTAATATTATAAATTTGTGTGAAAGGAAACCAACGATTAAGATTAACATGCATGTATTGAAATAAACTAATTTTTGTAAAACTAAGTTAAATATAAGAAGATATGAAAATTTATTAAATATAATAGTCTAAGCTATTATAGAGTAAACACAAAATATAAACAAATACATGCATAAACAAAGCATTGTTAAAAACATAATTGTTAGTCACCTTAGGGTGAATACAAAAGACGTGTCTAACCAATGAACGAACGTTCATGCTTGCTAGTGAGATGAGGAACTCAATTATAAGTTCTAGATGTGGTTTAATGTTGTAGTCAGTAACAAAAGATTTCCAACCAAAACCGATCTTATAACACCTTTGGGTGATGATCAAATACAAGTTTGCATGCTCTTGTTCGTGCAAAAATAATATGAGATATTATTGATAAAATAATTTAAATTAATTAATTTTGATTGCTTATAATAAAGAATCAAATTATTATTTTCTAATAAATATATTAACTAAAAGTTATTATGCTGATTATTGTAACATTTGACTTAAATAGAAAGAGTTAAAAAATTTCGAATCTTGATTAGTTTTAAAGAATAAAACTATAAATTTGTTTATTTTTTAAAAACGTCATCATTTCATTTAACTTTTATTTATCTATTATTGTATACGATGAAAATTGAAACAATTTTTTTTATAATTTAATTTTAATTTTTATCTCTTTTTGTATATGTAAAAAAATATTTATGATATTATTGATAAAGTAATTGATATTAATTAACTTAAATTTCCTTATAATAAAGAATAAAATTATTATTTTCTAATAAATATATGAATTAAATGCTATTATGATGATAATCGTAACAATTAAATTAAATAAAAAAAGTTTAAAAGTTTCAAATGTTATATGATGAAAATTTAAAAATAAATAATATATTTAATAAAATAAATATTATTAATTATTGATTGTTTG
>PYAF01006013.1:1616998-1631715 GCA_007407185.1 Glycine tomentella | reverse complement strand
ATAAATAATATATTTAATAAAATAAATATTATTAATTATTGATTGTTTGATATGCGACTATGTTAAATATTTTTAAAAAAAACTAATTCATGATGACCTAATAAAATAAAAAGTTAAACAGCCAACTTAAAAAGAGTTATTTGTTTCCTTAAAAAGAGTTTAAAATTTCAAATCTTGATTAAATTTAAATAATAAACTATTATTTGTAAATTTTTTTAAAATGTCACCATTTTTTTATTGCTATTTACTGATTATTTTATATGATAAAAATTTAAAACAAATACTACATTTAATAAAAAAATTTGTCGATTGTTTAATATGTAACTGTGTTAAATACTTCTTTTTTTTGTAAATTTCCCATTATGGTTTATTCATAATGGTATCATCTAGTAATTATTTCCAGTAAATTATAATTGTATATTTTATGATAAAAAATTAAATTAAAACTAATTAACATTATAATATAATGAGTAAGTAATTTAAAACTTTCTTGAAACAAAAATCATTTTTATAATTTAATTATAATTTTTATCTCTTACCTATATTTAAAATATTTATATTTATGATATCATTGATAAAGTAATTTAAAATAACTAATTTTGATTGTCTTATAACAAATAATCGAATTATTATTTTCTAATAAATATATTAACTAAATATTATTATACTGATAATCGTAATCATTTAATTAAATAAAAAGAGATCAAATATTTCAAATCTATATGATGAAAATTTAAAAATAAATAATATATTTATCAAAATAAATATTATTGATTGTTTAATATATAACTATGTTAAATATTTTTTTAAAAACATTTTCTTTCCATAACAATTCACTCAACATGATTTAGAGAATAATTATTTTTCGTAAATTATAATTGTAATTTTTATCACTAAAATTGTCACTATAATATTTTCACCCATTCACCATTGATGTATCCAATTTTAAAATGTTTAATGAAATAAAAAATAAATATTAGTTAGAGATTCCTATTTCATTAACAAAAACCTTTATATATATATATATATATATATGCTCCAAGACGTTTAAAATAAAATTATACATTTATGTAGTTCTTACCCAATAAAATAAAATATCCATTGGTGATAATGAATTTATCTCCTATTATAATTTATTATAGCTCAATTATTTGACAATTGTGATATTTTTCTATATAAAAATAATAAATATAAGTAAATAATATTGTGTGCATGTATTATGTATATTGAAATTATCTAATGATAAAAATTGTCTAGTGTCAGATTATGTTTGGTTGAAATTATACCATAACACAGCTAAAAGACAAATATAAAATGTTATGTATACGGATAATTAAGAGACTTGGTAGAAAAGCCTCCTTAGAAATATTTTCATAGCTGGCTCTGTTGAACTTACATAATTTGTTATGCTAAACCTAATGCATAATTACCAATGTTATATAACAGTAATATGTGAAAAAATCAAATTAATATATATAACAGTAATCTGTTGAACTTTATTTTCTACCACAAAAAAAAAATAGAACATAACATAGCAACAAACAACCAATACCAAGAAGGAAATTGAAAGTCCGAAAGAATAGATGAAGGAAATTTAATCATAAAAATATATATATTTTTGTCTACATATCAAATGTAATTTATAAAAGAATCGAACAACAAATTTCTTGTAGAAACTAAACAGCAACAAATTCTTTGATAATTAGACCATTTTCAAGGTTAACAAAATGTCAACATGAAAGCTACACATAGTTTTGGTACAAAGTGTCATGAATAGAAACCAAGAGCACTGAATTCCTACACTCTCATTAAGAATTCTTACTTCAATTGTAAATAAAAATCTATACTAGTAAAAATTAGATTGTTGTGGTGGAAGCACATCACAGTGACAAACCTTATTGTGAAGAAAGAAAATCACTGAAAAAGAAAAAAATAGAAGGAAAAGCAGAAAAGCGTCAGAACTGAGAAAATGAGAGAGAGCTAAAATAGAGAGAGCACAACCTAAAGTCAAATTTCAAAACATTTAGAGAGCAGCAATCATGGCTGTTCGAAATTCAGATTTGAAGCCTTGATAAATATATACAACTCAGATATTTATACTGCACTTAATTTCCTAAATAAGTTGATGATATAATACTGCATTAACATGAATTGAATTGAGGTGCATCCACCAAAAAGCTTGTCTATACATCAATCAATAAATTAGTGCAACACAGGATTGCCCAATATTGATATAGGCTTGAAGAAACCCCTCCAACTTTGGGCTATATTGATATAGGCTTCAAGTTTTAAATGGTAGGACTGAGTAGAAGTAAGGCAACAAACTCACATTAATGCTAATCAATCAATCCTCTGGTTTGGTTGCTTTGTCCTTGTTCTTGTTTGAGTTGTTTCCATATATGAAACACTTAACCTGTTGAAATTGTTAAAATTAAGAACTAATTCAAGAGAATATGAATATGAAATTGTATTCAATTACAGTTTCCATATATGCTAATCAATCAATCCTCTGCTTTGGTTGCTCTGCTTCCTATTTTTCTACTTTCACCACCCACCACTACTATTACATTATTACTTACACAACAATTATAGAAAGTCCCAAAAAAATCTTCACATAAAGTATCAACCAATTTCAAGCAAAATAAAAATAACAATCATACCCTTGAGACAACAAGATTGCAATTGAATACAATAGTGTAAGTGGAATAAGATAAAATCACTAACTTCTTATTGATATCTGGCATGTCATTTTGTCAGCCTTCTCAACAATCACCTGCACACAATGACTGCATCTTAAGAAGATGAATTATCCTTTCTCAACAAATTTAGTTTTGCAATGAAGTAAACTGAAGAAAAATATACTAAATTGAAGTAAGCACTTTAGCAACAGTTTTGGGTGGGTATTCTCCTCCTAGTCTTGTATCAACACATTGCCTGACTTTATCCTCAGTGAGTTTTGGTGTATCCTGAAACAATATACATCAATTGCTTTCATCAGTTTCATCACCTAGGATTTTAGAGTTCACAATAGACCATAATGGTGTGCATCAAACAACAACCCAACTGCAAGCCTAAATAAATTTAGTTAGGAAAATGATTGGCACAGTAATTTGAACAAATAAGAGGAATGCATAAACTTTCATGAAAAAGTGAGAAAAAAAATCTAAGAATAGTCAAATACATGGTTTAACAAACATTCTCATACATTAAGGCAGATATCCACAGGAAATTTTATCTTCAAAAAAATGTGTTTTTAAGGTTTACAGTTGCTTTGACACAATTAATACAAAGTTTTAAATAGATACTAACAATTTCGCGGTTCTGCTATCAATATTAAATGGTATTTTTGATAATAAACAAAACAACAGTTGTCAGAAAAACTCAATTTTTTAAAAATAGTAAAAAAAATCAAAAACGAAAAGAAAGTTATCGGAATGTCTAACCAAAACTGCACTTAGTGGGTAATGTTTCCAAGCCTTGATCTTGGTTGTTGTTTGGGTGAAGCATAAATCCTTCAAGAATTGGTGTGAGAAGAAATAAGGTATTTATACTGCAATATAGGTGCATCCACCAAAACAACAGTTGAATTATGTGGATTGCAGGATCTCTTCACTTAAGTTTTTCATATGTTTGAAACTGAAGTGGCATTATTTTATTTTTATTTATAATAAGTGAAGATACCAAGAGAAGGAAAATGGAGAGATCCCGCTACACATTTTTTTAATTCGAAATACTCCCTCACCTCACAGGCCCTCATGATTGTGAAGATACTACATTATAATGATCATGACAAAATAGAATTCATGCATGAATTGTTAAGCAAATTAACTCAAATGCTTGTCAGGTCAAAAGGTAATAATAGATGTCCTTAATGAAATTTTCCATGGCATAATAGCAAAAATTTTATGCTTATCAGGTTAGAAGGTAATAATAGAATTGCTTAAGGACATTTTCCATGGCTTAATAGCAAAATTTTTATGCTTATCAGGTTAGAAGGAAATAACAGGATTGCATAAGGACATTTTCTATGGTTTAATAGCAGGACTTTTTTTATTAGCTTCTGTGACCAGTAATCCATCATATATAATTATAATTTTGAATTATAATTGGAAGCTTACCCAAAAGTTCGAAGCATCTTCCCATGCATGTGTTGGTATTCTTTGCCAAATATCAGGTTACATGACAAATTGCTGCTAAACCAATCAGCACCTCAATACATTAGTCTACTTAAGCAGGAATTCACAAAACTAATCTATCAATGTATGATTTAAAAATAGAACTTATGTTGCCATATGGTCTGCATTGATGCTCACAATGTATGATTTGTTAAACTAAAATGAGGAAATTGAAAGGGAATCAATCATGTATCTTATGAGTACATGAAATCTTTGTAATATACAGATCCAAAGTAGAAAATTAACTCAATTGAGAAAATGAAAATTAAGAAAATGTTTCTAATTTGTCAACCTCTTCATTAAATTTAACTCATAGATTGCTTTTAAATCATGCTTAATCACTAAAACCAAAAGCAACTGTTAAGGACATGGATATTAGGAGCAAAGCCACCTACTTTACCAACATTAGTAGCATCATGTCTATACTTCTTTTTAATCACATGTAACATATAAATATTGGCCGTAATAAAGGTATAGAAAGCTTACCAAGATAATATTAGCATGATGAATCTGATTAAGGAATCATGCAGTAACTACCATGCATTTTGTTATTAAACATTTTTATAAAGAAGAATTTGTTCATTGTTTTATTGTATCTTTTTAATCAACTCAATTACCTATTGGACTATATCTCCATTTATTGAGTTTTCAGTAACTCCTTAAATGAGGGAATACAAAGTGCTTTAAAAACGAAATGCTCATTTTACATTAGTGCATATAAAGAGTGGGATAAGTACCTTAGTTTCAGAGTCAACATCTTGCATTATGAATTATATCATGAGAAAAGCATAAAGGTGTGTCTTTTGAGTAAATAGTGTAATTGAAGAATATAAATGAATTTAATTGATACACTGTCATTTTTCACAATCTAAAAAACACTTCAGTTTTGTTGTCTCACTAAATAAATTTACCTCATGCAGAATCACAGAGGCATTTATCTGAGATCACCAATACATGTACAATTTACTAAAACATATTTTGAATGCAGCATCTACTCGTTATTAATATATTGACTTTGCTCATAAAAACAAAGTATAAATTTTGTGAAGTTGCTCTGCTTCTTATTTTTCTGCTTTCACCACCCACCACTACTATTACATTATTACTAACACAACAAATATAAAAAGCCCTAAAAAAATCTTCACATAAAGCATCAACCAATTTCAGGCAAAATAAAAATAATACTCATACCCTTGAGACAGAAAAACTGTAAGTGGAATAAGATAAAATCACTAACTTCTTGTTACCGATATTTGGCATGTCACTTCTTTCAGCTTTCTCAACAATCACCTGCACACAATGACTGCATCTTAATAAGATGAATTATCCTTTGCCATAATTTTAATTTTCTACAGAATCCAAAAGGCATCGATTTTGAGTTATAAGAATGAAAAGGTTAGCAATACAATTTAAGTCAGAAAGGTTTTAACTGTACTAATTACGCTCAAACCCTACTAAACACAAGGGTTGGGTGAAAAAAAACATGCTGCCAGTTTTGTTTCAGTGAGCAACAAATTAATTAAAGAAATAGAAATAGCAGAGTATGAAATAATATATAACCTATAGAATATTTTAAATAATATATAATCTATAGAATATTTTCATGGACATTCAATACCACCTTAGCAAGAGAATGAGTCAATAAAGTAAACTGAAGAAAAATATATTAAATTGAAGTAAGCACCTTAGCAACAGTTTTGGGTGGGTATTCTCCTCCTAATCTTGTATCAACACATTGTCAGACTTTATCCTCAGTGAGTTTTGGTGTAGCCTGAAACAATATATATCAATTGTTGTCATCAGTTTCATCACCTAGGATTTTAGAGTTGACAATACACCATAATGGTATGCATCAAACAACAATCCAACTGCAAGCCTAAATAAATTTAGTCAAATTCCAAAAAGATAGTTTATATGAATAATCAAAACCAAATTATAGTCACTTAAGTAGAATCGGAAAATAAAATAAAAATAATTATTTTAAGAAAAACAAACAACACTTCTTCCTTCTAACAAATGCCCTCAAAAAGCAAACTCACATAAAAAAATATGTAAGTTGATCTACTTTGAGATGCACATAATTGGCCACTTGCATTAAACTACATTGAAAAAAAGGAAAAAAAATGTCAACAAGATCATAGAAGGGAAATTTCCATATTCACATAAGTTTAGCTATGCAGATAAAAAATATACATAATCAAAACCCATTGAACGCATGATCATAATGTAAACTCACAAAAAAGAAAAAAAAAAGATTGGGCAGCTTCCAAATTTTCCAAAAGCTATTCTCTGAAGTTCCTCACCCTGTTGAAAAAATTAAGTTGCTATAGCATTAGACAAAAGTTTCATATTTTTAGCCTTAAGTTTATTGGGACAGACTGTCATACCAAATCTTCATCAATGTCAACATCATCCTGAAGTTCCTCCTAATCCTAATCAAAATAAAAGCAAGTGAAGTCATAAATGATAAGAGAAGCACAACACATGCAAATAAGATGCCTATTAGATAAAATGCACATCCTAATCTAATCTTTATTTTTTTAGACTATCCTCAATTTATCACAATAATAGTTTTTGTGTTTCAAAATAATTTTTCTTCTATCCATAAATGAGAGACGTGATACACATTTATGGTTTATCGTTTATGAAGTGCTTATTTACGCTTTAAGCAAGCATCTGCTGCATTTTGTAAGCTACCTTCTTGTGTTTCCATCATTTTTGTATAAACTATACATGTTTAGCAATAATAATGTTTATTTTCCTAGACTCTCCATCTTCACAAGGTGTCATGATTTTCTTAACACACATATAAGTTCAGATAAGAAATAACAAAAGCTAGTATTTGCAAAGTATAGTAAGAGATTGTGGCACACGCATATGATTCCTTCAAACTCTTGGGAGTAAAACCACATGACACATACTTGTCAGATGACAATGATATTTAAAAACAGCATACATGTCAGTTGGTGCCATGAGTTTACATACCAATCAAAATGGTCAAAGCAACATAACACAAGATGACCTGTAATATACAATAAAGATTATAAACAGGGCAATAGAAATTTGGGTGAGGCATTTTGTCAAACACTTCATAAGCAAAACACATATTGTCAAATATCTCATGAAATGGTACAGGAGGCAACTTGTGTTATAATTGAATTTAGGTAAACCAATGCCACACCAGCTACAATCCAGTTCAAATTCAAGTAAAATAGCTGAAGCACAAATAGATTTGAGGAGTCTCAGAACAATATTGAAATATAAATTGTTTCAAAGGCATAATGAAAAATGTAAATATGAAATATAATATGTCTGAATGGGTTCAATAATTTGTTTATGAGGTTCACAGCATTTATTGACTCCTTCATCATCATTTAGAAGGTGTAAATTGAATCACATACCAGATGCACAATAGTATTTAAAAAATAAATAAAAACAGAGACTTCTTTTCTAGCAAAAATTACATTATCTACCTGTCATCCTTGGTCCAAGAATAAATGATGATGATATTAAAGAGTCGATGGCTTCGAAACGAACTTTGTCGGGGTCTCCTCAGGTATGGCGTGAAGAATGAAACAACAAAGAACAATGATGTTATTATTACAATGAAGACATTGAAATGAAAAACAATAAAAAAGTTGGGTTTGACATGTATCAAATTTTGCGGAAAATATAACCAAAGATGCAATGAATGAGCATATTAAATATTGGATGTGAAAATAAAACGGTATTTCAAAATAATCAAACACATGCACTAAAAACCCCATATTAAATAAACTCCAACCTTTGTTGGCTATCGAATGCAAACTTTCTCTTGGGCATCAAGCAAATTGAAGAACAAACAAAAAAATTAAAATATCTCATTGCCAGAGCAGCAAAATCACCAGTTTAGATATATAATAATTACTATATTTTTCAGCACTCATTATTGGATTAATTTCAAGAAAATAATCAATCTATCCGGATACCAAATATCAATTTCACCAACCAAACACCATCATCTATCTTATTTCTATCCTACAGGTGATTGTTATATAGAAAGAGAGTTTCTGCCTTAATTTCTAAGTCAAATACTTACTCTAAAAAAATAAAATGAAGTTTATCATAAAGAAATACAAAGTTCATTCATTCATTCAGGCATTTGATCAAACACCTCAGTTGCAAACTACAAATAAGACCAACCCAAATAAAAAAAACACACACATATAACATTGAACAGAATATGCCAAAGGAGATAAAAAAAAAAGATTACATTTTTGGTACACCCAAGAACCCAAAACAGATAAGAAAAGAAGGGTGAAGAAGAAGAATTACGTGTAGAAGAGAAACAACAAGAACGAAGGAAATATAAATATTGTCAAGTAACTCTCTACTACCTTTTCTGTCCTCCAAAATTTAAGCCACCATGCAAAATGTACAGCTCTTCAATGCTTAATGAAAAAATGCAACACACTGGAAGATAGCCAATAAAATTAAATCTTAGAAAGGATAAATCATATATAAACAACAAATGTGAAAGACTGTAAAAAATAAAGTAATTTTCAGCCTTTAGACCACCTACATTTTTTGTTGAATAATTCCCATGATATAACAGTGGTATTATTATTTTAGAGAGAGCGAGAGTACTTGCCTGTTTGGTATGTCACCAAGAAGTTCCATAAAATGCATTGTACAATATAAAACAGTCTAAATTTGTATAACAATCAGTAAAAAATAAACTTTGGAAATGTATAAGGATAGAGCTCTATATTAATCTTCAATAATGTGATAAAACAGGGCATTGTGTTTTAGAACATATAACAGTAATTACCTATTCAAAAGTTTATTCAAAACCTCAAGCAGAAGCTAATAACCTGAATCGGGAAGACATTCAATTTGCATATGGCTAGAAGCTAATAACCTGAATCAATGTAAATGTTCAGAGAGAGGAAAATATATCATGAAATTTATGCTTAAGATATTATTATATGCGCGTAAGCTGGTTCAGAACTTAGGATACATATCCTACATTGCTTTCCAAATATGTCACAAAGAATGTAACAGAGTGACTTTAATAAAAAATATCCAATTTATTCCAAACAATATTACATAGTTATAACATGGCTGAGATGGTTGGGTACGATCCTCAAACACTGAAAAATATTTACTTTCATGAATTTTCACAGTTGGATTCTGATATAGGAAGCAAAAAAAAATTGGGTATAGGAAGCAGAATAATGATTCACAGAGCAAGGATTACTCATATTTGTCAAATACCAAACCAAAAAATTAGTAAAGCATGTACAATTTTGAGAGGGCACCAAACTGAGTATCAAAAAGGTGCTGGGATTGTAATAAGAAACAAACATGACAAATTGAGAAATAACTCTGATAAAAACTGCATTGTAATAAGAAAGAATGATTTCCACTGAAAAAAGAAACAAACATGACAAATTGATTGAGTTCTAATATTCAGAAGTAGTTGTGAAAGAGACAGGCATGCCAAACTAATCTGAACCTTATGGAATTATACAAATGATTCTTTGCCATATCAAGCTCAGCTTTAGCTCTAGAAACATCCAACTTTTTATGTTGACTGCAATCAAGCATTGCCACTCTTGCTAGATGAAGTAAGTTTGCACCTATCTGACCATGGATAAAGAAAATATCAGCTTTGCATTCAATATGGGATTTGAAATTTAAAAAGAATTGGAATTTGGAACCACCAAAATCCCTGTCAAAGAACATACCTGAATATGGTCACTGAGAAGTAAGTCCTTCCGGAAATTAAGACATCTGCAAGGAAAAAAAAAAGTGAGGATTTCATTTGTATAAAATCCAAATTAAATGAAGCGAAAATAATATAAAAATTAATTTCCCAGGTTTCAAGTATTGTAATAACCTTTCAAGAAGCTCTTTTGAATCTTTTGTATTGCCAGATGCTTGCAGGGTCAGAGCCAAAGATTCAGCTGCAATAACAGTGTCCAAGGAATGCCATCCCTGTATTACACCAAATGTATCATATTTTTTACGATGACAACAGATTTGTGACATAATTGTTCTTGCAACATTTTATAATTTCATTGAGTAAGATCAACACAACTAATTTAAACAGAAAGTAGCAAATGGAAAAGGAAGATTAAAAAATGTCTGCCAAGGAACATCATAAAATATCAATCTGTCATTAGTGCCAGTCATACTACTTTCCACGATTGTCAAGCAATAATAATAGTTTTATGAATTATGAAATCATGATTGTTTTGTAAGAAATCCAACTCCTAACTTGTTCAAAAATTACAGCCCAATTATCTATTATCACCGTACTGTTATTTGATCAAACAAATTAAATCTTAAATTAAGCTTCTCCTATAAGTTAAAATTAGCATTTTAGAAATGCATAAACAAAAGAAATTCAAAAACTAAAATAAACAATTCAAAATAAAAGAAAATAACATAAATAAATAAAACAAACTTCTACAAATTCTCAAAATCTTCTGTTGGTGCTTCTTCGGCTTTCTTCTTCTGTTGGTGCCTTTTCTCCTGCTGGTGCGTGTTTTCCAAAATAAATTCCTAAACATTGCCGATCAATTTCGCGGGACTGGTGCGTGTTTTCCAACAATTTAAATTTTTTAATAGTGTATGGTGAAGGAGAGATTAGGAAAAGCTGCGTGTGAGCTGAGGGAGTGTGTGTGAGTTGAGGAAGAAAATTGAGAAAAACTGAGGTGAGGGAGTGTATGGAACGATGCTTTCAATTGGAATTTGAATTTCTAAAGCTGAGGGAGTATGTGTGACTGGTGCGCTTCTTCTGATGCTTTTTCAATTGGAATTTGAAATTCAAATTAGAATTTGAATTTCAAATTGAAATGTACTGTGGAGTGACCGAGCGGCTGCCGAAATTTTAATCACAAAAAAAGAGAGAGAAATTAGGTGCAAACGGCGGAGTAGCTAGATCGGCGGAGAAAGGAAAAAGAAAGCTTAGAAGAGAAAGAGACGGCGGAGTAGATCGACGGAGAAAGAAAAAAAAAGCTTAGAAGAGAAAGAGAAAGAGAGAGAAGGAAGGAAGGAGCGGTAAAAGAGAGAACGTAAGGTTGAAATTTCAAATTCCAAATTCAAATTGAAATTTGAATTTCAAATTGAAAATGTGGGTGATACCAAAGTTGAGGTATGGTAGTGGACCGAAGCTGGGAAAAGTTGAGAAGTGATACCGAAGCTGGGAAAAGTGACACCGAAGCTGGGAGAAGAGAATCCGAAGCTGCGAAGCAAGGAGAAGCAAGGGATGTTTTTTTTATTATAGAGATATTAGATTTATACAAAAAAATTTACCTCCATAAAAAATTATATATATATATATATTGTTTTTATTAGATTTTTTTAACTCAAAAGTTCAAAATAAACATGAGATATTTAATACAAAAATTACATGTTCAAATTTAAACTATAACACAATTCTCATTATTGTTATATTAATACAAAAAAAAAAACACCACACACTACACATAGGTATTGTTTCATATAACATCTAAAAAATAATTCAATAATTATTTAGATAAAGATTATCTAAATATATCTTTTAGTGAACAAAATATAAATTAAATTATTTTAATATATTAGATTGTTATATTTCTGAAAATATATTAGTATAATATATTAGATTGGATAAATATAATAAAAATAAGAGATAAAAAAGATTAGTTAAACAAATCTCAAAAAATGAATTTTAAAATTACGTACAACACTTATATATATATATATGAGGATAATTAATTCATTTTTCTAGAATCACACATCTAAACAACCTCTCTTGACATTATTTGATTGCTTAGAGATTTAGATAAATGAAGAAAATGAAAAAAATGTGTTGATGCAAATGACAACGAATAACTCGAATTACTTGTTTCAAGAGATGTGTAAAACACGTATCTTTTCAAAATTTCCATGGTATAATACATTTAAGAGTGTTTTTCTTTCCATGTGTTCTTGATATAAAGAAATTATGATTAATGGTGTTTTAGTGTTGATTATGTTAATGAAGGGTATCACATTTGACACACTAAATTCTCAAAACGTCCCTCACTCCCTCTAACCCTCTTAATTCTCAAAACGATAAAACACCATTGTCTTTCACCTTAAATCACTATGTCAGTCACTTACACTTTTTGTTTATTTTCCCTAAATCTAATTAGCTTTAATTCCTAAACTTATTCAATACTTCACGTTTACGGAATCATAATGGTCTCACTCATGGACGTGTGTGTTGTGTGCATTGGTAGCATTGCAGTCTTTGCATAGTTACGATTTTTGTGAAATTGTGATAAGACTTTTATAACAAAAATATTCTTATACTCTTTTCAAATTTTTAATATAAAAATATTGATGAGGCTTAACATAGTGTAGGGATTTTATTTGTAAGCAATAAGGAGATTACCTTTATTATTTAGGTTTTTCTTTTTTTTTTTTACATTAGTTTTGATTTTGCATGTGACAACTGCAGCAATTAAAAAATATTTCTTTGTAATAAATTTCATGAAGAATAGAATGTGGAATCACATGAAAGATGAATGGTTGCTTCATTGTTTAGGTACATACACATAGGTAGAGATATTTTTTATAGTATTGATAATGAAAAAATTTTAAAATATTTTTAAAGTATGAAAATGCATAAAGAACAACGGTAATTTGTAAAAATTTAAGTACTTTAGATTTCTTTTATTATGATGTTATATATTTTGTATTATCTTGTGATATTTTATTTTTATGAAAATATTTAAAAATTATTTATTATTCTCAGTAATTTTTTTTATGGATCCGTCATTGTTTATGCTTAATCATGAAATGATGTTTAATTTGAAGTTAAAAATACGATATGTGTATTCTAGTATAAATTAAATGTATAAAAATGAAATGAAAGCAGAAAGCAAGAGATTTTGATCTTTTAATAAATAAAAAATTGTTTCAAAAAATTGTAAGATACACACCTCTTAACTTCTTGTGCTTGTCGTCATGGCTAGATTTTGACATATCTTGGGCCGGTTAATGAAATTATAATATTGCTTCCTCGTGATTCATGCGGCATGAGTGCTTGAAGCCTATCTTTAAAGAAGCAAAGGATTAAAATGTCTATCTTATTTAAATGTTATGATTATTAAAATTTTAATTAACTAATTTAAGATTCTAATTTTAATTGTCTTTTTTATTCTTTATATCAAGTCTCAATAAAGGATACTTTAAGAAAATAAATTATTTTTGAATGTGTTTAACAAAATTAAATAATATTAAGTAATTTTTTAATTAGCAAATAAATAGTTATTTTTAGTTATGTTTGAGTTTGATAGAGTATAAGAAAAAAAATTAATTCATGTTAATTAATAAAATTTGTTAAAATAATTTAATTATATTAGTATCATTTAAAAACTAATTATTTTCTAAATTATCATTATTTATAAATTGATAAAAAAAATAAGAAGAAGATGAAAGTCACAAGAAATAAAATTTCAGTTAAAGGAAAGATAGTTGAGAAAGAGGAGAGATACAAGAGTAATTCTTTTTAGACTCTCCATCATCATCATTCATTTTATAAAATTTAATTATAATTTTTTACTAAATATAATATATTAATCAATATTGACTATAAAATTCTGCATTTTTTTACGATCAAGATTGTAATTTATGACGCTTAAAAACAGTTTTTAACTGACACAAATGATCATTTTGGCAGTAATAAATGACTGTTAGAACCATAGGTGTTAGTAAATTGAAAACTTTTCTGATGATTTATTGTGACCGACACAAATAAATCTCCTGGGTAAAAACTTATTTTTTTATAGTAATTTATAATATTGATCAACGCTTATTAATTGTATAATCATCATTGTTGATTTCTATGAAATCTAATGATTATTATTCATATTCTTAATAACATAAAATTAATATAAATCAATATTTATAATATTGATTAATGCTTATAATTGTATATATTTATATTATAATTTTCAAATTAATATAAAGTAAATACAGATAAAACTAAAATAAATATTAACAATACTAATAAGTAATAGAAAATGGACGAGAGATTAAATTATATCAATGTGATTTTGATAATTATTATATTATTTTATAACTTTCAATTGAATAATATTTTTTTAAAAATCATCGTTGAGTTCAAAGGTTTTTTCAGATGGATTACATATACAAAATTTCATATTAATACAAAATTATTTATTATTTCATTTATATAGATTAAAATTGACATAATATGAACATTTCAATATATATTAGAACATGAATCATTTTATTATCTTCTTCTTGTTTAATTTTGAAAAAATTTAATACAGTTGAATCAATAAAAATGATCAAATTCTATATCATGTTATAAAAATGGTGTAATAATTGTCAAAATTACATCAATATAATTTGATGATTTTGATCTCCCCTCTAGAAAATAATAGTAAACAAATACTATAATGTAAGAAAAATGAAAACAAAAATTTAAGATCACAAATAATATAATAATCTAAAAAAATATTATAAAAATAAAAATAAATAAGAAATCACATAATAATAAAT
>PYAF01006013.1:1591273-1616898 GCA_007407185.1 Glycine tomentella | reverse complement strand
TTTATTATATATATATAAGTAGATAAAAGTATCAGTAATCATGTATGAAAAAATACTTCTGATAAAGTATAAAAATAAAAATAATAATAGTAAACTAATACTATAAATTTAAAAATACTAAAAAAAATACAAAACTATAATAATACTACTATAGTCTAAAATCTAAAAATAAACATAATAAAATATCACACATAATAATGAATTATTATTATTATTATGAATTATTATTATCATAAAAATAAGAAAATAATTTTATAAAAAAATATTTCTTAAAGATGTAAGGATTTCTACATTGATAAGAAAAATCATAAAATATATTATTTAAATTAAAGTACATCACCTTTATTTATATTGTGTGAAGATTAAAATTTTATAAATTAAATTCAAATAATTTTTAAATTCACATTATTTAGAATAGAAAAATAATTATCTCTAAAATATTAAAATAATATTATAAAATAAAAAATGACAGAAATAAAAATATTTATCCCGATTGGTAGTTTATAATAAAACCTCAAATCAAAATCCCAAAAGACCTTGCCCTTACAGTTGGAGCCCTTGAACAAGCCTCTATGAGGGGTCTCGATTATTGTGCTACATTTTTTAAAAAATTGCCTAAATGCTATGTACACAATAAATTTTACCAGATTGTCATGCGTTTTATTTCGCTACAAGATCTAGTGAAATATGTGAGATGATGTGACGTAATTTCGAATATTTTGACATATCATATGTCTCCATCGGATATTTTTATAAAAAATTAGATAATTTAAAATTTATATAATCAATATTATCATCAATTTATGCATGCGTGATATGTATTTCAACAATTTTTTTTTTTTCGTTGCCATTTATTTCGCTTGTCTTCCAACAAAATATGTAGTAAATGTTTATTGTTGATCACGTGTTTTGTGGTAAATGTAGCAAATTATGTGGCTAATAAAATTGTACCACATCAGCTAGATATTTCGATGGGCCTTGGAACGAAATAAGATGCGGTTTGAGAAATATTACGGTTCACAGGAAGGTAATTTTTTTGAAAATGATGACACAATGATCGAGGTCCCCCTCTATGATAAGTAATATCACGTTGATACGTTGTAGGGCTGAACCACCCTACGAAGATCTAACCCTAGCCTGAGCAGTACGTAAATTCATGCAGCGTCAACATTCCATTTGAGTCCCTGTAATTGATGATGATATCCAGCTGCATTCCCCAGACATGTCACTATTGTACGGAGCTTCATTGTGATAAGGGGAAGCCATGGTCAGTCCAAACGTTTTTGAAAATTATAAATATCTATACATAATAAGACAAATGTTAACTATTATTTTATATTGTTTAAGGAATTAAAATATTTTTTATTAAAATGTGTATAACTATATTGATAATAATTTTTTTACGTTCTTTTATGATATTTATAATAAATATTTCTTTAACTTAGTGGACACTAATTTATAAGACCCGTCAAATAAAATTTTCAATTATATTTTTAATATTTTCAATTGTTTTTAATGGAAATCAAAATTCTATTTGTCAGCTTCTCTTTTTTATATAACCTATCAACGTCTAACTATTTTAAATATATTTTACAATGAAGAGGAAGAAAAAATTAGGATTGAAAATGAGTCAAACTAAATTAACTTAGTTCAACTCAATTTAATTCATTAATATTTAGTTCAGTTTAAAATTTGACTCGAGTGTAATATAAACTTTTTTCAATCTCACACTCGAGTCAGCTCAAGCTCGGGAACAATTTGATTTAGTTCAAATTACATATTTTAAATTTTTATTTATTAATAAATTTTAGATAAAATGATTATTTAATATATTTAAAAAGAAAAAATTAAACATATTCTATTAACTTTATGGAACTATAAGGTATGACAATAAAAAAATATAATTACTACCAATATCTGCATAAATAAAAACTATCAAACCCTATATACATAAAATAATAGAAAATTAATCAATTATATAAATTATATACATATATATGTGTGTGTATATATTAAGCCAATTCATGAACCAAACGAGTCTAATTAAGCTCAAGTTCGTCTCATTTATTTAAAAAATTTAATTTATAAATCAAGTTCAACAAAGTTATTATCGAATCAAATCTAGAATTATGTTTTATTCATTACTACCCTTAAGAAAAATATAGTTCGGGGCCAATCACATGAAAGGATTAAGGAAAAATGACAAAAAAAAAAGAAAAAGAATTCTTTTATTATTAAAAATAACTAAGATTTATAACATTTGTTAACATGATTTATAAAAATTAAAAGAAAAAATATTAAATTTTTGCATGATTAAAATAGTCACTGGATTGTAACCGCTACTGTCAATTATTTTCAATGCAACAATATAAAAAGATAAATTTCTGAAAAAATTGTAGAAATAAGAGGTGAAAAAAGTTACCAAGAGACATAAATAAAAATATATAGATAAATTTAATATAACTCTTTATTAAGACATGTTTGATTGAAATATTATAAAATAATATTAGTGGTAGTTGTTATTTAATATTATATAATATATATATATATATATATATATTATGAAAGTATTTTATTGAGCGGATCTAATACAATGAAAATACATTACTTTAATCAATTTCGGGCCATACACATACGTGTGATTAGACATGACAAAGAAAGATTTGAAATTGAAATAAATCACATGCAATAAATGTTTATTTTGTAATAGTTGAGCAAAATTAAAAAACAAATATAAAAGAAATAATACCACCTAACCCACAAGCTCCTTAATTTTTATGACATCACTGCATCAACTACTGTGTGCAATTAAAAAACAAAAAAGAGAAGCCAAACTATAGAATCAAATTTGCACTTCTCAGCTTCCATGCCTACTCTCAAGTTACCACTTGAACAGAACTCGTGGTGAAAATATTAAAAGGTTGATAGGACAGAAAAAGGAACTAATTCACTAATGGTGTATGCCAAGTTCATAATATGACTAAATTTTACAACTAGTTTATTATTAATAATTTACAATTTTTAACAAATTTAGGGGGCGAAGCCCCCCCAAACCTATATACATACCTCCATTCCTAGCCATGGATCCATGAAAGACTACTTGACAAAAAAGCAAAAACTAAAACAAGCAAATAAACCTTTTCAAAGCACCAATATGCACTCGCAGTGATGAAATATCCGGAGTAATAATGAAAAATGCATCAAGTAATAGTACGATTGTGATTCTATTTAATTTGTCCTCCAACAAAATGAAATCATGATTCTATTGGATCCAAATTCAAGAAAAAAAATGCATCTCGCTCCATGATTGAATGCAAAGAAGATCACTTGGCTGAATGGGGTGTGATACAAAATTTAGAAGGGAGAAGGGAGGTGGGGTGTCATGCAAGAGCGCCAAAGGTGAGGGACGAAGGGAAAGGCAAGCGGGTGCAGAGAAACATGGGAGGGTAAAATTGTTTCTTTACATTTTTTTGAAAGCTAAGGGTGAGAATAGCAAAAACAAAAGGGTGAGAATAGCAACCCGTCTCTCTTTAATCCAAGTGTCTGATGTTGAGAAGGAAAGGATGTCCATTTATTCCAAAGGTGAAATAAAGCAAGAGAGTGTTGTTTATTTATTTGAGTTTTTTTTATATATTTTATCCTATTAATTAATTTAGTTAATTTTAATCTGTCTTTTCTCCTGTATCATCTTATATTACGTAGAAATAAGGCCCTTTTTTTAATTTAAAACCAAATCATAAAAATCTCAAAAGAAAAGACATGAAGATTGGTTAGATCACACTCAATGAAAAAGAAGTTTTATTATAAAAAGTTTGCTACTTTTTAAAATCATTTCTGTGTATTATTTTAAATTATCCAGATGAAATTGGGTGTTGACACCCGCTAACTTTTGAGGTGGTTAAAAGAAACCTGTCTCAGCATATCATGTCATGACGACACATTACTTTTTAATGTAATTTTATTTAGTTTTTATCCTCTTTGTTTTGTTTTTTTACACATAGATTACTTTATTTAAAGATCCTTTAATGTTTTTTAAGAAAACAAATAATCCTTCAATTCAAAGAGATATGTCTGGTGACTTTTGATGAAGAGTAACATCCACGAATCTTACAAATAGTCACATCTGATTACTTTTGGTGTGATGAGTGTATTTTGTGTATCTTGATGAAAATTACATCTATTCATACTTATATTTTTATATAATAAATATATAATTTCACGAAAAGATAAAAGACCTTTTATTAGTTTTGAAAATTTCTCACATTTTCAACTAATAAAACATGAATTTAATGTCTACAAACTTATAGTGTAAAGTTTTATATTGTTATCTAATCATAAATTATTATTTAAATTATTTTAAAATTATTTTAAAAGTCAATAAATTTATTATACATGATGAATTATGATAGAATAATTGTGTAAAATTTTTTACTTTATTAATAAATAATCCCTTTTTAAATAAGACATATCATTTTGAAAGAAATATAAAAGATTGAAATGGAACAAAGAGCCGTGGTGGTCCCCCCGAATCGTCCGGATCCCACGAGTGAAGAGAAAGTTGAATCTACATTAGATCTCACTTGAATCGCATTAAAGATAATAAGAAAGTCAACAAAATATAAAAAAAAGTTAAATGAGTAAAGTACATATATTGTTTTTTTTTTTTACTTTGGGAGATATTGTGCTTAGTATTGACTGTTTTGATAAACTTTGTGTAAAAAAATGCTGTATATTGATTTTATCATAATTATTATTATTATCAAGCTGTTAATTAGAAACTAAGAATAAAAAGAAATTAAATATTAGATCCCAATATTTCATTCACTAAATTACTTTTTTTAATAGAAGTGAAGTCCTCAAGGCTCATTTAAACTAGCAATGCAATCATGAAAACTTGAGGATTTCCTGAAATGAGAAATTAAAAAGGTAAAAGAAAATGAAAAAATCTTTATCAAACTGACTACAATCTTTTTCTATACGTGAGTATCCTATCAGAGTGTCTTCTACTTTTAATAGATCATGAACTAGATCAGAATTATTTTCAACAAGTCCATAAAATGTGGTCCCATTTTTTTCATCAGGTCCGGATAGAGACCAAAGGTCTTGAGCGACTGATCTGACACAACAACTCAAAAGGTAAAAAAATTATTGTTAATTTCTTCATACTCATCTCAAGTTCGAAATATCATTTGTACAAATGAGAATCCCCTCGTCACATGATTTCTTCTTCATATAAAAATTAAAAGGTAAAAGAAAATGAAAAATAAAAGAAAGGAAAAAACGATTTGATCATATTGCAGTGAGTGTACAATACAAGATTAAAAAACTTAATTAGCAACATGGTCAAGCTTCATTTAGTATACTTTTAATAATTGCCAAAATTATTTAATTGAGAGACGTAAATGTAGGTAATTATTTCATCTTTTCTCCTACTTAAAACTTTGTTTATTCCTTTTTTATGTTAATTTGCGAATTTGTAATTTTTTTCTTTAACTTGTCATTTTGCTAGGTTGTATATGTTCATTGATGGATTATTTTGTAGGAATTTAAAATGGATTGACTTACAATTTGAATCAAGGTTTTGTGAAAGCTTGAAGTAGAAATTATAGCTAAGAAATGAGGGCCCAAGTTGAAGTGCTCCTTTTTGGATAAATGTAATTAAACTGCAAAGGAGATATCAACTTAAGCCAAATAGTTTTTGGCTTCTGAATTAAGACAGAAGTGCAAAATTGTAAAGCCACATAATCAACTTAAACTCGAATTTTTTTGTTTAAGCATATCTTCACCAAAGTATAGATTTTTTGGAATTATATAAATAGATTTCACTCCCATGTGTGAGTAACATGTTTTTAGCTTGTAAAAATCACTTCTTTGGGAGAAAAAGGACTCTCCTTGCTCCTTTCTATCATCTTCTTTCTTCCATCTTGTATTTTGGTGCTACCAATGAGAATGGGTAGCTAGATTTTACCATTGCTTGGGGTTAAATTGTAACTAAATCTTATACTCAATCTCGTGTATTTTCATTTGGAATATGTTTATATATGCATTTTGTTCATTAATGTTAGTGTTTTGTCTCTATTTTTAATGCTTTTCATGGTTTGTTATTGGGAAATACTTTCATAGCTTGATTTTAGGATAAAATTGTGATTGTAAAATATAAAATTTTTTTTATCTTGATTTATGGTAAAACACCCATTAACATCGGGGTTTTTTTGGTTATCTTTGGTATATTAAGCTTAAAGTAAGTTTTTTTGTCAAATGTGAAAGGGATTGATACTTAACGGAGGAGCTTAGGTATTTTCACCTAAGAAATTAGGGAACAAAATACCATTTTTGAACAATAATCAATATTAACATTGAATCTCAAGTTGGATATTATGCTTTAGTGTAAAGAGAGTTTAGTTTGGTGAAAATCTAACCTCGAGAAACTTTGTCATTTGTATTTTGTTTGCTTTTAACATGTTCTTATCTAAAAATTCCAAAAATATTTTTAAATTGTGTTATTATTTAACGTGTTCTTTATCTTTGAATGTCAAATTTCGTGCTTTCATTATTTTGTTTTTTAGTTTAGATGACAAAATTTGTGAATTTGTCAAATATTACACAAATTCAAGTTTTAGAAATCAAAGATTTCATGAAAAGTAATGTAGGAATGTGGCACAATCATGAACTTTAAAGGGTTCAAGGTGTAAAAGAGGACTCAAGTATTGAAATTCAACATTTTAATATATCCATAGAGATCGAGTTCAAAATAAAGAAATCACTTATAAAATGACAAGCAAAAGCATCAAGAAGATTTATTAGGTGATTAATTAAGTTTTATTAGGAAAATTATGAATATATTATGTTTTTTCCTTTTTAATAAGGATATCATTATCTTTATATATTTATGGCATTAATTAGGAATATATCAATTATTCGCATAATAAATATATAATAATTCATTGTTTCATTTTATTTAGATTTTAGGAATCTTAAAATATTTTCTTATACATAGAGAAACCATATATGTCAAAGAAAAAGATTATTATTGAATTAAAAATTGAGGTTTTCACATTTTTTTTAATCAACATGTAGTTGAATTATATCTTAATCCTATCCTTACTAATCAACATGTTGTTTAAATCCTCATCTTTCTCATCACTTATGTTGCATCAAAGAGTCCATCATTGATCTCCCATGATGAATGGTATTGTGCTTTACAATGTTACGTCTCTCCAATTTGTATTTTTTTTTGTAGTACTGTAATTTGTATATGATTATGTATTAACATAATAAATTTTATTTAAATAATAATATAATTTATCAAAAATGAGTTTAATAAGTAGTATATAATGTCAATTTTATTTCTCATTCTTATTACTTTTTCAATATTGAAATTATTGAAAAAGTAATAAGAATGAAAAGTGTTAAACTTTTTATCACCAAGTTATTATTTTCAAGTGTAATTTTTTTACAATATCATACAATCAAAATTTATTATTCATATAATTTTTTAAATATTTATTATAAAGTCAACAAATGTGTCTATTGCTTTTAATTATATACAATATATTTTATTAATTAAACATTTGGAAAGTCAACAAATTTATTATAAAAATAAACAAATAGTTCTTATTGCTTTTAATTATATATAACATATTTATTTATAAAAAATTATTCCTTGATTTTACTAAAATTAGTTATGTTCATCCTTCTTGTAATTTAAAAAAATTTAAGACATTTTTTTCTTACAAACTAAACTTTAGGTCTAATTCAAATAATAGGTAGAGATATAAAATTGGTTATATGATTAAAAGAAAAGATAAGGGAAAATATATCATGGGTTTAAATTTTCTCATCAACAAAAAGTTTTATTAACACAAATAGTAGCTAGGTTGATGAAAGTCAGTAATCATATACAAGATTCCCTTTTTAAGAATATTCTTAAACGATATATAATCATTAGATCATACTTCACTATTATAAAATTGACATTTAAAATTCGATTGTTTGGATATTTAACATCAGTTTTGAAACGCAGTTTAATTGACCATTGTTGAAAGTATGTTATTTTTAACATTAGTTATAAAAATCGATGTTGAAATTCACTATATAACATCGGTTCTCCCCAAAACCGATGTGTTATAGTAGCAAATACACAAAAAAAAAGCAAAAACAAAATTGATTTTTGAAGAATCGATGTTGTTTTTTGTAATTTTTAAAAATATTTTTTCTAGTAACAAGAGCTTATTAATTTTTAATAACTATTAATTCACATTTCAACTCAAATTTGACTCTTTTTTATTTTCAATATCAGTCTAGTTGCCACAAATATGATCCAACTTAATTAGACCAACCTATAAATATAGGATTTTCATATTCATTATTTCACTAGCCATTGGATCAAAATATTAGGTGTAACTAAAGTTCTATAATAAATCCCCAAATCAAAAGTAGCAAAACTAGAGATATAATAAGTAAATTACAAATTATATTCTATGTGGGAAATTTTAGACCAATAAAAACAATGTGAACATAATATGTTTTCCAAAACATCATTAACTAATGTTCAACCCACTACCTTAACTGGTGATTCTCCAATTGCCCAACATGCATTATTTGTTGAAATGGCTTGCTTTACCTAAGAAATCTACTATACAACAGACACAATATATACTACTACATAAAAAGTTAATAATAATAATAATAGTAATAATAATTGTGTGTAGAAATTTCCTTTGAAGCTTGATTATTGATACTTTATCATTTAAAACAATTACTTTCAATTCTTGTATTTTGATTGATTGTTGTTACTTTAGTCTTGTTGAAAGACACAAATTTTAAAAGAAATTGTGTGTTATGCTACACGTGTTTGGTATTAATTGATTGTTTACAATCAGATAGTAAACTCAATTGCCTGAAAAAGTAATCTCTAACTAATTAATACTTAATAATTGATTATTCTAATCTAATCATCATAATATCTATAAATATTCTAAAATTCTAATATTATAATACAAAATGACAATGTTCGAATAAGTCACTCAAGAATTCCATAACTTCTTCATCCAGAGATTAATTGAAGCCAATTGCAACTACAGATAATTATAAAAATCACTTTACAAGATAATTATAAAAATCACTTTACAATGTTGGATTTCCCAACTCCTGAACTGTACTATTATATCCTAAATACCCTCATATAGACCTTATGGAGATGATGTATCAAAATCAATTTAACTTTAAAACTTTTATTGAATAACAAAATATCATATAATTTTAACATAATGATATTATCGGCACCATATTTTAGCTTACATGCACATTGTCAACATCCAATGTATTAGGTGCATCATCAAGATCCAACATATGCACTCCCCAACCACAAGAAATGTCATTGAAGAGCTTATTCATAGTATTCTACACTTGAGTTATAGTTTAAAATCGTCTACTTATCTTAGACATCCTGCTCGTTGGCCACAAAGTCCCATGTTTTTTTGCATATGACTGAGCAAGTCCTATTAAATATCCATGCAAGACTAGGGACAAACAAAAAATTCATAACTAAAAATATCAAAAAAAAACTGAAGGCTCATAAAGTTGATAGGTACATTACAATTTAAAGGAAAATTTGTCCTAAAATATAATGGTCATTAATATAGGAAAAACTCTTTATGAACTAGATAAATAATGAAAACAAAATCATGAATGAACCACTTTAATGACCTTAGCTCGTATAAGGATGAAGCTAGAGAACAGTCGAGACCACCGTGCTTCTAGTGATGGCCATAGTTAATTACCTACTTTCTTGAGTCACAAGCAAAATAAAGGTTTTATAAGACAGATAGTGACAAAGATAATTAGGGGCTTGAAGCTTTGAAGCTCTCTCGATCATAAATATTTATATGGGAAAACAAATGTCATTTTTCAGAGAACAGGTTCCAGCTGTACATGTAGTAAGATAATGTGATCCCCATCAAACTACCTGATTCATATGCATGCACTTTGAAAGTTTAATTTTCTACCTATGAAGGAATGCGACTAAATAAATTATGTTATTACCTGAAGTTTTTGTTTGCCTTTGTTTGAGGACACATAAACCTATTGGCTAAGGTATTTACCTTCAACCAAATTTATTTTAATAATTAACTAGTCGGTAACCCGTGCGTTCGCACCGGAAATATCACTTTTTTGTGTTTCACTGCTCTGCTTCAAATTGAAAAACTATTTTTTATAATAAGTAAACATATAAATATTTTGAAATGAAGAAAATGATGAATTTATAATAGGAATGAGAAATTATGTTTGTTGTGTGTAATATAAAGATATTACAATTATAAGTAAACACACGAATGAAAATTTTTATACTTATTTGTGTGTATCTTTTGTCTTCGATCGCGTTTGTTAGCATTCATTTTGCATGTGTAATAAAGAAAAATTATTTAATAACAATAAGTATATAGATGTAGTGTAATATAATTGTAGGCACCGATGAATTTGTAATGTAGTACTCCTTAACAATTTTATTAATATCTTACAAAATTTTAGCCTAGAAATAGAATATTGTCTATAAATTTAACTGATGGGTCACAATAATTTCAAAAAGATTAAAAACTTAAATAATTTGAGTTGAATATGACTATTGTATGGCTGATTGAGAACCTGATATAAGATGGATAGAAAAAAATGAAAATATTAGCTTGGAACAAAAATATTAATTTTCAATCTAAGCAAGAATTGTAATATATAGCAAGCAACTTTCAGTTATGAACTTAAGTTAAAGAAAACAATTGAAAACTATATACAAAATTAATCTTATGTTAGTAAACTTCTCACTTGTTTAGGTCTTCTCTTTCAATTTATCCAAGTAATACCTTCATTTCTCTCCATTTGTCCTGCATCTTTTGTCCACTCTGAACTTTCATCTTTTACTTAATCATCAATTGAATTACTTTTATTCACTTGTGTTTGTGTCAATGTTTACTTTTATAGAGGTCCTGCATCAAATTTCATAATTAAACATTCCATTGATCATTTACCCGTTCACCTAAATTTATGTGATAAACATTAGTTTCCATTTACTAACTTTTTTTAAATAAAATATAATTGAGTTATTGATTATAAATAACAGTAATATTAACAAAAGATAAGCAACAACAACCAAAGATTTTATTTGAAAAATTTCTACTCTATAAGATAATACTAAACTGACGGAATCAACTGAAAAGTTCTCATGTGAAAAGTTGTCTCAAAAGTGTCATAAATTTAGAAGTAAAATGAGAAATAAGGAAACATATCCAAAAATGTCATTTTGACATTTGATCAAACACATAATTTGCAACCAATAAATCAGTCTAGAACAAAATAAAAAATATTTTAAAAATTCTCCAATTCCCATCTATAAAGACCCATTTAATATCTTTTTCCACAAAATACTTTACTCAATAGGCCATATCAAATAAACCTTTTTAACAAATTTAGTCTATATTCACAATATTAAAGAAATTTTGATGAAGGAAAAAAATCAAAGAAAGTAATTAAGTCAAACCAAAATCAACCAAGAAGATAGAAACTAAGAAAATTGTTCACATTTGTTGCTACAGATCACTATATCATGAAAAAATTATGAAGAAGTTGCAGTCACAGTGACTAGCAAAGGCATCTTCAGCGAGGGTTGCGATGTTGAATGATTTATTTTTAGAAGAGAGAGAAAATAAATTGAGTGAATGAAGAAGGTAAGAGAAGAGAGAAAAATGGTGAGAAGACAAAGAGAATCAAAGAAGAAGAATGTTACAGAGTTGAGAAAACAGAGAAAATGATAAGATATTTGAACACACATAACTCTTAAAAAGGTAGTTAATACAACTTATCATCTAGACTGAAAAGATATTTAAAAAATTGAAAGATCTAGTATAGTTTATTAATGACAAAATGGATGTGCAACAAAAATAAGAGAGAGAAAGAAGTGAAGTTCAATAATAATTTTTTCTTCTTGTGATAATATACCTCTATTGAAATCAGGTCATAACAATTGATCCACTTAAGGTTTTATATTTTGTCACGCCTGTGCAAACCTGCCAATAATTAGACTCAGTCAATTGAGGTGAGAACCAACAACATTGAGAAACATGAAGGGCCCAAAGGAGAATATTGTGAAAATCATAACATAAAATGAAATGAGACCACTGCACTCTAGACAATTGTCAAGTAAATTAATAAGAGAAAGAAAGAAGTGGAGTTCGATAATAATTTCTTCTTCTTGTGATAATACACCTATGTTGAAATCAGGTCTTAAACAATGGATCCACTTAAGATTCCATCTCTTGTTTCGTCTGTGCAAACATGTCAATAATTAGACTAAGTCAATTGAGATGAGAACCAACAATATTGAGAAATATGAAGGACCCAGAGTAGGAGATTATGAAAATCATAACATAAAACGAAAGAAAATCACTGCACTTTTCTAGACAGTTTTTAAGTAAATAAGAGAGGAATTACTATATCACAGTGGTTTAGAGTCTTTTCGAAAGAAAAAATTAAATAAAACTGAGATTTTGTATTTTTGTAACTGGCTAGTACGACTGGCTACGCGTTAAAGAGATAACATGTGAGAGGGATGAAAGAAATGATATAATGAGTATTTAAGATTTAAAAGAAAATATTAATTTACTTATCCAAAAGGGGTGCAATTAGCAAGTTTTAATTTGAGAATATTGGAGTGCACTTATTAAAAGGGAGTGCAATTAGTGTATTTAAGTCCAATTACCATTTTGCCTTTATTTTTTGCCAAGTATAAATAATATATAATGTCCAATTTGGTAATTGTGTTATTAGTCTTTGTGTTATATAGGTATATTAGATTAATATTATTACAACACCGTTCTCTCTTGTATGGACTTTCATTTTAGTTCAATATAAAACACCAAAATATTCACTTCTATAGAACCATTAGAATGATGTGTGGTTCTGTTAGACTCTCGGCAAGCGTACCGATTTGTTGTTGTAAGTTACAAAAATTTATAAGATTATTTTCACAGGGACTTGAGCTTACTCAGTTAATCCAAATTATAACTTAACAGTTCATTAGTTATGTACAATAAGAATAAGCGGAATTTCATGTGATTATGAAAGTTACGGAAAATTACGAAGCTAGTAAAATGAAATATATTTATGAGAAAGTGGGGTTGTATTTCATCATTCATACCCTCAGTATTCAATTTAACTTTACCATGTATAAATCAATTTCTATCCTTATTGATGCACACATTATTTCACCCCGAATCAATCCCTCGCATTCGAGAATCCTAAGGATATCTACCAAATATCGATCCCTCGCATATGAAGTAAATACCCCAGCATTATAATCATAGTCGTGTGTTATTTGCAATCAAAACGTTATGCCCTATTCCTAGCAACGTAACGTAATGAGTAAAATCATTTAGTTTAAACCCTAAGATTACTTTCCAGTCTCACTTAGCGTTAAATTCATGAAACTAGTGATCAAGTAAAATCAAGCATTAAGGATAGAATGAAATTACCAATAAGGAATAGAAACGATTCATGCATAAATAAATATTAAAAGAGAGACATAGGGATAAGAAGATTACATCCAATCCTTAAGAGAAGTTAGTCAATCATTGTGGAGAGCATCTCCTTACTAGAAGAATTGATAAAGGGAACCATCACTGCTTTTTTCCGGTAGAGTCTCCACACTAATCCTTACTTCTCTCACTCTTCCTTACACTATCCTAAGCTAAAATTACCTCCTAAACTAAGAAATTTCGTTCCAAAGCAAGAGAAATCGAAATTAGAATGCCCCTTCTTCACAAAATGCATGGCTATTTATAGATTTTGTCTCCTGCCTGCTTCCACTCGCCCAGGCGAGCCATTTTGCCTGTTTTCACTCGCATGGGTGATCTAATGCACTTTTTCTAGAATGTTCACTTGCCTGGGTGAGCAAAATACATTGTTGTTACTCGCTTGGGCGAGTTAAAGCCTTAATGATGAAGAAAGTTCATTGGGCCTGGGCCATTTTGCTTCTGACACCCCCCAATTTTGATCTTTATGCCCTTTTTGCTTGCTTTGATGTTTCGAAAGCTTTTGATATCATCAGAACCTAACAAAATACAAAATATGATTGAATTAATCTTTCGAAATATGAAAACAACATTAATACAAGTAATAGACACAAAACAACTAGGTTTTAGGGCAAGTTTATAAACAAAATTACTAGAATAGAATAATAAGTGTCATCCGTAAAACATGATTTTAACTAAAATATGGCACTTATCAAGTTCATGATAGGAGTTAGTATTTAGGAAGTAAGACCCATTTACTCTGTAATTTATCAAGAAAAGAATCCTCACTTAGTCTATTAAGAATCTATATATATAAATGCTGATAATATCCTAAGCACTACACAATTAAGCAATATCAATCAAGCTATTCTATACTAACTCCCTCCAAATTCAAAAAGAACCATTCATAAATGTACACATGTTGTGATATCATATACATATTACTAAATTGAATACACATAAGAAAATTATAACAAAAACAAGGAAAATAAACAAATATGGACATTGAATGATACCTAGTTACAATCCTCACCTCTGGATATGATAATCTTATAGCAAAATATGGGGGAATCCCAATTTCATTAGCGGCTAAATAAGGATCTAGTGATATGACAGAGCAACATGCAAAATTAACTCTCCTTCCCATCATTTTCTGGCAAAAGATGCCTTCCTTCTTCTCCATCAATTGAGAAATTTCAGTAGCCACATCTCTCTTGCCTTGACCAAGCAAGAAGAAAAGTTAAGTCTATGTAAGAACCAAAAATAGAATGAGCTTAAGCTCATCCTTAGCCTCTTCGATGAGCTCCTCGACATAGCCGTAGACGAGGCATTTCTCGATGTTCTCCCAATCCTCCTCCTCCTTTTACACGCCAGCTAAGCTTGTGCTTGGTTAATCTCTCCACGGCCTTGCGATACCCTTTGTCTTCGGGAACCTTCTGGATTTCCTTCAGCGTCTTGCTGTGTAGTCCAATAAGCACCTCCCTTACGTTCGACACCATGTCTAGTCCCATGATCTACGTTGAAGCCTTCACCTTCGCCATCAATGGCCGCACCACTGCATCGATGCAGAATCAAACTGTGATATCTTATAATGTTAAAAAAAAATAAAAACTTCATAACACAAACTTGAAAAAGATAATGAAACTCACAAACCAAGAGGGGGGTGAGTTGGTTTTGAAATCAAATCAAACTTAAAAACAAAGTTTTGAAAAACCTTTCGCTTCCAAGGATCGTATCACATTCTTTTGTTAAAACCAATATCTAATCAATCACCTGTACACAATGTCCTTTTGTTAAAGTTCTTTTCAAAAATAAATTTTCTTTAAACTCAATAAATTGATCAAGAATATAAGATCAAGAGAAGAAGTACACCAATTTTTATACTGGTTTTCTCTCTATCTCTAGAAAAGCTACTCCATTTATCTAATTCAAAATGAATTAGATTTCCACTATGCACTTTGAATTCTTACATGCTATCACAATCAATCTCAATTCCTACCCAGAAAAGAGACTAAGGTACCCATCTTAGGGTCCTTTGTGAATAAAAGCCTAAGAGACACCTACCCTCATCCCAAACTAAAAAACCTTATTCTAGCATTCCTTCAGAAACTTATGCATATGCTAACAACATGTAAAAACACATGAAAAACTGAGTCAAGGAAAGACACAACCTGATAATTCAATTGCAAGAACCTATTCTTGATTGAATGGATCTCTTCTTGATCTCACAAAATGTTAATAACTCACTTTTACCGTGAAAAACTTCAGAAATAAAGACTATAATGTATGAGTCACACAAACTTATGCTAAAACACTTATTTTGATCTCTTAAGAGTGAGAACACAAGGTGATTATTTATAGAGAAAACAATTATAACCGCTTATAATCAATTAGATTGCCAATGTAATTGATTATTTCGAAGAATTAAGTAATCAATTAGATTACCATTTTAATCGATTAAGTGTTCTTCACAAACTTGGAAATCTTTCAAGAAAATGTTGTCAATTACATTCTTGATTTAATCGATTAAAGTGTTCTTGGTCACTTCTAGCAACACTTTCAAGAACAAAGTAATCAATTACGATCATATAGTAATCGATTAAAGCAGAGACTCATGAAAAACTAAACATAGTCTCAACTGAACTGTGTAATTGATTACGGATAACTGGTAATCAATTAAACCAAAATGAGGATATCTCTACAAGCTTCAAACGACTTGTGTAATCGATTACGAATAGTCTGGTAATCAATTAAAATAGAGAATTTTATGCACTGAAGAAGTTTCTAACTTTAGAAATAATCTTCCTACCTCTACATGATGATGCCTGATGTACTAATGGATAGATTGAGACTAAGTTGCAACCTTCAATACAGATGCCACTCAAAGAGTTGGACATGTAAAAAGACAAAACTTCTTCAAACTTCAAAGCTTAATCTTCATGTTGCTCCCCCTATCTTTAACAAAACTTACTGAGAGAGAGAGAGAGAAGAGCAGTGGCTTCACACCATGCCAACAAGTAGTAGACTTGAAGTGCCACTACAGAGGGATTCAAAAGTGCTGTCGTGGAGGATTTCAAGTCGCGAAGGGATTTAGAAGTGTCGTCTTGGAGGATTGAAGTCGCGGAAGGTTTGGTTGAGTCATAGTGAGCGTGAGAACAAAACATTGAAACAAATTTAATTTAGGCAAAAACATAACATCGATTTTTGAAAAATTGATGTTAACATTCATCAAACAACATCGATTTTTTAAAAATCGATGTTAACATGACGATGCTAAAGACATATTTTCTAGTGCTTGGATCCATAATAAATTTATTTTTATTGTTATGTCAAGATAAAGTAACATAGTTAAAATTATTTCAAATTCTTATAAATACAATCAATAATAATACAATAGTAAATATTTATTACATATTATTACTTTTTATTATCGACTTCAACATGATAGTATCTTTTATATGTAATCACTCATTTTTCATGGTATCGATTATACTAAACTTTGCTTCACATGTGTAAAGATATTTTAGTTAATTTCAATCAAAATTTAATCAAAGTTAACGGTCCTATCTAGAATGCATCATTAATATATTTATTGGATTGAATAAAAATGTGGTCCTATAAAATAATCTATTTTGGTTACAGTCCTTTAATGATTTCTTTTGTCCTAGTTAAATTTAAAACATTTTGTTTTAGTGCATACAATATGCAACAACATATACTAAGAATGTAATAATAACATTAATAATTTATTGATTTGTTATGTCATCAAGGAATGTGATAAGACAATTACATACCATTATTTTTTGGTAAATTAATTGTGTCATTTTTAAATCTTCTATGTTTAGAACAGTTGATGAGGATAAAAAACGTAATTTATGACAACAAAAAATTTACAATTAAGTAATTAATTAATCTGTATTCATTGTTAACATGACAAGTAAATGAATTAATAACATTATTGTTACTTGACAGCAAAGACTAAAATTATAATTTTTAAATTTTACTAAATTAAAGCAAACAAAAAAAAATTTTAAAAATTAAACCAAACATAGTCTATTTTACAAAGACTAAATTGTTATTTAAGCCATATTTATTTATATTTTATTTAAATTTGACAATATCACAATAATGGAGATATTGTCACGTTAACTCTAGGGCCTCATTCCCATGATTTCACAGCTCAACTCTAGATCATCACTTCCTGCTTTTTGATACCATTCCCAGTAGGATTACTGTAATTGTAGAGGCACATGGATGAGAGTATTAAGGCAGGTATTTGTTTGTTTGTTTCGTTTTGTTCTGCTTTTTTATTTTTTATTTTTAAGTATTCTGTTCTACTTTTTAATCTATGATTTCTAAGTGTTAACTTTTGATTGAGTTGAGTGTTAATTTACCGTTGTTTTGTTGGAATCTGCATACTTTTGAAGTTAAAGCTAGTTTGGATCCCACAATGTTTATACATTTTGAAACCCATGACAAGGCATCTTCTCATATCATATCAGACCCCACTTCAAAGTGCAATTGTGCAAACCTGAATAATTTCTTCCTGCCTATATATTTGCTCTAAAGTTTCTTACTTTAGAATTTAGAACGGAGGATTTTGTCATCTATCACTCTATCAGCTAATATATATATATATATATATATATATATATATATATATATATATATACTTTGAATATTTCTGTTGCTTGGATGACTTTTATTTTGGTTGAAGCAACGAATTGAATTTGCTTTACATAGTGCGCGTGGAAACTAATATACCTTTGATTATTGCCATAGGAAAAACAAATATTCTAAGCAAAAATTAAATCTAAAATTATTCACAAAGAGCGACACTGAGTATTGGCAACGGAACAAAGGCATGCAGGCGCAAAAAGAAAAACAAAAATATTCTACTTTGTTCCGTTTTTTTCTGAGTTTTTCAAAACAAGTGGTCAATTAGGTTTAGTCTAAAGTTTAAACAATCAATTGGTATCTTAAAAGGCGTGGATAAGTTAATATTTATGCCAAACAACAGTTGCAGATCATCTAATTTGACAAGGAGATTCCTCCATTCAATAAACTAAAAGAAAAAAAAGGGAGATTCTTAAAAAATTCATAGGGAAGGAAAGATGTCTTTGAATCATGCTATTTTTCCTGTATCATGTAGTCATATCCTAACCCTATATTCTTAAGTATTAACAAAATATTGGAGTAAAAGGTAAGGAAATAGAAAACAGCTAAGTTGGATTCTTGATCAAACTTTATTTATTTTTTGATTGAACTTTAGATTAATCAGACTAATTTTTTACTAATAAATTTAACAATTAAGGAAAGGAAAAAATGGTAAGAGAAAACACTTAATCCCTTTATTATATGCCACAACACAAGCATTATAAAAATATTTAAACCTGAATATGGTGCAAGTTTACGGTTACTTTTGGCTTTCATTACAAGGTCTACAAGTCAAAGTGAGGATTATTTAATGATAAAACTGTTTTTAGGAAAAAACAAGAATAACTTAGTTCATTTTATAATTCAAATTCACATTTGAATTATTTTAAAATCAATTTATAACTGAGTATTATTTACCCTTCAACTTATTTTTAATAACTGAAATCCATGCAACCTTTGAATAGATTTTAAATCAATTTATAAATTCGTTTATAAGCGTTCAAATTAAAATTTTCGATTTTATTAACACCTATCTTTATTACGTATTTAAAAAAGACAAGTTTTTATTAAATTAAGAGAAATATTTATTACTATTCTAATCAAATTTTATCACTTATGTAAAAAAATACCACTTCTTATTACTTAAAATCAAATAAAACTTATAGGAACATGTTTTTATGAGTTTAATAAGAAGGTAGTGTATTGATTTTTAATTAATCATTTGGTTCATAAAATAAATTCATTATTAATTTGAAATTCGATTAAAAAATGATAAAAAATGATAAAAATTATTTTTATCTTGAACTCTATTACAAAATTTTAATAAATATATAATTTATCATAGAATTAATATGTTGAAGGGAAAAGAGGAACTTATTTAGGGAGAAACTAAGACAAAAAAGCAATGCCTGAAAGTTGAAGAATCCCATGTGACTTGAGAGGGAGGGTATCTATGTGAGGTTGGGCCCCCCCACTCCCCCATTCATTCTTTCTTTTTTGTTGTGCATTAAAGGAAGTTAAAGGGTCAACTCTCTCTGCCTCTCTGTCCCCAACTGAAAAATCTATTTCACAAAAAATCCAACGGCTAATCACAACCTTTTGACCTTTCCACCACATTTGTCTTCTCTTCAACCCGTTAAATGGGACCCACCTTAAGATAAGTAACAAATTTAATTCGCAGTTAGGTTTGACCCTTCACATTCCATGACCTCCCCTTTGACTCAAATAGCCCCACACCCCCAAATTACCCATGATTGTCATATAACTAGAAAGGCTCATTCCGAAATAAAAATTCACTAACTTGGTTTCTCTCTTCTTTTTTGTTTATGTTACTATGGCTGTGAGCGATGGCAATGCGATTGCGGTGAAGGAAGCAGCTTCTGCGGGCATTCACAGCGTAGAGAAACTCCTGAACATGATTTTGAATCAACACAACGAGGGTGGTTCTGAATTGGAAGCTGTTGCTGACGTGGCGGTGAACCGCTTCAGCGAGGTTATTTCGCTGCTTAAGAAACCAACAACAACCAGAACCACCGGTCACGCTCGTTTCCGAAGGGCTCCTGCAACGGTGCCACCTGTCCCTGTTGTTCAGTTGCAGCAACAACAGAACGTGACAGAACAAAAACAACAAAGCTCTGCTTTTAAGGTTTATTGTCCCCCTCCTCCTCCTCTGCCTCAGAATCAAAATCACCAAGAACAACCTTTTATTCTTCCTCTGCATAAGAATGAAGCAAATGGTTCTACTACAAACTCTTATGTTTCAACGTTATCCGGGGACACTGAGAGTTTGCAACGGTCATGTCTCTCTTCTTCGGGGTTTCAAATTTCTCAAATGTCACTGCAGGGGGGTTCTTTTAAGCGTAAACCACCGCTTTCTACAAATTCTGTCAAGAGGAAGTGCAATTCCACGGGTTTTCCTGATACCAAGTGTGGATCATCCTCTGCTCAGTGCCATTGCTACAAGAAAAGGTATCATTTAATTAGGAGGATATATTTTTTATAATCAATTAATTAAGTTTTTATTTCGTCCATTTTTTAATTCTAATTTATAGTTATTCATAATTTTTTATACAACGTTTACTTCTTCATAATTTTTCTGTCTATTAGTTTTAGTCCTTCTAAATTTTTTGTTTAGTTTTATTCCCTTCTCTATTTTTATTACTCAAAATTAATTATTGTTTTATCAATTTTTAGTTCATTATTTATTTTATATTTGAGACTATTTTGAGTTATAAAAATAAATAAGGGATTAAAAATAGATAAAAAGTTTTAAAAAAACTAACAATGGTGACGAAAAATAGAAAAGTTAATAAAGGACTAAAACTTGTCAAAAATATTTTAAGGAATTAAAAATTATAATATGAAAAAGTTGAGTGAGTAAAATTTTAACTAACCCTTTTTTTTAATTTATTGGTGTTTTTCTTGGTCTAAGTGTTGTTGTTTTTATTTTTGTTACTTTCTTGTGTTATTATAATTGTTGTTTTAGTTTATTTTATAAAGACTTGAAAAATTAATAAATAAATAAAATATAATAATAATTTTATAAAATTAACTTTATTATCATTAATTTATTTTTTAGTTCATATCATTAATATTAGTGTGCTTATGTTTTGACAACCAAAAGTTTTAAACACTCAATCAATAAGTCTCTTTTCTCTCTATCTTTTTCTTTTTATCACACTAATCATCAATCAAATTAATTATTTATCTCATATTTTTCTTTCTCTCAAGATGTATATATATAACTAAAATGAAACATTTTTCTTAATATTATAAAAGTAGAAGATATATGTAAAAATTAATTAATATTAAGTTAAAAAGATAAAATGACTACTATTTTAAATAAAAAAAATTCTTCTCACACGAACATTATCATGGGGATGGAGGGAGTACGCTACATGAGGTGGGTGATGTTATAGGGTTTTAATAATGGTGCAGGAAATTGAGGTTGAAGAGAGTGATCAGAGTGCCGGCTATTAGTTCCAAGACTGCTGATATCCCACCCGATGAGTATTCGTGGAGAAAATATGGACAGAAACCTATCAAAGGCTCTCCACACCCAAGGTATGTTGATGTTCTTGCATCATTAATTCATTTGCAACCTCTGCATTTCTTAGTACTAGGAGAGAAAACTTAGATACAATAGGTAAGAGTGTTTTTTATGTTATTCTTAAAGTAAAATTGGAGTTTTATTGGTATAATAATAGTTTGTATTAAAATTTAATATAAGTTAGTGAAGCGTCAAGACTTCAATTATAATTATATAATAGAAAAACAATTTAAAAACAGATAAGAAATTAATGAATTTTAATTTTCTCGTGTTAAATTTTCACACAATCGTATTATGTAAAAAATATGTCGTTATCTCATAATAATTAAATAGGTATGACCATATTGAAATTTATGTATTTAATGAAAAGAGAGATACATACAAGATTTTCTCATTATATATATATATATATATATATATATATATATATATATGTTCATATGAAAATTTAACTCGAGAGTTCATTCCCAACTTCTTGAATCTATCGTCCTGTTTTTGTGCTTACAATGTGAGATTTACAAATCTATCGTGCTATTTTCTGAAATGTGAAAACTGAAAATGTTGTGATGGAAATTAATTGGCAGAGGTTATTACAAGTGCACCAGCGTGAGAGGTTGCCCTGCACGTAAACACGTGGAGCGTGCTGTGGACGATTCCAACATGCTCGCTGTCACCTACGAAGGAGAGCATAATCACTCGCAAATCACTTCTGAGGTGGCAAATGCTATCCTTGAATCAACCTAGTCAGCCTTAATTATGACTAGTGCCAATGCTTTTAGTTTTCATCATATATAGGGTTTTTTAATTGTTATGGTCTTTGTCTTTTTTATAAAAAAATCCCCCTCCTCTTTCCTTGAAGTATAGTTACTTTAAAATTCGTTGAAATACTTAATTAAAAACAGGAGTAGTATTGGTTGGTCTTTGTAAGACTTATTATATAGAAAATGTAAAGAAATTAAACAGCACAGAAGTGTTGAGCTCAGATGAAGTTTGTTGCAAGTAGATTTTTTGTTTTGCTCATAATTTTAAATAGCGTTCTATAATCATAGTGTCAAGATATTTTGATTCTCAAAGCAACGTAACCAACCACAATTATTATTATAGTCACATTTTTTTTTTGAAATTACATGTAATAAAAATTTTCCAGCTCATCACAACACAATCACAACGGTCCACAACTACAATTTAAAATCATGCTTTTACTTGCATATAGATAACGGTTAACGTGTCTTGTCGTAGTGTGAATTTGATTGAAAATGGGAACAGGAAAGTGGTAGGTTATAGTCAATGCCACAAGGGCTGGAGAAAATTGTTGCAATGCTTTGATTTGATATGTGGATTTCGTGGGATCCAAGTTTGAAAGTTTATGACGAGGAAACCTCAAAGTCATTAGTGAAGCACTACGCGTGATTCTATATTTTTGCATATTTACGTTTGAATGAGTGAATGGATTGAAATTTTTTGACAACCTAACGAGAGGTTTGTTGACTTTTGAGGATCCTGATTCGACCTAAATTGGAATCAAATGACAAAGTCAGGATGTGAATTGTAGGAGTTGAAAACTTGTTTCTCAATTCTCATGTCTGGTCGTTTTAATTACAATGCTACTTATATTAATGGCCAGGCTTTTATATCGTGAGATTTTGAATTTGGAAAATGCTTTGTAGTAGGAATTTGTGTGGTACAAACAGCGTATATAAAGACAACTGGCTTATGTCAAAGTTTTTTTTTTTTTTCCAACTTTACATGGATTAGTAATGGCTTCGGCATATAAACATCTCACTGCTTAAATTATCTGTTGCTAAATTCTCTCTCTATTGTTCTCTTTTTTCTCTCTTAATTATTTAATTTTTGAAGTTTTTTTTAAAATTAAAAATAGCAAAAAAAATACAGAAAATAGGAACAGACAAGTTGACTCTTGTAATTTTTTTTTTCTTTTGAGTCACCTTTCACAATATGTGAATGCAAGCGAACGTGTTATCTCCATTGGTGTAGTTATAAAAAAAACAATAAATAAAAGAAAAATATTTAAAGTATATAATTAAAATTATTCAAAATATTCCTGAAATATCTTGCCCGAAGATGTATTTTGATACAAGCACTGTGAAATATTTGAATTTTGACAATGTTTTGATTATTGAATTTCGTATTGTTGATGTTCGTGAGAATAAATATAGAAGATACTGTATACCAAAAATACAAATAGTATAGAAGAAGATGCACGGCACGGGCAGTGGAAAACAACAAACTAGGAAGTTTTTCTTACACTCACAATTTTCTTCATATTTAGAGACTAATTAATTTATAACATGGAACTACGATTTTTATTTCCTAAGTGAGTGAATTGTATTCTACGTACGCGTAAGCTATATATGCAATTCGTTCGTGAGAAATAGAACTTTGAACAGTAGAAAACATTAATTTTGAATATTTCCTTTTGGTGTTTGGTTACGTTGCCAGATGGAATTAGCTATCACCTTTGACGATGATATATCCATGCATCATTATGGATAGTTGAATTGTATCTTAAGAATTTTGATAGGGCTAATTTATTAGGATGATACGCTATGTTTGTTTTGGTTCCACAGCCAACACTCTTTTTGGATCACTGCAAAGACTCTTTTTTTTTTTACAGTTTTATTACGTATTTTTGTTGCGTGGTTTTAAGTCCCAAAATGTATTCATTTGATTCCATTTGTATCTATTTTCCTTTCCTTTTCTTTTTCTTCATAGAAAGGAGCAGAGTCCATTTCATTTGTTCTATGTCGAAGAAAATGCCATTTCACTCATGGTTGTTTTGTTACAAGACTAATGCTATGTTTGGTTTAAGAAATAAAGATAAAGAAAATAAAATATAAAAAAAGTAAAAAATAAGAGAAAATCAAATGATTATTTAATCTAAAATTTGTGACTTATTTTAAGTTGGTCATTAGTAACTTGAAAATAAGTTCTATCACCTATGTATTAATCAATCATATAATATAATATCATGTATCTTACATCATCATATCAGAAATTTCATTTAATTAAATTTAACAAAATATTATCTAATAAGTTTTGTATTCATCGAATCAAATTTAATAAAATATTATTTAATAAATTTTAAATCTATCTAATAAAATAATATGATTTAATTATATCTAATAATTGGTCTCGTTATTATTTTTTTATCCAAGTATATCTTTTATCTAAATTAGAACAAGTATATCTAATAAAAATTTAATGTATTTATATTTAATATAATTACTATCTAATTCATCTTTTTACACAATTTAAATGTAACTATATTTAATATGATATTAAATATTTTTACAAATGGTAAATTTATAAAAATATATTAAATATTATTAAATACAAAAATACTAAATATAAATTTTATATTTTATATTTTAATTAAACCCCTGCATAACTAGGATATAAAATCTAGTATTTATTTTTAATTTAAAATCCTAAAAAATTATTTTTACTTAGAAATTGTATAAATTAATTTTATGAATAAATACAATTTTTCATAATATTTATATTATATAGTTAAAATGTTTATACAAAAAATTAATTTAAAATCTAATTAGCTAATATATTTATTATAAAATAGTATTTTGTCTTTATGTTTAATATCTTTATATATGAAAATTTTGTTAATTAATATTTATAAAATATGATTAAATATAATTTTACATAATTATATAATAAATATTTTCATATTAATTTATTAAATATATTTTTATTTTAAAAACATTACATATGGAATAATATCATAAATTAAATTAATTGTTATACTGTTGAAAATTTTTAGATTAATACATTTGAATAAATTACATAATATTTTTTTTCTCATACTTGTTTCCTTTTATTATAAT
>PYAF01006013.1:1572192-1588363 GCA_007407185.1 Glycine tomentella | reverse complement strand
ATCTCCCAGTTCTCACTCAATTTATTCACTTTAGAAATCTTTATACAAACATTACAAGAATTCAGCTATAGTGATACAAAGGTAACAGAACCTATACATCCTTTTCTATTTTATACAGAATATTCCAAATATCCTAACACAATGAAACTAAAACACAGAACGAAGAACATGCATCAAGGTATTAATAAACCTAAACAGGAAAAGTTACAAATACCTAGCAGATACAATTGGTAAAATCAAAGAAGATAAAAGCAATCCTCTTCACCTTCGTTCAACAGCCCGAGAATAAACCTCTCATCCAAGTTTCATTACAAACCCAGCAAGACTCACAGAATCACCTCAATAAAGCTTCTCAATCAGAGAAAAGAAACTAGGAAACTTACCTGGAACTTCAAGACACCGCACAAGAATAATCCTCTATCAAGAACTCTGTACGCACCTTGATTTTATTGATTTGAAGAGAAGAAACCAGGCACCACATCTATTGGAGACGAGAGATTTCGAGAGAGAGAAAGCTAGGGTTTTTGTATCTTCCCCTTTTTATTTTTACGCACTCCACATATATCAGTTTTGAAAATATGCTACTTAACTCCCTAAAAGCAGCACAAAAAGAAAACGGAATAATGGAAGTGAATGGGCCAGGCCCAACAAACATATACAACACTTATCAAAACGCAGCGTATTACTTGATTTGTTTTTGCAGAAAATATACTTTTCAATTAAGATGATTGACAAGAAATAAAAAAAAGATGATAAATACTTATCTTATATCATGTTTGTTAGTATTATTTTCATTCTATCATCAGTGTTCTTTAAATCCTATATAAAATATTATTTTTATCTTATCTTCATTATTCTTTAAATCCTAATTTTAAATTATCTTTACCATATATTCATTATATAATATTGTGTTTTCATTATTATTTTACAATATTTTGCATTTTCCGTCACGTGACATTGTGTTTCAAGATACATTCATCACTAACTTCATATATTATACACCTTAATTACAAAGCAAAATTTTTGATGATGGTTTCTTTCCTTTAAGTGCTATCATTCATTTTCTATCCCAGTCTATGTTAACGATTCAATGTCACATGAAGTTAGTGATGAATGTACCTTGAAACACATTGTCCATAAAGGAAAACGCAAAATATTGTAAAATAATATGAAAACACAGTATCATATAATGAATATAAGATGAAGATAATTTAAAATTAGGATTTAAAGAATAATAATGATAAGATAAAAATAATATTTTATATATGATTTAAAGAACACTGATGATGAGATGAAAATTAGACTAACAAACTTGGATATAAGATAAGCTTTTATCATCTTTTTTTATTTTTCGTCAACCATCTTAATTTTTAAGTGATATTTTATTAAAAAATATATATCTATTCTAGAATTATGAATCATAGTTCTCGAGATACATTTCAGGAATATGCATATGTAATTCCGAAAATACATTTCTGAAAAGCAAAAAGGGTGTACTTCTTTAAGAAAAATGATATAATGGGTAATTGAGAGATAGGAAGGGAGTATTGGAGTGTATTTCAAAAATATGGGAGTATAAATAGCAAGAGCCATAGAAAGGAAATAATTTGGATTACTTATGATAGAAATTCTAAAAATTCTGATTATTTTTATTGGAGGATTTTTTAAAATGCCAGTTAATAATTTAAAAATTTAAAAAATAAGTTTGTTTAACATGTTAAAGTTAAAAATATTTAATACCTTATTTTTAAATAATTGAATTGATTAAAAAAAATTATGGAAGTATAATTGTTGTAAAAATGAGAAAATTAGTAAATTTAACCAAACAAAATATAAGAGGAACAAAGAAGAATCTCTCTTTTTTTATTAGAAAAACCAAATTACAAGATAATTAAATATCTTTCACAATTAACTCCATGCTTTACAAGGAACTAATCTTCTTGTGTTTTCTTCTAAGTTGCTTTTCTTGAGTTTTTAATTCAGCATTCATTTGCACCTATTTATATTACAATATAAGGTAACGCTATCGAATACATGAATCAATTAATACAGAGTCGTTTTAATTTAACCAATACTTTCAAAATTTAGTTTTGGATAACACAAAAAAATACTTAAAAATGCACAAAAAAAATCAAGTTTTGGATATACATTGTATTAAATATTTGGAAGGGAAGTTTTTTTTCTCATAAAATTCCTACATGACTCAAACATAATTGTTTCTCATAAAAATACATATAGTCTAAAAAAAGTAAAATGAAATTGCAATAAAAGCTAAATGAGTTATTGATAATGAAAGATACTCATTTCTAACTCATCTATGATAAGTGGTTTTATCCATTTGCTAAAAAATAGCAATGGTAATTCAAAATAATTATAGTAATTTTTTATATCAATCAGTATAGTAATAAATTTTATTCCATTTCTAAACACCCGGGATTGTTAACATGAATGGTAGCCGGCTCACTTGAATAACCATTTTTGTAAGTGATGTTAATTATTTTATTTTGTTAAATAATGCTTAGTAGTACGGAAAGTGAATTGTATCTTTAGACAAATGATCTATACTATCAAGGGATCAAATTCTGAAATCATCATTTTTAAAGTGAATCTTACCTAATCACTGTCCCAATAATTAGTCATACAGTTATTATCTTAAGAGGCGACTTTATTTAATCTTCTCTCCCAACCCAAGGGCATGCTCAATTAAAAATAGGATAAATAATCAAAATGACTCTGAAAGTATGAGATGATGAGAAATTAGTCTTTACAAATTGAAAAATTAAATTTAGTTTCTAAATATATAATGAGTAAAAAATTAGTTTTGTAAATAATTTAATGACAAATTGATTTTTTAACATTTATTAATAAAATGATCTCACAAATTTAATAATTTAACTAATTTGTGTTCTTTTTACACATTTATAAACTAAATTTATTTTTTTATCTTTGAAGTATCAATTGGTCATAACATCACACATTCATGAATGAATTTGATTATTTATCTTAAAAAAATATGACTGAAATCAAATACTGCTAAATTAAGTTTTTTTTCCCGACATTTTAAGTTTAAATTATTTCAAATAACTAATTACATATATATTAGTATTATTGACATGAAAGAAATTGATTTTGATAGATATCATGTCTAGAATTAAATATGACGCCCATGTGACGAAACTGGATGGTAGTACAATAGCAGAAAGTATATAAAGTATGGTGTATCATATTCATACTATTCCAATACCCAGATACTTCTTTGGATTATATCCACCATAATTTTGTTTATACACACACGCTGAAGTGCTAGTTGAAAGTTGGCCTAATAAACTTGCACCTCTTTCTTTTCTGCCTACTTTGCTTCAAAACCAAATAAAGTGTAGACAACATGAGTAGAAGAAGCATGCCTGCAAATTTGTTGCTCACAACTTTGTATATCCTCTTGGTGTCTCTTCCTATTCACATGTCACCACATGATGTTAACATAGACACACACAAATTCAGAAGTAGTAGTAGTGGCCACAGAAGCAAAATTGTTGGTGGTGGCTCAGCCAAAGGTTGCAACAACAACAGCCAATTGGACACAAACACAACACCATGTCAAAAATCGACAACCATTCAAGCAGTTCCAGCTTCTTCACCTCCCCTTGTGTTTGCAGACCAAAGACTTGAAGTAGTGTATCCAATAATCCAAAAATTCAAGTCCACCATCACCTCAGATCCACTAGGAGTGACCAAAACTTGGGTAGGATCAGATATATGCAGCTACAAAGGCTTCTACTGTGACACCCCCCCAGACAATAGTTCTGCCACTGCTTTGGCTTCTATTGACTTAAATGGTTTCCAACTATCTGCTTCCACCCTTGATGGCTTCATTGATAATCTCCCTGATATTGCTCTCTTCCATGCAAATTCCAACAATTTTGGTGGCACAATCTCACCCCAAATAGCCAAACTCCCTTACCTATATGAGCTTGATGTTAGCAACAACCAATTATCTGGTCCATTTCCCACTGCTGTTCTAGGCATGAACACTTTAACATTCTTGGACTTAAGGTTCAATTCTTTCTCTGGGGCAGTTCCACCACAAATTTTCACACAAAACCTCCAAGTCCTTTTCATAAACAACAACATATTCACTCAAGGGTTGCCTGATAACTTAGCCTCCACTCATATTCTCTTGCTCACCTTAGCAAACAACAAGTTCATGGGTCCAATTCCAAGAAGTCTTCCCAAGGCTTTGGCTACTCTAAGTGAAGTGCTTTTACTAAACAACCAGTTAACTGGTTGTTTGCCTTATGAGATTGGTTTTCTCGAAGAGGCCACAGTGTTTGATGCTGGCAACAACCAGTTAACTGGTCCTTTGCCTTTATCTTTGAGTTGTCTTGAGAAGGCGGAGGTGCTCAATTTGGGTGGTAATCTGTTGTATGGCATGGTGCCAGAAGTGGTGTGTGTAGGATTGGTGAATTTGGTCAACTTTTCATTATCTGATAACTATTTCACACTTGTGGGGCCACTTTGTAGGATGCTGATTCAGAGAGGGGTTCTTGATGTTAGGAACAATTGTATTCCTGATCTTCCGTTTCAGAGATCAGTGGTAGAGTGTGCTGAATTCTTTGCAACACCAAGGATGTGTCCCTTCATGTGGTTTCATGGCCTCATCCCTTGTAAGCTTCCTTTTCAACATTCCATTCACAATTAGATGCCTTAGGCATTTGGGTTGCAATTCTTTGTTTTTGTTTTCTTTAACTTCCTGTGTACTGTATAATTGGAACTGAGCTTTGTGAAGATCCATCCATCCATGTGCTGATAATATATATATTTCAAGTCAATGTGTGCATCATAGCCATTATAGCATAATTTTCTGTTTTCCAATTGGGTGGCTCGGAGAACTCAGAGCATGGCAGACTAAAACTTCCATCTACTCGTTGAAATTTGTACAATGAGTCATTTTGATCACACCAAGCAAAATTAAATTTAGTAATTTATTTCAGTAAATGTAACTCAATTTAAATCCTAATTTTACTATATAATATAATAATATAATGTGATATAATTGATAGATAATCTTATCATTTAAGTATATGAATAATTCTATTCAATTTTTAGACTTGTGTGTATGGAAGAATGTTTGTTAAAAGAAATCAACCTTTTAAATGAATCTTGGTATCTCAATGAATTAATTTCAAATTTTTGGAGATATTTAAGTCGAAAAAAATTGATGTCTGATTTTTAAATTTAGAAATTATGATTGATTTTATACCTTTAGGATGAAATAATTAAATACTAGTGACAAGTTTAAAATCTAAATTATTCACAGTTTGATAAATTTGGTATTGGGGATTTATTAGTATGACTAATAAAGTCTTCTCTAAAATGTTCTTCATGTAAAAATAAATAAATAAATAAAATGTTCTCAGCCCGGTAAAATGACTTCTACCTAGCAGGCTGCGTGTGTTGGCAAACGAACTGTGATCAGATTCCACTTGCACTAGTTGTACCTAATCGAAATCAAACTATCAAATTCAAACAATATTACTATTCAACAATTTTGCAAACATTAACACCACAAGGTTGTCAAGAAAAGGTGCTCCAACAACAGTAAAGACAAAGAATCTAAATTGCCAAGAAAAAAAGGGGCTTTTCCAAAGTATATATGGTCCTAAAATTTGTGCTAATTCAGGGATAAGCAATTGCTCGCGGTGCCAAAGCCATGCCACATTTGTTTTTCTTAGCTACCACACACTATCTTTTTTCTTCTTTCCATAAGATGATCGTGTAGCTAATGGCCCCGGTCTCTCATGCTTCAAAATTAAGTAACTCACATGTGAAGTGAACTAAAGACAAAATTATTGAAATTACAATATTTCATATGTAGATTTTTAAATTAAAAAACAATTACTTATTGGAAGGATATTGTACGCAGTCTTATCCTTGTATATATAAAGAGATTATTTTTAAATTCGAATTCATAATCAATAAATCATTAAGACACAACTTTAACGGTGTCGGGACTCGCTCTCATGTAGGTTTCTAAATTAACGTTAATTTATTGATACACAGCATAACTTTCGCAATCTTATATAGCACTGATTGATCAGACATTAATTCAGACAGTTTTCTGTTCATTTGATAAAAGAAAAGGAAGAGAAGGCAAATTAACTCAACTGCTCCCATAATTTGGAATTGATGGGTAGTGAATGCAGTTCAGTCATGCATGGCCATGCTGCGTTCCAGCTCAAAAAGAGATCAACAATTGCATAATTTTATAATTAACTGCGTGAGATTCATCTAAACACAGCCTTGTCACTAGGCACTGTTCTTGGTTTTGTAAGGTTTTAAATGTCAACGGGTACATGCAAATAACCCAAGTGGGAAGCCTTTTTTCTTGGAAAACGAATTATATATAGGAAATGTGTACGACTTGACATTGCCATGGAATAAACTTGATTCATTTGCTGGACTCTTTGAGAGAGGGATTTTTTTAAATGATAATGTTGTTGGGAAAAAATGTTTAAAGGATGAGGTTAATGATTATTTATTGACATTATAAAATAATTTTTATTACTATTCAATTATAAATTATCATTTAAATTATTTTAAAATCAATAAATTTGTCATACATAATGATGAATTATAATTAAATAATTATGTAAAAAATTTATATTAGCGGTACATAATTGTTTTCTTAAAGGATTATCTCTAACCAATTGATAAATATAGGTATTATAAAATGGACATTTTGTTGCAATATGGGGAAGTCGGCTAAGTGGGTTCATCTCATGGGAATGCCGCAGTCTATGGTTGGTAATATGTGTTTGTGGGGTGCAAGTGATTTTGCTGCAGCACAGTGCCAGTGGTAGAGTTAGGTGAGCAGCAAGGATTTTTTAAATCAACAGAAAAATATTAAAAGAACCGACCCAAAAGGATAATAACTTTGACACTTTTTTGTGATGCTTATTTTTATTGGTTGAGAAAAGTTTAAGGATTTGCTTTTTGTTCGGCGTTTAACTTATGTCATTAATTGAGTTGAGTTTGGATAGAAGTGGAGCTATTATTGTTATGGTTGTCCTCCATCACTTTTCTCTCAAATGCCTATTTTCTATTCAATATTTTTCAATAAATAAATTTGCTTTTTCTATCATCCACCTTTAGCTATTACTTAAAAGAAGCTTAGACTGACTTCGGGTCATGCAGTTCCTATTTATTCTTGTTTTTTCATCTCATATTTTGTTTGTTATTTTTTTCTGAAAAAAACCTTGCATTTCTATTATACATAATGAAAATATGTTTTCATTATATTATACACAATCAAAATGTGTTTCCATTATATATGGAGGACACAGCTCTAATACAACATAAACACATCTCGTTGTGAATAATACACAATAAAAATGTGTTTCTGTTATGTATTTAATAGAATGAGAAAATATAGGTGAGAGTAAAATGATAATTTGCAACATTTTTTTTTAAAAGGGATGAAAAGATGAAGAAGAAAAAGAGGGTGAGAATAGCAGCCCTTAATGGATGTGACTGTCCTGCGAGTTTTGCAAGTGGGTCAACTTCTGGGCTTAGCCCAAGGACCTAAGGAGCCCAGCCCAATCTAACCCCAATTAAAGGTGACATCATAAATATACTTGTTGTCGCTGCAAGAATTAGACAGAGCAGCAGAACGTGCTAGAACTAGCAGCACGATATTTAGAACCCCTGCATTTTCATCAGTCTAGTTATATTCATCATAATTCATTTTAGATTTTACATCAAACAATCAAAAATCAAATTCCATTAAAGAGAAAATGTAAAAACCGAGCCCTTTTGATTTGATATGACACATTAATAGTAATTGCTATCATTAGGAATCAAAGTGATAGTGATAGAGAATAATAATAATACAAGAAAGAAAGAAGAAAGATCATATGATGGACTCAGAAATGGTGGAAGCAGAGTTATCATCATCATCGCAGCCTCAGCCGCAGGCATCGAGTTCCGGCCAAACCGACGTCGTTGGCGATTTGCTCACATTGGCTCGCCAGCTCATCACTCAAGGCAAACCCTCCCAAGCCCTCCAAGCTGTAATCTTTCTTCTTCTTTTCAATTTTCTTTTATTCTTTCTCTTCATTTCCAATTGTTATTTTTAGCAAGATTTTTGTCTTTGATTCTCATTTCAATATTTGAGGCTTGGTAATTTGCGTTCTTTGTTGTAAATGTTCGTCTTCCTTAAAACAAAGTGGCCGAGTCTGCAAAACTCGCTCTAGGGTTGAAAAGGAAATTCGTAGTAAAATTGTTGTGGAATGAATCACAGTTCTATAAGTTGCTAATATAGATTATATGAATGGATTTTATTTGTTGTTGCATCAAGCATTTTGGGGGATTATGAAATTTGATACTGGGATATCTCACTTGTCTTGTGTGCCAAACTCCCTCGAAAGCTTGCTTTAGGGTGTTTTAGGTTTTAATGGTTTATCTTAATCAATTGGCATTAAGTGAAGTTGCCTAATAGTAGGTGTTTGAACCGTACCCAAGTGATTGAGGCAGGCATCAAGCAATGTGGCTGTGGGAATTTCAAACATCCCCTTCCATATATATGCCCGACAGAACAAGCAAGGTGATACACAAAGATGAGCCATAGGTTCAAAATACCACATTGGCACTAACTAAAGTCTTTTGAGATACCATACCAACTAGAACTATAGCCTAAGTAGTGTTTATAATACTTGAACAGTTCTCGGGTCGAGTTAGATGACCCTTGACCAGAATATAGTTCCAACAGGGTGGAACAACTGCTGGCAACTTCCCTTAATCAGTTAGTAGGAAATAGTTGTTTATTTTTCAGAAACTCTCTCAAAAAGGCGGCGTACCTTAATTTCTTACTTGGTATAACTTAGTTTTTAGTGATTATTTCTTCAAAATAAGCTGAACCGAATTGGATGACCTTATTTTGGATTTAAAATAGATAATAAAAATTCATACTGACTGAGCTTGTAAATAAAAAGAAAAGATTTTTTCTTGCACTAATATATGCTAATCACTCTCCTCCTGGACTTCTGTGTAGACATTCCAACTTCTTGTAGGAGTGGCAAAGACAAGTGTTAAGTATCTCTAATATGTGCTTCAATCTCAAAAGAATATGCATACCAAACTACGTATCTTGATAAACATTCAAGATTCTCATTCAACTCCCCAAACCCTTGGTCCCTTGCTAAATTTTATGAACATTTTAAATTTCGCCTATTTATAGGACTTTGGAGGATTGTAAATGTCTAAACAATGATAAGTAAACTTATTAGTTAATCCCTGTACATTCCCCTTGGTCCCTTCATTTTTATTAGATTCTTTCTCCTTCTTCTCCCAACTCCCAAATGTACCCTAAACTACCAAGATTACCTAAGTAAACATTTACATGATTTGTGAGGCACATTGCGCAGAAACATAAGCTCATACTTTTTTAAAGGGTCTCTGCTTGCATCATCAAAATGGAGTTCTTGTTATATATGTAGTGTATTTGATGAAGTCATGGCCCATGGTAGTAGTCTTTTGTTAGTAACACATTCCGAGAGGTCATATTTCACTGATGCATTCAAACAAACATAGTTCAATTCTCATATATTATGATCGGCTTGGTGACATGTGACAGTTTAATCTTTGATTCCTATGTCTCTAAAACCTAGATAATAAAAAGTGATGTGATCAACCATTCAAGCATTCCATAGAGGATTTGCATGCTGTGATATGTGAAACATAAATCATGATTGCAGAAAGTGCAATATACTTGCCAAATTAGAAAACCTAAGCGAAAAGCAAAAAACTATCTGCACTTCTTTTTGGCGGCTGATATTTACCTATAAATTGAACAGGTGGTTGTAGCAATGAAGACTAGAGGTGGTGATGAAGCTGTTTTTCAGTCCTTGCATCATGCTCGTGAGGTGTATAGAAGTAGACTGCAAGAGAATGCTGCAGTTGATCAGCTGGCTTCTTTGTTTGCTGAGTGTGCTATTGCTGAAGCTCAGCCTGTAGTGATTGAACCACCTGCCAATAACATTACCAACCCATCAATTACCCCAGAACCTGATGCTCAAGGGACTTCCATACTGGCAGAAAGTGGCAGGATGCAAGTAGTGTTGGATGCAGTCTCTGATGGAAGCAGCTTCATCTGTTTGAAGTGTGGAGGCCTTGTTAGTAACCATCGCAAAGACGAGCACTATGCATACTGGTGTTGTTAATCACAGTGCTTGTTGGGTAAGGTTGCCCATCTTCCATCGTGATGCTACGTTTTTTTGTGCATCATTAAGATGTTCTGATGAAAATGAGCGAACTTCTGAGTTCTGTCAGTGTCTGCCTTATACTTTGATCTTTGGAAAAATCATGCTACTGTCATAGTAGAGTGAATTGCCAAACTGTGTCCTTTGAAGACTTCTATGCTGTAAACCATACCAATCAATACAAAATTGTCTGAGTCACATTTGGGATGTCTGTGTTGATTCCAATGTGTTAGTTACTGTTTGGGCCAATAGTACCTTATGTAATTTTTTGGGATATTTTTTGCGTTTATTTTGAGTTGATATGTTTAAATAATAATTACAAAAATGATACTTTGTTTTCAATTTGTTTTGCATGTTCAAGAATTCACAAAGATATGGTGAAAATAACTCGTTTTCACCATTTTCTTAACATCTTGGAAATGAGAAATAACGAGAAAATGATTTGTATGTAATAACGTATTATATGCATGTATACATTTAGGTTTCTATTACATGTTAAAAATAATTATTTTAATTATGATATGTCCATTCTTTTGCCAAGCATTCGCTTGAATTAAGATAGTTTGATTGTTTTACGCTTATAATTATAGGCAAGTCTGTTAAGGGCAGCATTGTTTACAGATCTAATAAATGTATCTGCAGCCGAAGACCCAAGTTTCTTAGCCGTTGTATAAAATGAACACCAATTACGTCTTCTTTTATAAATTGATTTTTCTTGTGCAATCACATACACCAGACTTTTGTTGCTGTGCTGATTTATTTTGTGCAATGTCGGTAATTGGCAGTATGGGAACTCTGGTACAAGAAGTATGCAAATATTTTTTTTATGAACAAATGTTAATTTGTTAGAATGTTAATTTTTATTAGCAAAACTTATAAGTTTTTTCTCTTTTCTTCTTTCTTAATCATCCAACATACCTTATATCTTAAAGAATATGTAAATATTACATCTTCAAATTACTCGGATATTTATCATCTTGCTTGTGCACACAAAATGCCACCAAAAAAAGAGAGGTTTCCCTTCTCAAAATTGACCCCATACTCAAAATATTACATTGTGATGGTCTCTCCATTATAAAGTAACTTGAGAAGAAAATTTTCTCAACAAGAGAACTGCTATGTATATAGCCAAAAAATAAATAATTGACGCATATCACGTACCCGTGGTCAGGATGCTGCACGGTTTTGGTTTGACTGCTATGCATCAAGGGCTGAAAAGATTCAATATCACTCCTGCAAGTTATCTTGGCTTGGACTTTGCCCACGGTAAAATATATATGTATGTAAGCACTTATTATTAACTTAATAATATGTTGTATGGATAAAAAAAACTAATTAAGGTCTTATTGAATAAGTACATGTTATGTGAGAACTTATAAGCTATCCTGCAAATTTTATTGGAATATGCTGAAAACAGCTTTTACTGACATAAGTTTTCTTATACATTTACACAAGTGTTTATGTCCTAAAATAAGTTCAAATAAACTGTAAACAAGTTCTTCTAAACGAGTATTCCACATGCAGTACAAAATAAATACATTGCCAGGGATTAAAGGGAATGGTTCAATATTGGTTACGTAACCCGGGGGGGTGGGGGGATTGACTAACAAGTGTATATAGCATATCGGTTATCATCCTTCTCTTTGCTACAAACTCTAGTATGGTAAATTACAATCTCTTTCAATATAGTTAATGTTCTTTACACACAAGACCTAGAGGTAAAACAGAAGAGTTTTCCTTCTGTTGCTTTGTGGCAGAGGAACGCTACAGTAACAAAAATCAATGATTGACAAACATACTATGACCATAGAAACTTACAACTTACAAGTAACAAACAGAAGACCCTCAATACACATTTCCAAGACTTGAAGAATATTTCCTTTTTTTCCCCTTCTAGTGTTGGTATAAAGTATAAACAGAAAACATTCCAAGATAATTTGTCTAACAAGATCTTCACCAATGCCTCCAAGCAAACAACTCTCTCCTATTCTCTTGATTATTTGGGTAGCCCTCGGCAACATTTTTACACACCTCACAAGATGCTCCATATACAGCAAACAATGGAAACATTTTCAACATTCGGGCAGTATATATAATGTTATTTGTCAGAAACCATCAATATTACACCCTGCAACTAGAAATAAGTAGAGTCAGAATGCCAGATCAATGCATCTTTATTCACCAATAAAGGAAATAGAAATTTTTTGGATAGTTATAACTAAGTCATATATGTTTGTATCAAAAGTAGGATAAGTTAGAATATAATTTTTGAAAGGTTGTACGGGACAAGGGTTATTACCTGCACCTAGTTTTTGGTTCTTTATTGCCTTATTTCTAGGATCATTCTTGTAGGTTAAAAAATGAACACTGAGCTAAAGCAAATGGATGATCACAATAGCATTCAGATTCACATTATATGCGGCAAAGCCTGCGAACGTGGCCTTGCTCTCATGATTGTCTCATCACTATGCCGAATCCATTCAGAAAGTCTCCAAGGCTTCTGCCACTTCCATTTAAATTGTACTAACCACTGATGGTGGCTTCTTTTCCACCTCCATAGCTTGCCAGAAGCTTGTCCTACAATTGCTAGTTTTTTCATTGACAGTTGCCCAATGGGTATCATCTGCATTGATAGCAAATCTCACATCCTTGGCCGAACAAAGATACATATACCGATTTAATATAAATGGAGAATAAATTACCGTTCTACTCTGATCTACAAATGCTGCTGATTCCCTCACTTGGCCATTAGTGATGCCTGGCATATATTTGCGCTGTTTCTGTACTGGCACAGACTCTGGAGATAAAGGTTCCTTGATGTCTTCCGCATAGTGTTTCAATGAATTTGGAGAGTTTGCCTGTTGACAGAGAGTGATGATAAATTAACAGCTGACAATGAAAGCTATATATTGACAATTACAATAATTCATAAAAGTAACAGATCCGATCCAAAAGTTAGTCTCAGATAAAATCAAGACAATGAGAGACAGGATTCCCATTAAAGGAGATAGTCACTATAAAGCTATATAAAAACCTAGGAATCATAACCTTTTCATAATTATGTAGGAAGAAGGCAACCAACACACTCATTTGAACACTCTTTTGACAGATTCTTTAATATTGGGATTGGAACATGAAGAAAGTGTTAAAAGAGTGTATTAGTAGCATTCCTCTCTTATGTAATGCTAACCTAATTGTCATTTGCCACTACTATGCAATGGAAATTTTAAAAGTTATGCAAGTAACATCTTCAGATTTAAATTTGTTTATACTCAAGCTACAAAATGCCTCAAATGCACATGCCATTAAACTCAAGAAAGCTTAAATTTAGAGTCAATTACACTTACTTTGCAAGATGTTTAAATTACACTGCCTTCCTTTAGATGGCTAGTTTAAATTACTATTGGCTTTGTTATTTTAAAAGACTGAAAATTCTGGGTGAAGTCCCAAAACTGACAAGAGTTTTAAAAAAATAGCTATTGGGAACACCCAGAGCCAGTAAGAGGAAAACTGCCCTTGAGGGACTTGTTCATAGTTGTTCACTGCTATTAAGAAGCTTGTTTATATTAATATTAAAATAAACCAAAGTGTAGCACCTTTTCATCTCTAATTTGGTGTAATTTTTCAAAATAAAAAGGAGGGCAGTGTAATTTAAGCATGATAAGCGAATACAATTTGCCCTTAAATTTAAAGATAATAGAAATTTATTATTCTGATTATTAGGCTGATTCTGTTAGTCCATGACCTTAGTGGGTCCTACTTATCTAAGGTGATTTACCAATTAGGATTAGTAACTTGTTACTTTTGATAATATTATAGATATAGATTTATAGTTTCATTTTAGAGGTATTTTAATACTTTTATTGGTGATCAGTAGGGAATTATTGAGGGTGGCCTCTGTTGAATGGAAAATGAATAGATAAAAAAAATAGGGAGGCAGAAAATTTGGAATGAAGGTTACTTTATACTTGTTTAGAGCAAAAACGTGAGTTGTTGGGTTTTTGGCTCTTTTAATCACCAAAAAAAGTAAAACATGGAGTAGTTAACAAAAGAATCACAACCCATTTTGATTATGGTTCCATAATATTTTCCTCTCCCCTCATATGGTATGAAAATCAGAAGAAACTGACTTCCTATCCATTATAATCAACAATTTCCTACTCCACTCTATTTTCACTCCTCTATATTCTCAACATTTTCTGCCAACAATAGCCTTAGTCAAGTCTAAGCAACATTTAATCTTGTGGGTTTTGGCCTCCAGTTGTTTTGGTTATTTGAATTTCTGTTGTTACATGGAGGTGCAAGCACTTGGTAGGAAGAGGGAAAGGTGACCTAGTGTCAACATCAAACTCAAGTCTAAAAGACTTGAGTCGGCACTGATTGAGCTACAAGATCAATGGCACTTGAGGTTTATTTATTTGCTAGTGGACAGTTATTCAACTTGAGCTTCGAGTCTGACTACTTGGTTTGCAAGTAGTCATCTAGATGTTGATGGGCTTGGCCAAGAACTGTAGGTGCTATGCCAAGGTTAATTTCTTCAGTTCACAAGCCTAATTTTTTTGTCAGAATCCAACCTGTTTGGCAGCAGCACTACAACTATTTATTTATTTTAAATTCTTAGTTGTTTTTTGCTTGAATCTTAAGCAGCTAAGATCTTACAGAAGTTGGCGTCGCCAATGTGGTTGCAACAGCTTGCTCTCTTGCTTTTAGTTCCTTCTCAGCTTCCTTTCTCTTCATTTCACTTTGCCGTAATAGACCTACAAGTTCTTTGATTTGATCTTTCATTTCCTTGATCTCGGTGTCCTTTTCCCACAGTTGGCACCTGTAGTTAACATCTAACACTTCAAATTTCAACAGTATATACAAGCATGTTATATAAAAACACAGGAAAAAAAATGACTCTATATTGTAATTTAACATGACTAATATTGAGGGCGAACCCCAGCACAATTGTAAAGTTGTGTTTTGGTGACTTGTTGGTCATCAGTTCGAATCCGGAAACAGTCTCTTTGCATATGCAAGGGTAAGGTTGCGTACAATATCCCTCTCCCTTACATTCGCATAGCGAGAAGCATCTGGACAATGGGGTACGTAGTTTTCTTTAACATGACTAATATTCATAATTTCATATAGGGAAAAAGACAATTCAAAGCAATTCTTTTCCTGCTAGTTTATTGGTTGTCCAGTTCTTGCAAAAACCATGTTAATGGAGATCAAACCAGCAACAAGATTCCAGGTATTATGGGAAACATGTAAGAACCAGGAACAAGATTCCAGGTATTATGGGAAACTTGTAAGCCCTAAAACACATATTTTCCATTCTATCACGTAAATTTTAGTGTAGCAGAATCAATGAATTAGCAAGATATCAGAGCCAGATCTATGCATGTGAAAAGAGAACAATAACAAATTCACGTAAATGGTATATCCATAAAAGTATTTTTGTAAGTGCATCTTGGAGTCCACCTCCTCTCTCTCTACTTTATTCCATTAATAAAAAAGTGGACTAAATATGGGAAAAGGCTTTTGTTGTTGTTTGTTTGTTGCATGAATTACTGGCCTTTGTATAAATAAAACAAAATCAACAAGTTTGAATTAGATCAGATATGGAGATAAAATCATGCAAATTTTGGCCACTCTGACTAATGCACATATCTCCTCTTTGAGACAGAAATTAAAAATATTTAGGTTAAACAAAGCACCTAGCATCTCCAATAGAATTGAACAAATATTGAAGCAAATTCTTGGCTTCTCCCATTGAGCGCAACTGGTTCCAGCGTCCACGATTAGTGAAGGCCCGTTCTCGTTCTTCTGCCTCAGAAAGTTGAGAAGCCATTGCTACAAGTGAATTAGATGATATGTTCAGCATGCTCTCAAGTGAAGCTATTCTGGCCATTCTTGCATTTGGTGACATG
>PYAF01006013.1:1559307-1572092 GCA_007407185.1 Glycine tomentella | reverse complement strand
TGAACAAATATTGAAGCAAATTCTTGGCTTCTCCCATTGAGCGCAACTGGTTCCAGCGTCCACGATTAGTGAAGGCCCGTTCTCGTTCTTCTGCCTCAGAAAGTTGAGAAGCCATTGCTACAAGTGAATTAGATGATATGTTCAGCATGCTCTCAAGTGAAGCTATTCTGGCCATTCTTGCATTTGGTGACATGGAGGATGCTCTGAGAAGAATGACAGGTGTTAAAAGCAACCAGGAAGAGAGAAATGTTTTCCTTTTATATTGCACGTGTTATTATTTGAAAGAGACAAAATTTTTCAAAAAGTAATGAGGAAAGCATTAACAAATTTAATTAAAATATATATATATATATATATAAACAGACCTAGCAAATCCATTCTTTCCTCTGGGAGGAATGAGACCCTTAGCAGCAAACCCGTTTACTTGCTTCAGTATGGCCAACTCCTCTGCAAGTGCAGCTCTCCTGTAGATTGCATCACAATATTAAATATTACAATACAGATGAATCAGTAAGTAAAATAAATTAGGTATATATGTTGCATACACTTGGCTCTGCTTCTCATACTCAAAACGAACTTCATGCTCTTTTACCATGACTTCCAGCTCATGATCAAGCCACCGTTGTAAGGACTTCTCATTGCTCTAAAGAATCAATTCAAACTTATTTATGACTAGCATGGATAATCAAGCAAATTTAAGGAGATGAAAGTTTTTTACCTGTCCATTTGTTCCACTTCCATTCATTGAACCCGGAAGATGAAGTATAACTAGAATTAGAATAATAAATAAAGATAAGAGTAAGTAAACTAAAATCCCCATGTTCTTCACTAAAAGACAGTTTCCTCCACTTAAGGCATTTTAAAAGATTATCCATTTCAAATGATCCAATAAACTTCCCCATGTCTCATGCAAGAGGACATGCCAATCATCAAAAGTGAGCATATGCTGTGCTAAAAACAAACCAAACCTGAAGTGTCTCGGCTGGAAGATTTACGTGCTTCCAACAACTCCTTTAACCTCTTGGTGGCCATTGCAGCTTCTTCAGTCTTTCTTTGAAGGACCTAAAGGAAATATTCAGTCATTAAATATAATAATAACCACAGAAGTCAAAAACAACATTGATGGTTACGCATGTTGTGTAGAAAGAACATAAAACAGATGTATTAATGACATTTCATTTTGATTTGGCTTTTCAAAACCTCATTCCAAAACAATGTTTTATTTAGCTTTTAGAAGAATATTTATTTATGAATACTTAATTCTGGAAGCAGACAAAGTTTAATTTTATACATGAGTGAATATTAGTCTCTAAAAGAATGTCGAGCAAAATACGGTATAACATGCATTCTATATTAATTAATATTTTCCACATAGCTAAGCATGGGTGCTTAAATTGACTGCACCAACACCATGTTACAGCAATTTGGATACCTCATCCAGTTGGGCTACCACTAATTGAACCATATCCATATCGTACAGTGTAGTTCTAAACTCCAAAGTCATAAGTACTTCTATTCTATGAAGATTTTAATACATAATAAATGTTCCTTTAGTTTTCATTACACTTGTTACATTAAAAACCTTGAAAACAAAATATAAAACCATATTTTCATGATGCCAACTGCCCCCCCCCCCCCCCAATATGTTTTTCCCCAGGAACTGGCAAAAATAAAGGCCTATCGATCACAGTAGTAACTAAACAATTGCTGAAAATTGGGCATAGTTAAACTACTGATAGGATCATATATTAAATAGAAACCTAAGAATAAAGACTTGCAGTGCAATCACTCAAATTTGCCAATGATATCGGCAAAGTTCAATACTTCAACAACATATATCGTCTAACAACTTAGCAATACTCACCATTTTCTGGCGCTGATTTAGAGCTTGCAGCTTATGCCGTTCAAACTCATTTCTCCTTCCTTCCTTCTTTAACTGTTTTGCAAACATATATTTAATACAAGGTCATAGAACATATATGCAGTACATGCAAGTAAATAATGTTTAAGAGTTGGATTAGTCATGATCAACCATCACATGGTCGATCTCTAATTCTACCTCTAGAATTTGAGTTACACAGAAGCTTGGAACAGCACACACCATTTGGACTCAAACTATAAATCAAATATTAATTCATGTTTACATTTTTATAACAAAAGATCCAACTGACAATGAAGCAATAGTTTCATGTTGGGAAAATATTAATTGACAAACTTTCTCTATCAAAAGATAAAGATGAGGAGTACCAGGGACAAGTTAAATAAAAAAGAACAGAGGAAGCTCGACATACTTGCAGCAGCTCTTTCTCTCTAGAAGCCTTCCATTGCCGAAACTGTTCAGCCTCTTGTTTTATCCTATGTTGCAGTTGAACCTGCAACATTGTTTAGTATACAAGAGTATATTTAGTGATCATAACTATGATATGCAAAAGTTCAATAATCAACCTTTTGGGCTTTTATAGATTGTATTTCATCTTGTAATCGCTTCGCTGCTTCATCACTTTTTTGCTTTTGCTTCAAGAGCTGGACCTGACTCTCCTGTTTCTTCTTTAGATCTAAAATCTAGCATTGTATATTTTAAAAAGATATTAGCAATTTAGAATTATTCCAATTCAAATCTTGTAAAGGAAAAATAGATGGAAATAAAAAAGTTTCCTCACCTGGGCTTCAAGTGTTTTCAATTTTTGGGCATGGATATCCTCTGATTTCTGCATTTGTCCATCAGAATTGGCAGCAAGATTTTCAACTTCAGCCAAAAGACGATCCCTCTCTCGCTGCATACATAAATCAGGCGCATATATAAATATGAATTTTCTGTAGGAGAAAAATAACTTTGCAGAACTTCTGTTGAACCTGCACAATTCTTTTCTCATCCTCTAGTTCCATTATCTTCCTTCCAAAATGCTGCTTGAGTGCCTCAGCATCAGGTATTCCAAAAAGCTTCATCTCAGACTGTGTGAACATCAATCCCAATATGTATATTAATATACAAAAGAGAGAAGAAAACCACTTAATGCTTCTGTCATGATTATTATTTGAGTTCGGATTAACCATCAGAAACAAGACTTCTTGCAGTAAATTTAATAAATTATATAACAAAAGTTATCCATGATTCTGTTGATTTAAATGTGTTATTGGTTGATGCATAATATATCAAATGTGCTTAATTATACATATGCAGTATTACAACCTCTTTTTGCTCCAAGCGTTTATTCAATTCATGTAACTCTCTGTCCATACTATTTTGCAGAAGAGTATGCTCCCACTCTTTTTCTACTTCTTCAATTTCCCTTGAATCCCCTGCTGAAATTGGCAATTGTAACCCATAATCATAGAAGCTATAATAAGTCTCACTGGATTAAAATTAAGCAGTAGACAGTGATACAGAACAAGTTGAAGCAAGTTGCAGCTTTAAAATTGGCAATAATAACAGATTATTAAATTCAGGCCAAAGAAGATGCTGACCTGTTGTTTCACTCATTGGATAATCAGATGCTGTGATAGGTAAGTCCCTCTTGAGCCCATCAGTCTTTACATTACATGTGCTATTTTCCTGAAAAAATGAAATTTTAAGACTTAGATGTACTGTCTAGCAGCTAATATCCTGAAGTCACTTTCACTCCTGGCTATGATAATGGTAATCAGTCCAAGTAGTAGAATGCATATACCCAGATAAGATCAAAGCACATATCTATGCACTGAAAATTTGAGCAAAAAATAATTGAGTCAAAGAAGATTATCAACAGAAGAATCAGGCATACACATGCATCCTTTTCGCATTGTTCTACAGTAGAGCATCTACTACGATATTCATGAAGTTCACATCGAAGATCCTCATTAGCTGCTTCAAGCCAAGCAATCCTTTCCTTGAGGACCTGCATTATCAATTATAAAATAATATATATTAGAAGTGTATGTAAAAAACAGCACTAAGGTACAATTAAGGCTAGTATCCTTTTCTTTCAAAGAACTAATATGATGAGTCTTGATTGATCTCCAACTGCGCATCATAAATCACGTCCAGTCAATGTTGCCACTAACCTATTATAGGAAATATATTAAAATTGATGCAAGACATTGCCAAAGATTTAACAGAAACCAGCTACCTGAACTTCCTCAGGAGAGCCACCAGTACGAGCGCAAAGTTCCGCTTGCAGATACTCAAGTTGTTGTCGCATTTTTAGCATCTCGTTGGACATGGGATCTCTATTGACCTATGGAAGAATATACAAAAGACGAGCATTAGTGTCTATTGAAAAGGCAACCAAGTATCTCAGTTTTGTAGGATGAATGAAAAGGAACATAAACAGTTAAGCAGATACTTACAACAGGCTTATTTTGGATGTTGCGTGCACGGTTTGCATACTTCAAAGTGTTAAGGGTTTCCTCGGCATTAATATCAGCAGGACTTATGCAGGCTGGAACGGAGGGGAAATTATGTAAGAAGAAATTTATAAATATGACAGCAGGTTCTGAGATGCAAACTGACGCAGATACGGGAGGGAACAAGAACACATAGTCCAACATTTTAATAATTATCATCCATCATTTACGATAAACCGAGAAGTTACCAGAGGTTCAAATATTCTGAAAATCATTCCCAGAGCAGGGGAAAATATTAACTTGAAGTTTATCTTTTGAAGATTAGTAATTGTTAACTTGAAGCTTATCTTTTGAAAGCCAATGATGGGAGGTGAAAAAAGTAGAATTTATTGGGATAGATGCAAGGAAAACAACCAACCTATCATGACAGTTCTGCTGTTACCACCAAGTGAATCCTGCAAAATCATTTAACTTTATCCATAAATACAAAAATAATTGTTAAAAAAAAAAAAGAAAGAAAATTTGAATATAAAATCTTTCATATACATGTTTCCTGTTTTATTTGTTTTTTCTTCTCACTCAGACACTCTCAATAATTGTTTCTTTTCTTCAAGGGAACTATAATTGTCAAGATAGATCATAAATTCCAGTTCAATTCAAAATGATGCATATCCAACATGAGTGAGCTTTTGCACTGAAGAATTTGCACTGATAAGAAATGCAGATAAGGCCTAGATCTTGAGATAAGGCCTTTGTGAAAAGAAAAAATCAACGTGTAAGTGTGAGTTTGGCTTCCCGTTGGATTCTCTAGAATCACCTTGAAATACCAATTAACGTGATTTTAGGTAAACTTTCATATGTTTGGTTTCATGTTAAGGAATTGATTTTGGGTCTAATGTTGAATTTGAATTAAACAATTTTAGGTAGCTTTTTTTTACGTTGGATAAAAAATTATGCTGAGTTTTACTATTAACTTATTTTTATGATAAAAAAATTCAAATATAAACCACGTCACTTCAAAATCAATTTTAACCAAAATTAATTTTGCAAATCAATTTCATTCAAAACAATTTTTTCAACCCTCATCCAAACACACACTAACTAGGGATTTCAAGGGGGAAATACATTTATTAATCGGGTTACATGTCCTATATATATTTATATAAAATAAAGAATTTTTTTCAACATCATAATTGATAATATAGAAGATTATAAGCTGAAAGAAGGAAGGTGCACATAGATCTCAAACCTGCAAAAGCCTAGTAAGTTTACTATCCCTATAAGGAACATGAACACCTTCCTTTCTCTTCTTTTCATCACCAAGTGCACTAATAACATTACCGAGCGCTAGAAGGCCTTTGTTAATATGAACTCCTGATTGAAAGAAAAAATTATTCGAAAATTCATAATGATCACAAGCAAGTTTAGAAGATACAAGTGAAAAATGTCATGCCTAACCTTCCTTAAAGCGCAGACCATCAGACCCGGTTCTTTTAGCTCGTTCTGATCCAGCAAGATCTACCAAGTGCAACTTGGCACAAAGATATTCTTCATTCATTGTATCATTTAAACTGATCTCACCAGGACTATAAAGCTTCCGCATTTGTTCTAATGTGATGGTGAAGATAGCATGTGAACGACTGGTTGGACACATAGTAGAAGAAGAATAAGTAATAGAAGAGAACTCCAGAAAGATAAATTTAACAGCATTTTTATGAACAACTTTTAATCATGAAGGCTGAATTGATGGCAACAAGTAAATTCTAGATTTGTTCATTGACAAAATCTTTAGAACTGCAGCAGACTGCCAGCATTCTTACAAATTGCAATATACCAATCGTTCCATCTATTAGCATTGCCTTAACTAACAAGAAATAGAAAATATTTGATATGGAATTGGTTTCAAAGGAAACAATTGAAAGCTCAGATTGATTGTAGAAAGCTTAAGCCATCAGAAGAGTTTAAAACCAAAATGTAATTATATTTTTTACACCATATCTTCTCTTAGTTTTTGCTTTATTATCAGAACGTCACATTATACAGCTCATGCTCTAACAATATTTCCCAAGCCTATTTATCCAGAAGTAGCTTAAGAATCCAAAAGGGTGATAAAAAAATACTTAATTAGAAATGAATTTATGCAGTTAAAAGAAGAGAAGGAAAATGCATATGCAACCTGGATTGGTTGTTCATATTTGTACTCCCAGTTGCTCTACTCAATGATCCTTGTTCTAGGCAAGCAGCCATTTCTTTTAGTGTTGTAACACTGACTTCAGTAGATCCTGCTAGAGTAATGACACCACTTGATGACTCACGGATTTGTATTGGTGGTTTCCCAGGAATAGTTACTTTCCCTGCATGTCCATTTGCAGTTTCTGGTTTGTTCATAGAGGATGGGTCCAACAAGTCTCTTACTTCTTCTTTAAGAATCTTTTATCAATTAAATTGTTTTGTTAGATGTTTAATCTAAACAATTTCACAGATATAAAATCTTTTAATTTCAGATATTAAAGCACAATTTAACTTTGAAAACAAAGGCTGTTGGCTGTATCAAAGCTATTAACTGACCTCAATAAAGGACACATGCAGCTGAAATTCATTCTGATGCTTTAAGGTGTCAATTTTGTTAAACAGAGAACTCATAACTTGGGGTATTATTCCCTCTTGGCAACCATCTTTAAAGCCAGTGCCCATGGTGTATGTTTTCCCAGAACCTGTCTGCAATGGAGTGAAAATGTCACGTACCAAGGAGGAATAAGTCATAAGTGTAATGGCATTTAACTTGTGTTTCCTTTAGCCGTAACTATACCTGACCATATGCAAGAACAGTAGCATTATATCCTTGGAACAAACCATCAACAAGGGACGCAACACATTCATTGAACAAGGCAGATGAGGGAGAACCAGTGCTCCCGTAAACATGATCGAATGTAAAGGAATGTGCACCAATTTGTACCTGTATCATAATCATAATAGCATATGATTCCACCCAAATTTTTAAGATATTTAGGATACTATTTGTTTTCATCCTTGCATTAAGTACATGGAAAAATATACTGCGTGATAAATTTCCTTAAAGTGAGAAAATTCAAATGGATATAGAAGGCATATATATACATGTAACATGTTCATCACTCTAACCTACTATGAGTAAAAAAAAAAAAGGAAGTAGGAAGTAGGAAGGCAAGTGATTTCCAACTGATGTGGAAAGCAAGTGAGACATAGTCTAAATGGCATCAAGAAACAAAAGAATTGCTTTAATTTACTAACACTAACTGCATTTACCAATGAGCTTGTATCTCAAATGGCACCGGGTCAAGCTTTGAGACCAGAATGCAGTGTCTAAGTCGGAGGTTCAATCCTCAACTAGCTCACCTTTCCACATTTTTATCATTATTTTATTATTTCGCATCTCCAATGTAACCCAAAAAAACAACACACGCACAGTGTTACTTTCGTTTACAACCAAGTTTAGGATGATTTGAGTTTAAGGATTCCATTCATTCACAAATAACAAAGTTCACAAATATCGTTTCAAAACCAACGGGAGTTGAGTCTAGCAGAAAGAGCTAGTCTCTAATCTCCCACAACATAGGAATCCAAACTTCAAATCCCCGCTAAGAGATGTGCCCGCATTTATTTCCTAACGGTACCTCGAACAACATTGCCTCTCAAGGAGTATTCCTGTTGTAACTAAGAAAATGTTTCATAAACTGAGCCATTCCACAAAAATATGCTGGCGAAGCCCAAAAAGGAACCCAAACCGAAAAAGAAAGAAGTCAAACAAACATCCCAATCAAGCAAGCATATATCATCAGATCATAAAAGCAATTCCAAATTGGCAATAACCATTAATTCTTTAATCACGCAAGCAATCAATCTCGGATCCAGATCTCTTCTCGCCAGATTCACCAATCCGAATAAAATAAAATAAAAAGCAAAGGAAAAACACACAATGCAAGCAAGTGGAAGTTGTTCCAATGTTCCCTATTATCATAGGGTGTCTTGAGTGTGACAACGATGCACGCACCTGAGGCTTCCCTGGCACGACGTTCACGCAATCCTTGCATCCCTGCACCTTCTCCTCGCCGATGAGAGGTCGCACGTGGACCGCGACCTTCACGCAACAATCCTCACCCGCTTCCACCATCACAAAAAAAAAAATGAAATGCCAAACACTACCTTAACTAAGAAAGAAAGAAAAAGAGTGTGAGTGAGATGAGTGTTTGATGGGGTTGAGCTGAGTGCGAAAGAGATCAATTCAATTGGCGCAGTGGTTGTGTTGTGAATTGTGATGTGTTGTTCCTTCGCACTGTGTGCGGAGGACAAAGTAAGAAAGCGTTGTTGTTGTTGGTGGTGGTGTTGCAGTGACTAGTAGTATACTACAGGAGCAAGGAGAGATAGTAGTGTTATAGTTGGAGGAGGAGAGAGAGGGGGGAAGGGTAGTTTGGGAAAATGCGAATGGCTTGCAACCAAGGTGCTCAAGGTAACTGTATGGAGAACAACTACATGGATCATTTTCCCTTTGCCTTCACTGTAATGTACCTCTCCAGACGGTTGTTTCCTCGACCTCTTTTATGACCCCTCTTTCCCATTTTGCCCCTCTTCTTTTCACAACGGTCCTCTCTCTATTTCTCCATAAAAACCTCTTGGTATTTCGTAATTACCACTTTACCCCCAACCTATTATTTTTTTCCGTAAAACTTTTCTATGAATTGAAGACAGACATCATGATTTACAATAACTCAGCACGCTGATTTAGAACCCTTTGTATCTTTAGCTATTTTTTATGTAGCTCAGCTCATTAAAATAAAAATATTATTAACAATCAACAAACTCTAGCTTCAATTGGAAAACAATTGTGTTTCTTAAAGAATGTTATCAAAAGTTTGATATCCAACTTTGTGTACAAATAAAACAAAAATTATTTCAATGTTTTTTATGTCTCAAAAAAAAGTCTCCAACTTCAACAACTATCGATTGAAAAATCTATTTCATGAAAACCAAAAAAAGAAATGGTGTTATTATATTTTCTAGTATACCCAAATCTATACTATTTTAGAAAGTATAATCATTGTACATTTTGCAAATCTAATGATATTGGTTTGTGTATATCTATGTCTTAATTAAATTTCAATGATTTTTTAAAAACAAATTGTTAGTAATAGTTAAAAAAATAATCTTATATCACAACTTTAATTATTCATTTTAGATTCAAAATATAATTTCTACGTGTTCACCAAAAAAAATATAATTTATATATTTCAATGTATTTATTTATTAGATTTCTAAATTTATATACTCAAAACATTTATATATTACGAATTAAAATTATATAAAATTAAATATTTATCTTATACAATACACCAACTAACTAACTAGTTTTAATGAACTAGTGGTTAGTTAGTTAGTTAGAACTAGTTTTAATGAATAATAATACTAAAAGTACACAAAAAAACTACATCTAATGTTTCCCTTCTTTCTTTCTGTTTTTTGTAATTACTTACAGCCAAAAAGTGAACCATGGAAATGCTATGATTGCACTGGCAGTGCAGTATCACAGGTCTATATTTAAGGTATCTATGATTTTTAATTTCTGAAATTATTGTTTATGAATTTCACTCACCTTTAAAAGGGGGGGGGAAAGTAAAAGAGAAGGAGCGGAGAAGTAGGAGGTGGTGAAGAAATGGTGTGAGACTTGTCAGAAATGGAATGTAATCTAAGTTCTAGTTGGATGTAGATTTGAGAAGGTAGAAAAGGAAAAAAAAAGGAATAACAACAGCGCACAAAGCCATGTGATGCGGAACCCTATACACCATTATGAGAGGGAAGCTTTGACGGTACACCGTCCTAATCACACACGTTCACATTTCACAGGTGCCATACCACTTTTTCATGCTAGCTTCACCCGCGCAACCCTAACCTCGGGTATGTAATGTAACCCTGGGCCAATTTCCCATGCACTCATATTTTAGGTCTAAGAGGTATACCTTCCATCCTTATAAGTTATAACCACTATACACAATATATCACACTTGTGTTGTACACCTTTTCGGGAAAAAAAAAATGATACAATATATTTATATGCCTTTAAGTAAGTAAGATAGATTTTTTTTATTTTGTTACGAAATATTTATTAATTTTGTTAATAATTAATTTTCATTAAAAAATTTAATTGATTATTTTTTATAGAATTTTTTTTCTTTTAATCATGTTTTCTTGTTTACAAGATTTAAATCCAAAATCTTAATTAAAAAAGATCAAATTTAATATAACTCGATCAAACCAATGATTTATTAATAATAAGTAATCAAATAATCTTATTGAGATAGGAAGTTATGAAAAAATTCTCCATTTTGTCAATATATATAAAATGTCCTTACCATTATTTTTCAATGATCCGATTTTCGTTGTATCAATTGAAATAATGCCTTTACATCACGTATAAAGGAAATTTGTTGGTTCTTCATTTATCAAATGGACAAAATAGACAGAACTTAAAAATACAGTATTCTAGATATTTTCTTATGTCATTTTTAAATTAATATTAGAGTACTATGTAATTCAAGTGATAATTAAAATTGGTATTAAAATTTAGCATTCATTTGTACCATTATTTTTCATTTTAATTAAAAATATCACTAAATATATTCAAAACCTTTTTCTATATTAGATTTAATGTAACCTTTTCTCAGGTTTGGCTTTTTGTGTATTCCTTTACGCAAATATCATAAAAAAATTCTAAATAATGGTTTAGACGTGCAAAAAGAAAAAAGTGTGATTTGCTTGAACTATGTAGGAAGCCAATCAATTCAGCTAGGATGAGGCCACTCCTAACTCACCATCATTAGTTACGTTCTATATAAAACTGTTGGAGAGAAAGGAATTAAAAAAAAAAAAAAAACTCAAGAAAGAAAGAAAAAGGATTACAGATCAAAATTGGACCGAAAGATTGAAACGAAACAAAAAAAAGAAAAGAGGAAGAAAAGGTGGCACAACACAAGAGTTGTGAAAAATAAAAAGGGAGGAAAGGATCCACATGGTCCCTAATTTAAAAGAAAAGAAAGATAGAAGAGATGGGGTAGTTGAGTGGTAACATAATGTACATTAGTAGAAATAGCAGCATAATATAGGTCCTATTGGCATAAAACATTCCAATAAATATTTATAAGAATTTTACCTTTTTATTTTTCAATAATATTTTAAGTAATTTGTCTATGGAATAATAGTTCACTAATTATATTAATATGGATTGATATAAGTTGTAACAGATCTTTTTATATGGATGTAAGTTTAGTTCTTTGCTGAGGCCACTGAATCTCACTTGCTGAACAATCTTATTTAGGAAGTTTTCTAGTATTTAAGAGCTAGTTGAATAGATATAATTCTCTTTAGAGGGATTGTTTGGTGACCTAAGAACTATTTGACTAGCTACATATAGTTGCCATTCAATAAATAAAAATTATATGTAGTTTAAGTGTGTGCAATAATTTTTTAAGTAAAGCTCTTCCAATAACTTTAACATATCATTGACGTTCTATCCGGTAATGCTGAAAGTATCTCTTCTTCTGCTAACACTTTTGATTCACCAATAAGTCAATAGACATTAACTAGCATATTGGATAGAAATGACTTGGAACCTGTATAAATATAAGATATGCTATTAAAAATACTTATAACTTATATTCAAATATTGATAAAGATACAAAGGAAAAAGGAAGTAAAATGAATAAAAGAAAATAGAGTAGTAGAGACCCAAGTTGCCTTCCACTGGACATATCCAGCTGGTTGGCCTCTTAATCCACATGCAAATGCAACTTAGCTTCTCTAGCTAATATGGCGGGGCCCATCTCTTGTAGCTAATAATTAGTTGCAGCTAATAATAAGTTTATCCTTTGTAATGTGTTACTCAAATTAAACATGTTTAATATATGCGTTTCCCTTTAGATATATTGTAGACTGTAGTAGTTTTCTAGTTAATGTATGTTTTATAGAATATTGTGTCAAGTTTAGATATTTACACTCTGATTATGTCGTTGAAGTATGCAGATAGTTTTCACTTGGTGAAGGTCGGTAACATTAGTCAATTTTACTAACTTAATAGTTTATTAATCAACTGTGTTTTAGTACGAGATAGGAACTACATTTGGACAATTAAAATATTAATTATACTTAATAGAGAACCATTTAATATATATTTGAATTACTAGTACCTTGTTTTGGTTTTAGAATAACATATTGGAATTAAACACTTCAAAGAAATAATATGTCTAAAAATTTTAGTATATAATATATTTTTTTCTTTTTATTATTATCATTATTAATTTTTAAAATATTTTTGTTTCATATTTTAATTATATTTCTATTTTTTTAATAATTTTAATTTTTACGTATTTAAATAACATTATTTATATCGTTTATTATTTTTAACAACATTTAATTTATAATTTTCTTTCCATGTT
>PYAF01006013.1:1536357-1559207 GCA_007407185.1 Glycine tomentella | reverse complement strand
TAACTGGGAGTAATATATTTACAAATTAACATTTTAAAATTATTTAACATTTTCGTATGATTATTTAATGTTAATTAAAATTTTGATGTTTTAATATTTTAATTACATTGTTTAATATATGAAGATATTTTTTTTGTAATATTTTATCATTTTTTTTATATTACAGACTCGTACATGTGATTAACAGAAGCACTAATTTTTAAAGTTCTTTTATCTATCAAGCCATATATATAGAGCATGTAATATTGTATGATTGATAATATTTTTTTAAATAACTATTTTTATAAAGAGTTTTTTATAGCAATTATAAAGAGATTTTAAAAACTTAAAAATAATTTTATCAATTATAAAACAAATCAATCCAAATATGACGAGCTTAACCTTCTTATTCAAATTCTGATTTTTAATTTCCACCATGACATTAGTGAAATTGTCACTCAAAGTAACAATTGTCGTCACGATGTGTGGGCATGGCGGTAGAGAGTTTCTAATTAAAAAGAAAAATGATTCAGTGTGAAATATGTATAATATTAATGTGAGAATTAGATTAATCTTAAGATAAATAAAAGTAGTATGTCCACCATCCATAGTAGCACTCTATTTTTATGTTGTTTCTTGGATACCAAATTAACATTTTTTTTATAATTTCAAACTCTTTCTTTCTTTCTCCTTTTCACTCTATTTTTATCTTGTCAAAAAAAGTATAAGGACGAACTCTTGAAGTGTGAACTATCACATCAATTAGAACCGAGAATACTAATTTCAAAGTTCTTATTCACAAAAAATAACAATTTTAACTAGAAAAAACTCATATTTAATGTTTGATAAATTTTCAGAATATTATTTTCTATCGTAAAACATAACCTAATATAACATTTATAATTCTTATTAATTTATAAATATATTTTAATTATATTTAAAGTTGATTCTATTAAAATCAGTTTTATCCAAATTTAAAATGGAGAGACTTAATGCTCTAGTTAACCACCATTGAAGAACAAATTAAACATTATCGAATGATATTATTTGTGCTTCGTTTTCTTATAAATATCCCATCATATTTACGTCCTATGAAAATTACATTACATATCTCATAATTCATACATTGAAATCCTACCGAGTGACGTGACCATAAAAAGTGGAACATCCACGTCATTTTCGTTCAACTATAAAAATATATATACTTATGTAGTATTTTATATACAGATGATTTAATGTGGCTTTTATGCTATTAAATTTTATTTGAGCATTAAGTTAAAAAAACTAATTTAATTTTTTTTTATATTTTTAAAATACATCATTTTGTTGCTTTATTTGATTTTCCATTTAACTATGTTAATATTTAAATTTTAAAATAATTAATTTAATATAATAACAACTAAAAATTGCTACTCTTTATTTTATTTTAACTCTTTTATGTTTTAAATGTATTCCTAATCTTTCTTTTTTTCTAAACACCAACAGTCACCCTAACCCCTCATGATTAGTGTCACCAGTGTATATCATCACTATTATTGTTGTCGTAACTCTTTTTCCATAACTCTCCTTTGATGAAGTTGTGGTGTTCAAGCTCGAGAGAAAGAAGACCTTTGTCGAGATAGTGAGGTGGTGATGGTCACAGCTTTGGTTGTAGGAAATATGACAATGAAGATCGTAATGGTGCACATCGTCGACGATGGTGGGTATAAGGATTTAGGGTGGCTTGTTGGTGTTTAGATTAGGGTGTTTTTTTTTTTTTTTAAATAAAAATAAAGATGGTGAATGTTTTTAGCTAACAATATGTTAAATTAATTATTTTAAAATTTAAAATAGTAAAAGAGTTAAATATTTTAAATGAAAATTTTAAAATATTAAAATGATATATTTCAAAAACATAAATGATCAAAATAAAAAATTTAAATTTAATGCATCAAAACAAAATTAAAATAAAACTTAACGGAGGAAAATTCATATTAAATCTTATTATATATATAAGGATTCTTGCACTGTGATGCAAGATTTTAACTTGGATTTTTAATTTGCTTTTAGTGAATTTATTATCATTATATAAGACTTAAAAATATTTACTAATTTTTAGTTTAATGGTTGAATTTAATTTTAATTTTTTTTACTTATTAATAGGGAGTCTTATTACGATTAATCGTGAGTTTATGTGGTATGTTTTCTTTTGTTACATGTATTAGTATGTAACATTAGCTTTTTTCTCCTCTGAATTCGTTAGTATTTTTACTATTGTAATTACATGTAGAGTATGTTTGGATGAGATATTTAAAATAGGAAAAGTAATTTAAAAGGGATTTAAATTTTTTAAAGATAAAATTCAATATTTTGATATTTTATTTGAAGGATTTTAAAATTCAAGGAATTTTAAAATAAATTTAGTTAAGTAAAATTGAGGAATTTTAATTTCTAAGTAAAAGGTAGGAATTTGAAAAATCTCTCTTACACAACACACATATCTCGCTAGTTCCTCTCACGTGGTTCCTCTCTCACTCGTTCAACGAGTCTCTCTCGCTCACACTCTCTTGCTCGACCCTCCCTCACTATCACTTTTACATATTTGTTGCTCTCTGGTTCGATAATTTCTCACTCATTCAGTGTGTTTCAAAGTGACATTAATGCCTACCCCTATGACAATACCTACCATAATTTTTGTTTACCTTTTATTATGCTTTTTGAGTGTTAGGGATATTGGATCTGAAATTTGGGTATGATTTTTTGTTGCAGACAGGGGTGTGTTGAAGATTAATGAAGAAGAGTTTTCAGGGCCTCCATTCAAGGTAATTTAATTAACATTTCAACCTAGGATTTCGATGATTGTTGCAGACAGGGGTGTCTTTTGCTTTTTATTATGCTTTTTGAGTGTTGAAGATTACTGAATAAGAGTTTTCATTTCGATCTTGGATCTATCTAATGTTTTTGGGAATGATGATTAATGCAGGTGGTGATTTAGCTATTTCTTGGATTGCTACTCTGTTTTTGGAGTGTGCTCACTGCGTCAGGGAAGTTTCTATCCATACACTCTCACTATGAGGAAAACAAGTAACTAACTTAATGCTAGGATGTTGTAACTTGTAATTGTAATGAGATGAATATGAACTGAGGAAACTGATATTGAATTAGCATCTCTTCATTCTGTGTAGTGTACTTGTTTGGTGTGGAGGTGGTGAATGGTATTCTAGGGGAATTAATTTTGGAATTATCAGTTTTGGAAGATTGAGCTTTATTATGTTAGGAAATATAGTTGACTAACTTAAGTTGCTCAAATTAAGTATTTGTTTTGTTTGTGGGTAATTTTGACCTTGAACATGGGGAGGATTGAGGCTATATAGAAATCAAAATAGAGAAGTTGCTTAAGTTAAGAGGAAATTAAAGAGTTTCTCTAAAAACCTTATGCATTATTGAGCAAGAAATATTCAAAATCAATTGTCAAAGCTATCGACTGTGCTTACCCTTGTGACAATACCTACCATAATCTGGTCTTCAAGTGAGTGAGAGTTTATTATGTGCATGCGTTTATCTTTATGTGCATTGTTGCTATATGCAAGATCTGTACAGACTATGCATGCAATTTTTTTACCACCTCCATGATTTATTAGATAAGATGAAGATAACATGCACCCCAAATGATCAGATTCAGGTGTATAGAGGATCGAGAAAATAGAAGAAGAAATATATGCCTTTTTCTAAATTAAGCTTTTGATATACCTTAACTTATGACTCGAGTAATATATATGTCATTTGACATTTTGGTCAACAAATGCTTCATTTAGATTCTATGAAGGTTGTGAAAGAGGAAAAAATCAGAGAGAATAAAAAAGAATGTAATGAATAATATGAAAAAAGAAATAAAATTAGATAATTAAAGGAAAATGGGCTTGATATAATGAATTTGTATAACATTTTACGCCAATTATTCTAAGTCTGCAATGAGAAATCCAAAATTTTGTGTGTTGTTCCTTGAAGTGAAAGGTGCTAGACGTAAGTGGCCTAAAGTATGATAGAGAAGTTGAAATGAACTTCCTTTATTTATATGCAATTATGTATGTGTGATACTTTGGATTTTGTATTTCATAATACTTTGGATTTTTGTTTTCTTTTTATGTGTAATTAACTTTATATTTTCATACAATGCTAATTTGACATATCTTACCTTTATATATATGCAATTATATATGTGAGATTTTTTTTTTGGTCTAGAGAAATGGAATCAAGCAATGTGAAGAACAAGTCAAGTGAAAAAAGAAAGATGGCTAGTGAGGACACAAGAAGTTACTTCACATGGAATTTGGAATTTGGATATGGAGCTTATGTTAGCATGCTTAGAGATCAAAGAAATTTGGGCAATAAAGGCGATGGAAATTGGAAAGCAATGGCATACAATACTGCAGCTCAAATTTTGTCCAAGCGTTTTGGAGTTCACCTCATGGCAGATAATGTTAAGAACCGTTTTAAGCTTTGGAGAACATGGTATGGAATTATGAGTGATATTCTAAGTCAAAGCGAATTTGACTAGGATAGCACAAAGCACATGATTACCGCTGAAAATGAAATTGCATGGAATGAATATATTAAGGCAGTCAATCATCTTTTTAATTTTATTTATTATTCAATTGTAGTTATTATTTGTGTCATTATTAACATGTTTCTATTTTTTTCAAGTCACATGAAGAGACCAAACGATTTCGATTCAAAGTTATTTCTAATTGGGATGATATTGTAGACCTGTGTGCAAAGGATAAAGCTACTGGACTCGGAGCAGAAAATGCATTAGATGCGAATGATATTATGAGCAAAGAAGCAATTGAAGAGGAAGCGGTTCACAGCGTGAGTATTGACTTAGAGGGATCAAGTTCTGCCTCAAGAAAAAACATTAGCCCAAGTAAGAGTAGAGAGAAAGAAGGGATGATTTCCTCAATGAAAGAAGTAGCCGAGTCATTAAAAGAATTTGTTGAAGTGACTAAGAAGAAGATGGAGAATAAAAAAAAGATGGAGATAAAAGAAGCTCAAGAAGTGGTACATGAAGTGGTGAATGAGCTAGATAATATACCTAATTTTAATGATGCAATTCGACATAAACAATCGATTGGTTGACAGAAAATTCCATCAAGTTTGCAATTTTAAAAGCTCTTCCATTGGATGAGAAAGAGGATTACATCTCGTCTTTTATGCCTTGATGACAAATTAAAGGTACATTTGGTATCATGACAAATATATTAATGTTGTTGTATATAGAATGTTTACATACTGAAAATTTGATGTATGTGTTGGTGCCTCATTGATTCTAATTGTGGTTGGCATATTCACCGTGCATTTTTTGAGTCATTTGGAAAGCAATGGTTTGATTATTATAGGATAAATAAGTTCATATATCTTCTGATATATCTTGAATATAAGTCTCTATATTTTTATGGTTAATCTATATCAATCATTACTAATACAATGATTTTGTGTTGATGTGCAGGGAATAGATTGTGAGAATGTCTTTTGGCTTATGTAGGGACTACTTTTTTTTAATTAAATTTTTCAAACTATTTTGATGTCTTAGGTTGTATGCTAGAATCAGTAATGTTCGACCTATTCTCATTTTTTTATATTTTTAATGATACTGTTAATGATAAAATGTAGATGAAGTATTTTATATATGCCTTCTTTTGTTTTAATTTTTCTTGTTAGAATATTTTTTATGCTTTAGTTCTAAATTTATATTTTTAAAATATATTTGAACAAGAATATATATAGATTGTTAAAGCAATTATTATAAAAATAATAATTTTTATTTATATGACCATTTATATCTTTAAAATATAATTGGATCCAAAAAATGAAATATAATAAATTAAAATTATTTAATTCAAACAAAGAATTCAAAATATAAGAAATTTAAATTGTTTTATCCAAACAAGAAATTACAAATTAAAGGAATTTAAATTGATTTATCCAAACAAAGAATTTTAAAAATCAAAGAATTTTAATTGATGTATTTTAATTTTCCTAAATTTTAAATTTCTTAAAATTTTAAGATGCTTCATCCAAACACACTCCTAATTTATTTATTGTGGTGTTCTTTTTCCTTTAAATTCATTCCGTTCATTCATAATTTTTGTAGTATGTTCGTTATATTAAATTAAGTTTTGTCTCATTAAGTGACGTGGTCAAGTTAATTTTATAATTATAATTAATTTAAATATACATCTGAATTATATATTTAACAATATGCATTTTTTTATTTAAAACATTTATCCAAATATAAAAAAATAGACTCCTCAATAATCTAGTTGACCACCGTCGAAGAACAAACATTACCGGTTTCCTTAATTGTAAATATCTCATCTTATTTACATCCTATGATCATTATAAACTGAAAACTACTACACATATTCCATAATTTTTTCAATATATTAAATTGAACTGAGTGATGCGACCTTGAAAAGTGGAATATTAGGTCATTTTCATTCAACAATAAAAAGTATCTTTGTACAGTTTTTTTTTTTTTCTTCTTGTACAGTTTTGTTATAAGGATACTTGTACTTATTTTATCATCAAAATAAGGTTCGGTGTAATCACATTAATTCCGTGACAAGACGGTGTGACAGTTTAGAAATTGGATTTTTAAGTCTGTATATATAAAAAAATTATTAAAAATTTAATTTCTTAAATAAATCTTAGTATTTTGTAGAAGTAACTTTTTTTTTTAAGGTTAAAAATCATGGATGTTTCTTAATTTATTGGATCAAAGACTAATCTTTTTGCTCGTTATGCATAATTAGTGTTAATCCAAAGAAATTTTACACATAATAAAAATCAAATACAAATTCTTTTACTAAATAAATCATAATGTAAATACAATGAGACTTTACACTGTTGTATTAATCCTTTAAATTTTTAGAAGAATTAATTTTTGATTTCCTAGCAATGAACACGTTTGATTCAAAGGAAAAGAAATTATTAATCCTCACTTAACTTTTAAAAATAGTATATACCTTTTCTTAATCATTCTTTAAAATAATATATATATATATATATATATATATATATATAAGTGCAGCTTATAGTTTCGCAACTTTGTGAAAATAAAATATGCCCAATTATTTTTACTTTTCTTTCACTGTATTTTTTTAAACATTCTTTCACTATTTTTTACATATCATGTTATTCTTTTTTCGTTAATTTCATGCCGTTCATATATCATTTTTTGATAACTTCGTTACATTAAATTAAGCTTCATTTAAAGTAAGTTATTTTGCTTGTTGATACGAACGTCCATTAAATATACCATAATGGAAATAAATCTTGTACCATAACTCTCGCATTCATATGAAAAAGGCACTACCGTCGTTAATATTTAATATTTACGGAATACAGATCAGCTTATCTGCACGAACAATCAGTTAGTTACTGTCACATGTGTCAGTACATACATACCTATATTATTATGTATACTTATCACACTATTGTCATAATCATAGGATCGGACAGTATTCTTTTATTTTGTTCTTTTAGATCACATTTATTTTTTGTGAGAGTAAATTTTGCTTGGATAAAAATTATTATAAATAAGTTATTTTTTTTATATTTTTGTCGTAATTTTAAAAGGTAATTTCACACTTTTTAATTAAAAACAAATTATTATTTTCATTACTTTTTGTCTCCTAATTATTTCTCTATTCTTTTTTTTTATAAAAAAAGTATTCTTTATTATATATTTTTTCGTTGTTTCTAATGATAATTTTTATTCTTATTGTCATTATCATCAATTCATTCAAGATTATCATCACGTCATCATCATTAATATTGTTACAATTAGTATCATTATATCTTATCATTACTTCCACCATTTTTATGATGACAACCTTTATTACTAATGTTATTGTTGTGTCCATTGTCATCACCTATCATCATTATCATTGTAATCATTGTCATCTCTATTATAATTACTATTACTATTATTAATATCACTTTTTCCATCATTATTATCATCATGACTTATATCACCATTATCATCCTCATTGTTTTTGTTGTTATCATCATCATAATGGTAGTGACAAAATCAACTACGACTATAGTGATCATGAAATCGATGACAATTATGATAAAGATAATGATAATAATGATGATTAAGGATGATTTTTTTATTATAAAAAAATAGAAGATAATAAAGAGAAAAGTTTATGAAAGAGATAGTTTATTTATTTCTAAATTAAAAATATCAAAATAGGTTTAAAATTAAAATAAAATAAAATTCCTAAACTATTAAGTATAACAAAACTGCTAACATGTTATAGCTAAACCCTTTTGTTTTAGCGGTAAAATCTCCCTTTTAAGTTTTTAATGTAGTTACAAATTTAATACTCAAGTTCAAGTTAAACTAAAATAATTACACATTAATTATCAATAATATATAGAATTTTACCACTCCAACAAAATAAAACATTCACTTTGAAGATTTAACTTTTCTTTTCTAAAACGAATATCAACTTTTCTATAAAAAAAAGGAAATAGAAAAACGAAAGTCTTTTTCTCGTCAATTTTAAATAAATTATATTTTTAAATTATTTTAGTTTTAATTAATAATTGATAGATTTACTTTTCTATTTTATATTTCACTTTAACAAAATCAAATATCACTCAATTTATATGTCTCCTTTTTTTTATGTAGGTAAATGTTAATTACTCATTATTACATGGTGTGGGACTTGTGATCTTGATAATTGAACAATTTTCATGACATGTTATTAACTCATTTTTTTTTTTATATCTTGGAAAATATGATTGCAAATCATGTATAGATTAATTGATCCAAACCACATAAACATGTAGTTAATAATTTATCTCTACTTTCATTATTATTCCTAAGTATGACAGTGTAGCCTTTGATAATTAAATCCAAATCTCCTTTAACCCTTCATCTTTTCGTGTAGAAAAAGCCATAAACTAACTCTATGCACTTTTCTTACTCTGTCTCCATAAAATAACTCAACATGTCTACATGTCCCGTTAACCAGTTATGCATTCAGATTAGAGCACAATGCATGGAGCCAGTGGAATTAAGAACGCGTCTAAAAAAACGTTCAATTTAGTTGCAGAGTGGCCACCAAATGGGAAGATAGTAGTGACTTTGTGAGTGCAATTTGATGGAATATTATTGACTACTATACACTCTCTTATTTGAGTTGAAGGTCCAAACTCCATGTGCTACCTAGCAGATTTATGAAGCTACACCTATATCTATATGCAGAGGCGGACCCACATGTGGGCACATGTCCGCACGTGCGGACATCAAAAAAATATTTTTCTTTTTGTGTTAAAAAGCAAAAATATCTTACCTTTTTATGCTATCGTCGAAGCGCGAGTCCTGGCGTCGAGTCCCCCGTGAGTCCTTTTCCACCGTCGAGGCGTCGACCACCGTCGTTCCTCTGCCTTCTCGCGCAACCGTCTGCCGTTCTTGCTCAACACCCTCGTCTGTCGACGTAGTTCTCGCGCAACACCCTCATCTGTCGACGTAGCTCTCGCGCAACAGCCTTGTCCGTCGTTCTCGCGCAACACCATCGCGCTGCGTTCCTGCGCCCTTGTCCGCCGTTGGCTCGTGAGCTCGTCCATGGTCCACACCCTTGTCGGCTCCGGCTCATCCATGGTCCACATCCTCAACCTCGTTGTTTTTCCCGGATCTGCAGCAGAGGCGGACCCACGTGTGGGCACATGTCTGCATGCGGACATTAAAAAATGGTTTTTTTTTCTGTGTTAAAATGTTAAAAAGCAAAAATATCTCACCTTTCTCTGCCACCATCGAAGCGCTAGTCTTGGCGTCGAGTTCGTCGCGAGTCCTCTGCCACCGTCATTCCTCTGCCTTCTTACGCAATCGTCTGCCGTACTTGCGCAACAGCCTAGTCCGTCGATGTAGTTCTCGCGCAACATCGTCGCGCTGCGTTCCTGCGCCCTCGTTCGCTGTTGGCTCGTGAGCTCATCCACGGTCCGTACCCTTGTCGGCTCCGGTTCCTCCACGGTCCACACCCTAGACCTCGTCGTTTTTCCTGGATCTGCAACAGAGGGCGACCCATGTGTGGGCACATGTCCGCCAGTGTGGACATTAAAAAATGGTTTTTTTTTTGTGTTAAAATGTTAAAAAGCAAAAATATCTTACCTTTCTCTGCCACCGTCGAAGCGCGAGTCCTGGCGTCGAGTCCGTCGTGAGTCCTCTGCCACCGTCGAGGTGTCGACCACTGTCGTTCCTCTGCCTTCTCGCGCAACAGCCACGTTGTGAGCTCGTCCACGGTCCGCACCTTTGTTGGCTCCGGCTCGTCCACGGTCCACACCCTCAGCCTCGTCGTTTTTCCTAGATCTGCAGACTGCAGTTCTACACCATTGAAGTTGATTCAAGTTTTTTTTACCGTTCTCACAAGACCAGGTAAAAGGCTAAAATCTGATAAGGATTTACACGCTAATTTTGATTCCTTTGAATTTGTATTTTGGTCGCCAACTGATAAGGATTTATTTGATAAGGAATTTTTTTTTAATTTGTGTTTTGGTCGCCAGCTGTTTGATAAAATGCTTAATTGTCACGTGCAAATGATTATTGTTCTAATGGGAATTTTGACTTTGTTGTTAAGGGGGGGTTTTGTTGATTGGTATCATGTTTAGCTATAGTCAATGTGTATGTGGTGGTTGATTTAGTGAGCTGACCTTTTTCCCATCTTACAGTTAGCTATTGTTGATTTTGTGAATACATTCAGCTTAGTGTTTTCCCGAGTGTAAATAAATTAATGTCAAAACCTTAAATCTCACAGAAAGTTAGTTTGAAACCAGAATTTCCAGAATAATACTAAGTCTAGTAATGATATAGAAAATATATATACACAAGAATTTGTTTAATATGTATTTTAGTAGGCAAGAAACAAAAGGAGATCATTAAATTATGAAGTTCCAAACCAAGGAGCAAATAATAAAAACAAGGCAAACCACGTTATATTTGGAGAGGGGTTTAGAGTTTATAGAAGTACTCCATTATGAAAGCAACATTAATTGTAAGCATTAAATTTGATGAATCTTGCCCAACTAGAGTTAGCTATCTAACATACGAATAGTTTACAAGGATAAAGTGATTATCCATGACCCATCTTAGCATTACCCTTGATAAAATAAGAAATGCATAAGTATCAAAAAATAAATAAACAAAGCAGCATTTGCACGTAATGATGGTACATAATTGATTTTTTTACTATATTACTTGTTAACTAGTGTTCAAACTCTCTAGCCATATATCACGTACTGCAGAAATTGAGAAAATTATACATTTTCTCATTTTCAAACTCTCTAGCCATATATCACGTACTGCAGAAATTGAGAAAATTATACATTTTCTCATTTTCAAACTCTCTAAGTATATGCATCTATGAAATAATTAGAATTGGTGTGTTCTATAATTAAAAACAAATAAAAATGAACATTAGTATCTTGTCCGGGAACAAAATAGAAAGACAAATTGAACTTATTATATCACTTATATCAATTTTTCGATGTGTGACCTGTAACATATTAATTTTAATTTTTCTTTCTACATTGTTAACTAAATATTAACAAGCTAGTATGGTAATTTTTTATATAAAAATGACTCATTATTTTGAGTAACTAATAGTTATTTTATAGAAGGTAACCACTAACCAATGACATGTTACTCATTTTAGAAACTAAAAATAACAAGTTTTATTAATGTGGGTATAAACTGGTTAAGAAAAAAAAATAAGGAACTGAAGTATTGAACCAGTTGTGACATAACAATCAAAATGCTCATGTGACAAGAAAAGATCAGTTTATTTGTGATTAGTAAAGTAATTGATCAGTAAAGTGTGATTATGACACTTAAATGCAATCAATGGCTTTTTCTCAGCATTCCTGGTGCACGTTTGAAGCCACTGCTCTAGTCCAAAACTTGTCTCAAATGAAAGGTAACTTTTTATACTAATTTATTTGTCATAACTGTTTTAATAGCATAAACATTATAAATGCATAATTGATATTTACTTTTTTATTTATCAGAGATACAATATTATTTTAAACGTCAAAAAGGCATAAATACAGAATTTGAATTTGATCAACCTCAGAGACAAAATGTTTCAATTGTGAAAAATTCTCCTTAATTTCAAGGATAAAGTGTGCTACCGTCCACATCTCAATTTCAAAGTTTTGAACAACCACCTCAATCAAAAGTTAATATAGAAAATCTTGAAGTGGATTCGGGAAAAACACCTTCAATTTATTCAATGACATCAAATCCTACAGAGAGAGAGGATATTCAGAGAGCTTATTTGCTCAAGGAGCCAACTCAACCAATTCTGAAACCATTCCCTCAAACAGAAATGTTTGGAAAAATGCGTAGATTCAATCCTAAGTGGTATGAAGAATTTGGTTCTTAGTTGGAGTACAGTGTATCACAAGATGCATGTTTTTGCTTGTATTGTTATCTATTTGATATGGAGGTTGGAGGCAGTGGTTCAACGAAGGCAGCATTTGTTAGTATGGGGTTCAAAAATTGGCAGAAGAATGATAGAATCAAAGCTCATGTTGGGGAGTATAGGAGTGTTCATAATAGATGTTATCAAGCTGGTCAAGATTTGATGAAGCAAAAGTAGCGTATTGATTTTCAAATATTTCTGAATAACAAAGAATTAATTATCGTATTCGGCTGAAAGCATCTTTAGATTGTGTTAGATACCTACTACAAAATGGTCAGTCTTTTCGGGGACATGATGAATCTAAAAGTTTAAATCAACAAGGTTTGTTTCTTGAAACTCTAAAGTTTTATACTAAGTCAAATAAAAAGATGAGTGGTGTGGTCTTGGAAAATGCCCCCGATAATTACAAATTGACTTCACCAAAAATTCAGAAAGATGTTGCTCAAGCTTGTGCTGATTTGACTGTTAAAGAAATAATTGGTGATCTTGGGGATGATTATTTTTCCTTGCTAGTTGATGAAGTCTGTGATGTTGCAATTAAAGAACAAATGACAGTTGTACTTCAATATGTGAACAAAAAAGGGTCTATTGTTGAAAGTTTTATTGGCATAATTCATGTTTCAAATACTACTACACAATCATTAAAAGAAGCGATTGATGGGCTATTTTCTAAACTTGGTTTAAGTTTGTCTAAATGTCGCGGTCAAGGCTATGATGGTGCTAGTAATATGCGGGGTGAATTCAAAGGGATTAAGAGTTTGATTTTGGCAGAGAACAAATCTGCATTATACATTCATTGTTTTGCTCATCAGTTACAGTTGGCACTTGTGAAGGTTGCAAAACATCACAAAAAGATTCAAGAATTTTTTGACATGCTTCAAAAGATGGCTACCGTTGTGGGGGGTTCATGCAAGCGGAAGGAAATTCTTCAAATGAAACAATATGAGCATATTGTTGAAAGAATTGCTTGTGGTGAAATACCAATTGGAAAATGTTTAAATCAAGAGACAACCTTAAAGCGACCCAGAGACACTCGTTGGGGTTCCCATTTTGGTACAGTTACAAGTGTTATTTTATTATTTTCTCCAATAATTTCCTTGATGAAAATTATTGAAGATGACCCTAAGAATGATGCTACAAGAACTGATGCAGGTTGCATTTTGTATGCCATGGAGGATTTTGAGTTTGCATTCTATGCAACTTATCTTGGGGATTTCTTATGAGTTGTCGCAAGCATTACAAAGAAAAGATCAAGACCTTTTAAATGCAATTGGTTTAGTGAACGTAATCAAGTCTCGTTTACAAGAGGTGAGAGATAATGACTTTGATGAATTGCTTCAAGAAACAAACCTTTTTGTCAATAAATATGATATTGACATTCCAAATATGGAGGATGTTTATTGTCATAAAGGGAGATCAAGACGGAGATTGGAATCATTCACATTCTTGCATTACTTTAAAGTGGAGTTATTTAATACAGTGATAGATACTCAGGTTCAAGAGACGAGTGATTAATTTGATAATGTCAATACCAAGTTGCTTAAGTGTTTGAGTTGTCTTGATCCTCATGACTCATTTGCTACTTTTAACAAAGAAAACTTGATTGAGTTTGCTAGATTTTATCCTAATGGAGTTTGATGAGCATGCATATATTCCTTTTCTTTTTTTAAGTCTCAGTAATTTTATTGTTGATGTAAGAGTTGATTCTGATTTTGTCAATTTGAAAAGAATTTCTGACCTTGCTTTGAAGATGGTTGAGAAGAGAAAGTATATTGTTTTGCCATTGATTTATTTGTTGATAAAGCTGGCACTCGTTCTACCGGTAGCAACAGCTAGTGTTGAGCGAGTTTTTTCTGCAATGACTTTTGTTAAGGATAAGTCACGCAATTGAATGAGTGATGATTGGTTTAATGTCTGCATGCTAACTTATGTTGAACGTGATACATTTAATAAGATTGATGATGAATATATAATGCAATATTTTCAAGGAATGAAGAATCGAAGAATGCTTTTGTAATCACGGTATTTTCTACACTTTATTTTATTGTGTTGCTTTACTTTATTTACTTCATATCTTTTGCTCGCTAGTTGGATTTAATTGGGGAATGATATTTATATCTTTCAATTGATGTCAGGTTTGACATTCTCAAACAAGTTAATATTCTAAAGATGAAAGTCTTTACTCTGATTTTACTCACCTTCTATACAAGTAATGTTGACTTTTTTATTCACCATTATAAATAGAATGATGATTTATGGATGTACTAAATTATATTATCATATTTGTTTTAGATGATTGGTAAAATTTGGGAACTTAATACTTGGTCAAACTATTACATGGATCTTGTTATAAAAACAATTATATTTTGAATGAATTTATAACTTTGTATATAAAGGTTAATTTAAAATTTCTTTAAAAAAGATTTTCCCCATTACTAAGTGTACCAATATAAACAAAAATTTCTGGATCCCTGGTGTCTATATGCATATATAGCGTATAGAGAGTGTGGCAAAAATTGATTAGTGGGCCATAACTGCAACATCATTTCCTAGTATCCAACCGTTGTACTCTATTCAGGATAATATAGCATTATCTAATATCTATACTTCCACTAACACAAAAATATGATTTTAGATTTTCTTGCTTACAGTTACGGATTTTGCAGAGAAAATACTGAAAAAGGAGTCTGAGTTGCAGTTGCCAATTGCCATGAACTGCTTTAGACTTTGTATTTTTTTATACAATCCTAAGATATCTTTTACGGAAAATAATTATATTAGAGTAAAATTGAATTTGTTATTCTAAATATTTAATATAATTAAATATTAAGCTCAAATTTAGGACTGCTAAATCTTATATTAATTGATCCACATAATAAGTTATTTAGACTTTGATATTACCCTCACAATTATGCTGTCAATTGTAATTAAATTAACATAAACAATATCAAACCCATCAGTTTACTCAGATTTAGAATTTGGATTTTATTAATGATATCTAAACAATATTGATTAATTAAGAAATTAATAAATAAAATATTTTTATTAAAAATTGTGGTGTAAGTATATTAGTAATATTAAAAACTATAACTTCGTACTATTGAACGTATGCAAGATTGTTCCAGTTCCAGTTCACGTCTTGTATGCTAGATCTCTCCCAAAAAAGAGTTTAAACAAAATATATTGATAAAATAAAAGATTTTTCATACTGTCATCGATGAATCTTGTATTGTTATATATTATTGTAAATTATTGTTTTTCATAATATTTATTTTAAAAATCATATATAAAGTGTTACTTTATTAGTTTAAAGTGTAAAAGTTTTTATTTTACACTAAGAGTGTATCAAACATAAGTTTTCTTTTCAAAATAAATTGAATCAAATATATCAATACACACTCAATTACCATTCTCCATACAATATACATTTACTAAACCATGAAAATGCATTGCTGCTATTCTCTGTTTGCTTGCATTGCAATGAAAATAAAATAAATTTCTAGCTTGGTAATGATTTTATGAACATTTTTCTATTATTTTCCTGTTCCATTCAAAATAGACAACGACCCATCCTCTCTTTTTATTAACCTTCCTCCATGTCATGTGGTGAACTGCAAGGAAAGCAAAGTTGCAGTAGTAAAAACGAATTCTTTTGTAATTTTCCTGCTCAGTGCACACACACTTCTTCACTTATCCTCCTTTAGTTAGAAGGAAGAACAACAAATAACTGTAGAGAGAAGGTGGGTACATAGATACATACGACCCCAGAACCTTCTTTTCCAAACCTAACTTTTCATTCATTGGATTTTTTTCAGTCGAACGTTAGCTCAGATGCAAACAAAGCAACCTCAAAGTGGGGCCCTCATATCAAACTGCTTATTTCGGCTTCTTGAGGCAACACATCATTGTTTAGTTGTTGCATCGAATAACACTTGGAGTTAAGTTTAGGAAGGACAATAACTAGTAACATCATGGGAGTTTAATTAATTATATACTAGTGTAGAAAAGATACTTTGTGTCTGAATTTAAGAAATTATTTATATATGTAATTAGGTATAATTTATTTTGAAATATGTAATTGTTATTGAAAATTACAATAAAACACCACAATAATTTATAATAGTTAAAAATAAAAATGACACCAAATAAAATAATAATGTAATTAGAACGTGCAGACGTTAAAATAATAGTTATAGATAATAACGTGCAGTGGTTTTTGCTAGGTACGTGATTGAAACATGGCCTTCACTCTAACTCTAACAGGCTTACCAAACAGCAAACGAAATGACACTCTCACACTCCTCGTGGCTTTGTGGGGGAAGTAAGTGAGTTTAGTTATGTCATGTACGATCTTGATGGGTGAAGGTCATTATTAATTATATCACAACCATATAATTATTATTTTCTGATCATAGTTACCAATTTTAGTAGGGGTCATAATTAATCATCGGTTTGGTTTAGTTAAAAGAATCTAATCACTTGAACCAAATTCATTAATTAAGTTGGTTCGTTTTATTTTTTTTATTATTATTAAATTTAACTTGGATTAAACCAAATAAGATCCAACCTTCATTGATTTCGGTATTAAGTTTATCTTTTACAACGCCAACATTAAACTCGATGATCATCCATTTTTCTATTACCTTTTTTTTAAAAAATATCCTTCTTCTTCTTCTTCTTTTTATTTGTTAGAGCATTTTCAATACAGATTATTTATATGAATTTCTTAGAATCTCTTACTCATTTTTTTTTGTTATCTTCACAATATTTTTTGTGATCCTCAAGTAGTGTCATGTCACTCATAAAAAACTCTTATAGATTTTGTTCAAATGCAAGAAATTCCAAAAAAGCTACATAGTTGATGATGTTAGAAAAAATAAGAAATTGTATAAAGAGTTTCTTATATTAGAAACTCAATTTTTTTAAGGAACTTCCGTGCTACATAGATACTCTCCAATGAAGGATTTCTTCTAAAAAATGGTTTCTTACCCTTAAAAATTCACAAAACACCTCCCATTAAAAATGTTCTTATAAACTCTAAACTTAAATTTTGAGTCTGGATTAGATTTGGATTGTTGGAAAAAAATTACAAGAATTTTCAGATTTTTTAAAAACATTTTTTTTAATTTTATTATAATATTGGATTCAATAAATTCAAACCAAACCAACTTGTTTTTTTTTTTTACCGAGTTAGTTTGATTCCAATTTGAAGAAAAAATCTTAAGAATCAAACTAAAATTTATTATTCTTCTTCTTCCTTTTTAAATTTAGTTTATTTAATTTCTAATTTTTTTGTTGTTAAAATCTGCCTTGTAAACACTCTCTCTCTACTAACAAGCTATGTCTATTACAAAAATATGTGTAGCTCTCTTAATTGATCAATAGATCAAATTAGTTTATAAAATTATCAATTAACTTAATTTAATCTCTAAGTTACAAAAACAACATTTTAATGCTTAAAATTATTAAAGGACGGATATTTTAGCTTCTGATGCTGTTAAACGGCAATTACTTTAGTCCATAAAATTACAAAATTAAGGACTTAATGATTACCAGTTTTAAAATTTGGGAAATTAACTAATTTGGTGTATTACTCCCCCAAACTAGCTAATCTCAAAACAACAATCTCATTAGAGCAATGGCACAATGCCACGTTCACACTTCACACAGTACACTTTAGGAATTAAAACTTTCGATTCATTTCTTTGGAAACAAGGGTAGCTTTTCTTTTATGCTTCCAGTGAGGCTCTTACCTCTGCACCATTGCTTTCTTTTATTCTGGACCAACCTCTCTTACCCCACTTTTTTTCCCCCTACCCATGTGGACCTTTAAATCACATGCTCCCACCACTCCTTTCCATCACTAACATCATTCCTAATCCTCCTTTTTTCAGATCAATCTCACATCTTTCTGCCTGCTTTAGCCCTATCATTCTCTCTCTGGCAACCCTTCACTTTATTAACCAAAATCATTATTAAATAATAATAATGTAATTAGAACTAGTTTTGGACTATGTTGATATCTCAATTGTCCAATAGCAAAGTTCATTTGACTCTATGCACTGATTTCAATTGCACCAAGCATGGCCTTGTATTTGATTTCATAGAGAAGGTATGATTCCCATAACATAATCATCAAATGTGGCCCAGCCCTTTCTTATCAACCCAAATCAAAAAGTAATCTAATTTTGTGTTTTGCTATAATATCCTTCCCCTTATATCCTGTTTTGGATAAAATGCTATATATACCTCCAAATTAAGTATCTTCTAGCTCTTGCTTTAGACATTTTATTATTATTATTATTATTATTATTATTATTATTATTGTTTGGAAATTTAGACATTTTATCTTAAAGCATGGAGTTGGAGACAAGAACATGTGCATATCATTGCTAGCTTTCATCATTAGCGTGCGTCAATATGCTGTTGAAGGCATACCTATAGATAAGTACCTACAGATGACATTTAGGACAATTACTAGTGGCAGTGTGGCACATGATTTGGTGAAGGTTGGCTCCTTATATGAAAGGCCTCTTTGTATTAGATACAAACAAACACCAACGGGCGTTTGACCAAATGAATAATAAGTAGAGTTCTTTTCACTCAATATGCGTTGAGAAGCACAATTAAGCATCGTTTGAGGTAGGAAAAAAAATTTCAAATAAACATGCTCTAAAACGTTTCTAGTCACATATTCCTTAGAAAAAATCAAAGCGTGTTCAGATATAACAAGAATACTTGTCAGAATTATAACATATATTTTCCATAGAAAAAATCAAAGCGTGTTCAGATATAGCAAGAATACTTGTGTGAATTATAACTCATATCCAGCTTACCAAGAAAACAAACTCATATCCAATAGAAGTCTATAAGCAAACATGCCCCCATTAAATATTTAATTTTGACGAACACTTTTTTAATGCAATTTAACGAATAAAAATGGAAAAGTAAAGGTACCTAGGGTTTCTTCATTTTTATTTTTATTTAATATAATTTTATTAAAAATTCATCTGTTTTCTGTTTTCCAGAGTTTGCGTAAAATCTATGGGAACCGGATTATGCTGATTTTATTATTTTTTGTAAACTATTTTATTTTCAAAATAAAATATAAAGTGAAAATAATATAATGTTTTATAGATATAATTCAAAAATATTGGTTAAAACATAAATATAAATATAAGAAAAACAAAGACACCCTAATAAGGAAAGGATTCATTGGTTTTTGGGTAAATTAGTTTTTTTCTTCTTTCTCGTAGACCAAGCGAATTAATTGATGAGGGAACGAAGCCCGAAGCCCAAACGCTACGGGCCTTTGCCTTTCACTTGAGGAAATAGTCGATGTTTCACTTTTGGAGCCACTATTGTCATTACCAAAACATTTAAAATTACTTAATTACCCTTAGTTCTGTTTCCCCACACCCCCTCTCCTTTCCCCTCTCTATGTTCAGCCACATTTCACACCCTAACTTTTCATTTCCATTTTCACACCCCAAACAACTCCCTTGTCATTGATGTTGTTGCCTCCGCCGCCGTCCATTTTCACACCCCAAATGTGTCTTGCTTTAATCAGTTCTTCATTGCATTATGGTTGAGGTGTTCGGCAGAGACACCAAACATTGTTGTATTCCATGGTTATTTGTGGTTGTATTGCTTCTGAATTTTTAAGTGATGGTCGAATTTTTTGTGTTGCTTCTCCAAACCTTTGTCTTAATTATGTGTGGCTGCATTTTTTGTGTTGATGGTTAAAATTGTATGCGATCCTCCTCCAAACCCGTCTTAGTTATCTGTGGTTGACCGGTTGTGTTGCTTCTGGAATCAAGTGACAAAGTTTAGGGTGTTGTGTATCATTATCAAAGAAAATGCAATTCCACTTTGTTTTATAAAGGTGTAAAAAAATGTAACGAAAACACGGTTTTGTGAATATTCAATGAAATTGTGTTTTGGTTATATTTTTTTTCTTCACCCCCTTATTATAAGGAAAACACGATTAATTGAATAAAATAAAATGAAATCATGTTGCTATGTTACATCTTGTTTTACTCTCCCTTTATTATAACAACTAAAATCCGATTTTGTAGTTTTTTTTTTCATCCCACACAATACAATAAAATTATAATTGAGTTGTATATACAACAAAAACCTGTTTTCATTCGAAATTTAATGTTGATTTATTAAAGCTATAGAAACTCATACCCCGAATTCCGATAAAAAGAATATTTTTCAGATAACCAAACAATCTACCCACATGAATAGTAGTCCCAGTAGTACTTCCCTCCACTTTTTTGTGTGTTGGTGCATGACTTTGTTGATGAGTATTTACATTTCCAGTCCACTACTCTATATGAATGTCATTGCCAATATACCAGTCGCATTTTCCATACACCCAATAATTTTTTAATTTCCAATACTACCCTTCATTGTTATTTGTTATTGTAGGAGCTGTGCTTTATTTCATTCACTTTTTCCTTTTCATTTTTGCTTGCCATTTGATTTTGGTGTGGCACAGGTGTTTTGTTGGTGACTGAGGTCATTTTCATGGTGATTTATTCGTTTGACTTCGTTAGAGGTACATTTTCTTTTATATTCATCGATGTGAGTCATATAAATTGTCAATCTGTATGGAATTTACATATTATCAAAAATCGACTAGATAAAGGAGGACAAAAATTAGAGTTACACCCCAAACCCATTTATTTTATGATTCCTCCAAACCATTTAATATATATTGAAACTTCGTGACAAAAAAAACTTAAATATCAATTTAATTCCTATAAGTTTTATATTATTTTTTATTTTAATCTGAGTTTTTTTCAACTCTATATGTTAACAACGCTTTTTCAATTTTGATTCATATAAATTATTTTTGTTCATTTTTTATTTTTCTAAATTTGTATTTTTTTAATTTTAATCCCTTAAGATTTTGATTTTTCCATTTTTACTTCTGACTTGGACATCGAAATTCTTGCCGGTAACTACACCAAAGTTTGGCTTGTAGAACCAAAGATTTTAAATTCTACTTCCAATGTTCCTCACCTAATTACTAAACAATAATAAAATTATAAACTTATATTCAAATATTATTTTATTTTAAGGTAATTTCTTTTCTTTCAGTGGATTGCATACAACCAATTAGAATTTTATTTCCTCAATGCTATAATGAATAAGAATATTAATTTAGAAAATAAAAAATAGCATGGCGTCCATGTTCTCTATTATTAAGCAACACATAATTTTAAAAATAAACCCCACATCTTATCTATATAATTGACATGTCATAAATAACAAAATAAAAAAAAAACAATTATTTAAAAGTGACATGTTAAAAGAAATAACAATTAGTTAAGTTTTTTAGAAATAAATATTACGAGCTTAAACTAAAAACTAGTTAAATTATCATAACAATTATAATAAAATAAATTTTATTTCATTTACAGTATAAAATTATTTATATTAAAAAATGCATGTTTCTTAAATTTCTTTGTAAATTATCTTTTTGGCAGATACTATATATATATATATATATATATATATATATATATATATCATTTTTTTACTACTATCTACGTATATATTTATTTCAAGAGACAGTCATACTTAAATTGGATAGAACTTATGTGTAACAAAGTTTTTTGTCCAAAAATTCAATGTGGTTACATATATGTATCTGACTTGAACCCGAAACAATTCCATAAACTTGGACATTCTTATATAGGTCAATAAATACTCTTTAGCAATAATAAGATTGATTTTATGGTTAAAGGGAGAAGGAAAAATTTTGGTTTAAATTTTTTATTAACAAAAACAAAAACAAATATTTATAGATAAAAAAAAGTTTCTTTGACAGAGTAAGCTAATACACCTATTAGATGGTTAATTTTTTTTTTTTTATCTTAACCTTGAAGTTTATAAAAAAAAGAAAAGATTCTCACTAATTTGAAGTCCGGTCGAGACGCAAGAACAAAACAAAAAATTTGATCCGAGAGGACCCAAGAAAAAAAATAATTTAATAAAAAAATTAAAATTTTTACATGCATAAAATTATAAAAAAATCAAAATATTATATATATCTAATACTTTTTCATGGATAAAATAAATATAACTATACCTATTATAAAAATAATGCTATCTTTCATTTTTTATTATATAAGAAATGATGATACATCTCTCTCGTCTTCTAATTATAGAAACATAATTTCGTTTTTAAATGTATTTTTTAAACTTTTATAGTAAAACATGTGTTAATTATATATATATATATATAATATACCATTAACTTATTATGAAATTTATTAATGAGACACTTAAATATTTCACTAATAAATGCATTCATTAATTTATTAACAACATAAGTCATAGTTTTAAAAAAAAATTAAGTCACACTCATTAATAAAAAAATATTCC
>PYAF01006013.1:1519084-1536257 GCA_007407185.1 Glycine tomentella | reverse complement strand
GACAATATTAATTAAAATTAAATAACTTAATTATTTTTGTTAATTTTGATAAATTAATTATTTGTTTTGTATATATACAAACAGACGTAATATAAGAAAAGAAATAAATTAGATAGATTAAATAATTTTAAGTAATTATATGTCAATATCATAAATAATTAATTAAAATTTATAATTTCCCCTTAAATTTTTTTCTATTACACCAAGTCACTTATTATAATTATATTTTTCTTCTTCTCTATTTTATCATTTTTCAATAAACTTTCTATACATTTTCAGGGGACCATAATATTTTTTTATATATTAATATAAACACATTTCAAAAAACTTGGGGGTCATGGCTCCTTGCAGATTCCTTTTTCTTTTTCTTTTATTATGTTAAAAAATAAGTAAAATCTAATTACAAGTTATTTAATTTTAATTTCAATAGATAAGTTAATAAGATATTTATTTCATTACATTCCAATGGACGCCATTTAATTTTGTTATGGTCTTCCACATCAACGCAGAGGCAGCCCAAAAAGAAAAAAAAGAAAAAGGCGAATTTTCCGCTGAAAAAGAAAAATAGAAAGCGAATGAAGGAAGAAACGAGGAAGGAGGGAGAGAGAGGAGAAGGAAGAAAGCTTCGCGTGCGTCATGACAACCGTTAAGTTACGGGTAACAATGCATGACGTGGCTTCATCCTAGCCCTCGGATCATTCATCAATCCAGAAACACAATCAAATTTCCCCACTTGCCATTCTTTTCCGTTCTTCGCTTCTGTTCTCTTCTCCTCTCTCCCTCAAATTCGCATCTCATTCTGAATCTCGCGCTGTTTCGCTCTCCCACTCGCCAGGTACGTCGTGTCGTTTTTGCTTCCCCGTTGTTGCGGATCCGAATATTTTCCATTTCCAGCACAATCGATTCGTCTATTCGACTTGCCGTTTGGCACGTTCATGTTCGATTCCTGTGTTGCAGTGATTTGATTTTGATTTTGATTTGTACGAGAGCGTTGCGGAAGTTTGGAGAAGTGTGAATGTTCCTTCATGCATGAGTGGTTCTGAAAGGTTCCTTGCGAATTTTCGATTGCGATATTGACACTGTGATGGCCTCAGCCGTCGTGAATTTCTTGAACGCGACGTTGGATTGGATGACGTTCGCGTCGGATGGTCCTTCTGCGCGAGCTGTAGTTTTCGGAGTCCATATCGGTGGTAATTTTTCATTTCCTATTCTTTTTTAATGGATGATTATGAATGTGATTAGTTGATTAGTTAATTGATTTGTTGATTGATTTTTCTCCATTTTTTTTGCCTTGTGTTTTGAAGGACATTTGTTTGTCGAAGTGTTTTTGCTGGTGGTCATACTTTTCTTGCTTTCACAGAAAAGTTACAAGCCTCCTAAAAGGCCTTTAACAAACAAGGTTAGTTCAACAACACTGTCTACCTCGCTGTTTGGGTGTGTGAGTGTGCATTTTTTGATTCTTTTTATATATTCAAACTTTTAGTTATTTGTTGAATGTGATGTAAAGTTGGCATTTCGTTTATTGTCAATTGTTTTTATTTATTTTTCATGATACAATGTCTTTTATTTTCCTATTTCATCAAATGTAAGCAGACTTCATCTTTAATTTGCATGCAATGTTGTTATGAGTATATTGTGCAGCTGAAAAGTGGTTTCCGTTAAAGTATAGATTTTAGAATTTATTCAAACACTTCGTTGTAAATAGAGTATTGGATTGGACATTCAGTTATATGGTTTTTTGTTGTTCTAGTGGCCTGACATGGGGTATCTCTTATTATTCTTTATGAGGAATTGAAACTTTGCAAGGTTGATTAATCTTTGGAGTTCCTATAGATGGAAAATATGCCCTTATGATATGGACTTCAGCTATGCTTATTTGCTGAGCATATGTTTTTTTTTTTTTTCCTGGTGCTTACTTAGTTAACTACTCTAATATTTATGTTCTGTTTTCATTTGCCTTCAAGTAGTTTTGAGAGAATCAATTTGTGATGATTTCAGTTTGTGAAATTTAGAACTAATCACTAGCTCTCCATGGCTGTATAATAGCAGCTCTCTTTATGATGTATTTGGACTTGCTTTTTGGGTGATTGTTTATGCTGTTATATTTTTTAGAAACATGTCTCAGAATGGATTCATCTAAAATTGTATGTGACACAATCTTTATGTCTATACTGAAAATCTATCATAAGAGGTTTATGCTTTTGTAACTGATATCATGTTGGTAGCTTTGCTCGCAATATTGAGTTGTTCTATGTATTTCTGGAATGTAGCTAAGATAATAATTTTTGAATTTCTTGAATACTTGATATGAGGAATAATTAACTTGTATACTCGACTTGTAACTCATTGTCTTCTCTCTCTCTCTCTCTCTCTCTCTTTCTTTTGTCTTGTAAATTTCTAATATGAGTGCTTCCCTATGGATATATTATGCACCTCTTGCTGCTTGAAAACATGCTACTGCTATTAAAGAAGATGATACAATGTTAAGATGGATATTGGAGGATAATGATGTGTTTGTTGTCTGCTTAGCAATTTGTTTTTTCTGTCTGTCAGCAGTCACTGCTTAAAATGTTGAATTCTATTAAGACATGTTTTCAGAATTCAAATTTAGCAGTGTCTTTCTGTATTTAATTTATTATAACTAGAATCTTCCATGTAGAATTTTTTTCCGATTATTACTTGGAATCTCTAAAGTTACTGTTATTTTCTTAAGTACATAATTACCATATTCTTTTGAAGTAAACTTATGATTTAAATCTGTAAGCATAATGTTCCATGCTAATTCTTGTACAATACAATATGAGGTTCATCAATTATTCTATTTTGTCATTTTTAAAATTTTATGCTTAATATCTGCAGGAAATTGATGAGTTATGTGACGAATGGGTTCCAGAACCCCTTATTCCTTCTGTTAATAAAGAGTTGCAGTATGAACCACCTGTGCTGGAGAGGTGATTTCTTTTTCTTTGGTTGTAGCACCCTTGTTTGTTTTTTACTTTTAATGTCTTAAACATTTTGTTGGTGAAATCCTGAAATTATCATGTTTTATTCTTTGTCAACTTCACTGCTATGGTTACTTTTTCTTGACTTGGATTTATGAAATTTTTTGAGGGAGAGCTCTAGTGCTTTGGTAAGGTTTCCACCTTGGCATGACGGTGTTGGGTTATTATTTTATTTTTTTATTTGATTTTTATAGTTGTCTTGGGTTATAGCAGCAGAAACAACCTCTCTGCTCAGCTCACTGGCTTAAGGTTGTGACATAAGACCCTACCCAAACACACTATAATGGGAGCCTTGTGCACTGGATAACCCTCTAGGTTTATGAAATCGTTGCCTTTTTATTTTGAAAAAAGGATTGTAAATTAACAAGTACTCCCCTATGATTAAGTGAAATTTTAGATATCCCTTCCACTTTTCAAGTCGAATATAAAATAATGTGATTTTTCATGCAGTGCTGCTGGGCCACATACCATAATTAATGGCAAAGAAGTTGTCAATTTTGCTTCAGCAAACTATCTTGGGTTTATTGGTCATCCAAAGTTACTTGTAAGGAAATGATCTCCGTATTCATAATAAATTCCTTTTTTGGGGCACTGGGTCAATGTAGTTAATTTATATTTATTTTTTCTTGTAGGACTCATGTACTTCTGCTTTAGCGAAATACGGTGTTGGTTCTTGTGGTCCCCGTGGATTTTATGGGACAATTGGTAAGACTCAATCTTAAAGCTTGTTTCTGAGGAATTGCTTGTATTCTTATGATAATTTTCCTTTTCCCAGATGTCCACCTTGACTGTGAAGCAAGAATAGCAAAATTTTTAGGAACCCCTGAATCAATTCTGTACTCTTATGGACTTTCCACCATGTTCAGTGCAATTCCTGCTTTCTCTAAAAAAGGAGATATAATTGTGGCGTAAGTATGCCTAAGTTTGTTTTTGAATATCTTCTATGTTGTAATATTTAGTTTTTCATCTGTTTTTATCTCATGACATTTATTTATACTTTTAGTGGTTATTGACATCACAAATAAAATTATTTTCTTTGGTTTTGTCTCATTGCTTTTGCTTCTATATTGGAATGGTATAAAGAACAAACTGAGCCACTTCTCCGTTCAGTTAGTCACTTGGTACCAGCTGATCAACGGAGGCTGCGTTAGTGTAAATTCTGATGTTCTGTAAGTTTTTATGTTTTACAGGGATGAGGGAGTCCACTGGGGAATACAGAATGGCCTTTATCTTTCTAGAAGCACAGTGGTGTACTTTAAGCACAATGACATGGATTCTTTAAGAGAAACTCTAGAGAACATTACTTCCAAATATAAAAAGGCCAAGAATCTGAGGCGTTATATTGTTGTTGAAGCTGTTTACCAGGTAAATCTTGTCTATCATGCGAATGATAGATTAGCTTTACACTTCTACATTGTGTTTCCAAAGAAGTTCTCACATCACAAACTTTGGCTCTAAAACAAGCAGCTGTTTGAATTGCTTGCTGCTTCTCGCAACCGGTGATATTGGTAATTTTTTTCTGTATGAACTGCCAGTGCTGCTGAGATAGTAGGGCAATCAACAAATGCAAATTGAAGATAATTATGAAGGATTGAAATAAACTTCCAGCCTTAAAGAGTGACAGTCCTATGGTTTGTTTTATATAATTATTATTTGGGCTTTCAAAAGAACACAAATCTATATGCTTGAAACTACTTATAAATCTGGTACATGCCTTAATGCATGAACTTTTGTGTCTTTGTAACATATATATAGAAAGTGTTAATAACCAACTCTGCTTAACACACTTCTTCACGCAAGAGCCCCATGGGCTTAAAGTCTGTACAACGCATATGCCTTCTGTACCTTACTCTAAAATTTGACTTCATTTAAAAAATGGGGAACATGATAGATGAAGGCATTATGGTCAACACTTCTAAAATCTTAACGCTGTTCAGGTGAAGGCTATGATTGGTTCTCTTAAGAAGAATAATCTTATAATTGTTGCTAACCAACCTTTGTGCAATTTTTTCATTTCTTTTCTAATTTTTTTGTTATTAAGATTGTTCTTGAAGAGCCAAAATGGGAAACAAAAATGTGTGTTTCTTTTAGACTTGTATGATATCAGTGTCTGTTGTAATGTCATTCCTTTGAAAACTATGTTTGCTTGCCTTCATTTTCTTACTCATTTTGAATTGTAATATTGTTGGAAAATTGCCTTAGTTGCAATCACCCCTAGCCCATCTTAATTGCAGCTTCTTTGGGCTGCGTAACAGTCTCAAGCACCTTCATTGTACTGGGTGAGAGTGGTGTGTTTTGTCCCGCATTGCCTAGTAATATGGCCCAATTGTAGTCCTCACCTTACAAGCTGGTTTTGTGGGGTTGAGTAAGGCCTTAAGCCCAACTTCTAAGAGTTATTTTTTCTGCACTTTCCATACTAACATCTGTCTATACTCATATGCCTTGCCCACATGAAAACAACAATTGCTTGAGTGCTTGACTGATACCTGCTTATCTTTTTCCCTGTAATATTTTCAGAATTCTGGGCAAATAGCACCCTTGGATGAGATCATTAAATTGAAGGAAAAATATCGCTTTCGTGTTTTGCTAGATGAGAGCAACTCATTGGGTGTGCTTGGTAGTTCTGGAAGAGGTCTCACTGAACACTGTGGAGTTCCAGTATGTATTGGATTTCTTTGTTTTGAGAGTGTGCATGTGCTCACCCTAGATGCAAGCATGAATATATTCAAAATTATATTGCTATTTGTGATTTATGGTTACATGCTACAGGTTGAGAAGATAGACATTATAACTGCTGCTATGGGACATGCATTGGCCACAGAAGGAGGATTCTGCACCGGAAGTACAAGAGTTATAGATCACCAAGTATGGAAGTGTCATATGTGATATATAACCAATAACCATATACAAGTATTGTGTTAGGTTTCTTAGTATACTGAAAATAGAGAACTGAAAAATTTGTATATGTGGAAATTAAGAATTTATTCTCAAGGAAAAATTTCCGTTTTATTTACTTCTCATCATTTATTCCTGAATTTATAGGTGTGAACTGTAGTGTAAAAGTTGCATGATGGAGAGGTGTGCTGTCACTTATTTATTGTTTGGTGATGATAATTGTTTGTCATCCACGTTTCATGTTCTAATGTCTCTATTTTCAACCTTGGCAGAGATTGAGTAGCTCTGGTTATGTCTTTTCTGCTTCTTTGCCCCCATATCTTGCAAGCGCTGCTATTACAGCTATTGATGTCCTGGAGGAAAATCCCAATCTGATAAAAAAGCTGAAGAAAAATGTTGCTTTTTTAAGAAAAGGTGGGCTTTGATTTCACTGCTGGTTTCAGAAGTGTAATTGTAGTGTCTATTTGGCTTGTGCACAATACCTGACGGTTTGAATTTCTGTTTACTTACGTTTGTTTTGCACCCATGAAAACAAGGATTTTATATAGTTGTTTTGGTTAAGCACTATGATGATTTTATATACATTGGCCACTGCAGGATTGTCAAAAATACCAGGCATCACAATTGCAAGTAATCCAGAGTCACCTATTGTTTATTTGAGATTAGAGAAATCAAGGGGTTCCGTGAAAGATGACCTGCATCTGCTTGAAAATATCGCAGAACGGGTAAGGAATGATGCTTGGCAATGTTTAATTTCTTGCTTTCAATTTTGATTGTACTGAATGTTATGTATTCACAGGTTTTGAAAGAAGAATCTGTTTTTGTGGTGGTTTCCAAAAGATCAACATTGGACAAATGCCGTTTGCCTGTGGGAATTAGATTGTTTGTTTCTGCTGGGCATTCAGAGTCTGATCTGCTCAAGGCATCTGAATCATTGAAAAGGGTTGTAGCATCAGTCCTGGGTGGTCATAATTGAACGCTCTACCTCTTATGTACCAAAACATAAGTTTGATTCCATGTTTAGGTGAGCAATTTTGAAATCAAGGCGATAGAGAAAGTCCCGTAGTTCATAATTTGTGCAGTATTTTCTGTTCTAGTTTAGGGTAACAGTATTTTGTGCATGTTGCTCATTGGTTGTCTAAAGTGGTAGAATAAGGATTTAAAGTTTCTTGTCATGAGTTGGAGAATATGCCTATGAATTACATTCCCATATCAAAAGTATCAATCTTTACATTTTTCATTCGTTAGCTGTTCAACAATAAAGCCGGCGAAGGTCCTTATCATTGTTTGAATACGTAGTCAAAGTTGTTTTCCTTTTTACTAATCTTATTCGTGTCTTATTTCCAATCCTATCTCCTTATATTTCTAATTGCACTTACCCCCCACTTTAAACCTATTAATTATTAAGATTGAAGCCATAAAAATTTGAAACTTTTCAAGATTTAAAGCTTAATATAATATACTGTTACCATATGTTGAAAATGAGTATATTAGCGACTTTACGTATAAGATTATGTTAACGAATTCGAAGTTATAACAAAGCTAGTGAAACGACATAACTGAACATATGAAATTTCTAACGATTTGAGTCAAGGAGAACTTGTGAGTAATGCCACTGCCAGATTAAGTTGGTAAGCTTATTAGAATACAAGAGCCATACACATAATTAAGGTAGGGATTTTTCTGGCCATTGACTGGTTATCTCATAGACACAGTGTGTGTTTGCATACGAGTTGAGGAGAGCGCAACTGGTGTTAAAAAAAAAAAAGCCACACTCACATAGCTTTCGATTGTTTGCATTGGAATGTGTAATTTTTCTGTTCAACAGGATTTCAAAAACATACCCTAATTAAAGTTCTTATGGGATCATAGTTCACTTCCACAACGACCAATCATTGTTGGTTAAGGTAGGTAGGACCGTAGGAGTTGATAAGACATGGTAGGTACTCCCTTGGCTCCTCAAGGTTCACATGCCAACACGTAGATATTACCATCGGTTCTATTACTAGCTAATTTCCTTGATTTGATGATACACAATGCTAAGGTTGCCTTTCTGGTATGATTAATAGCAAATACTATACTCTCAGGACATACATTTTGTTCTCTAAATTATTTGTTAAATACGTTCACTTGTTTAGCGTGTTTTTGGTTGGGACTAAGTTTGAGGGGAGAGCGTGGAAGAGCGCAGATTGGAGACAAATTGGGGAAGTGTGTCCAAATTGATGGAGCTGAAATGCGAAGCAGTGGGAAGAAATAGGGACACTATTCATTTAATAATAAAAAACATATTGATAAACATAATTAATAATAATAATAAAATTATTAAATTTAATAATAAAAATGATAATATTAATATATTACTATTGTTTAATATTAATTTCTCTTTTTTTACTTTTTTACTTTTTTACTTACCAATCAACCTTAATTCAAATATTTTTTCTCTTGTCTATTTCTCTTCAACCAAATCTCCTCCTCCACTTTATTTCTTACTTATTTCTCTTCTCACCTATTTTCTACCTTTTTATCATTTTCTTTTCTCAGAACCAAACCAAGCCTTAGTGTTGTGCCGTGGTTTCTAGAAAGTAGAAAGTCATACATAGTGAAGCTTACGGATGTTTAATTTAATAATTAAATGCACCACACAACAAAGATTGGTTGATGTTTGTCAAATCATTGTGGAATTAAGATGAAGATTATTTTAGTGAGGTTATGAAGATTATGTTGAGTGAGAGGAGTGAATCCTTAAGAGGAGTACGTATAGTTAATTAATGATTATTGCGAATTGGCGTGGCACACACCCCCTTGTTGACTTAAAGGGTTTGGTAACATGTAGCCATCAACTACGTAAGTGGTTTCTTTATTCTGACCTTAGACCAAGATTGACACGCAACTATGTTTTGATAATATTGTTTTATATCGCTTGTCAAATGCCAGAAACTTACTAACTTAAATGCTATTATTGATTGCATTTTTCGAAGTTTCGTTGTTAGAGCCAAATCTTGTCAACAACAACAAAAGGAAATGCTTATCACTTAGAAAATCACTTCATGAATGCCGAATCATCTGTACGTAACAGGAAATCGCATAATTGACTTGCAGTTTTAATCATACTATTCAGGATTTTTATTTGTATTTATAACTTTTTATATTTTTTGATTAAGATCGTCTGCGGCTGAGAAATATATTACGGATAATCAGGATTCTTCGTGGCTTTGTTTTATAGCCATGATGTGAATGAAACATATTTTCTATTTATTACATTTTTCATGGTAACTGCAATCCAACTATTGTTTCACAGCTGGTCCTTAGTCTAAGTATGATGCACGGACTCTGACACAGACACTGGATACGACACGGATACTGGGACACGTCATATATATGGTCTGTGTCTCCGTGCTTCATAGAGCCTAAGTAAAGGAAGAGAGTTGTGTTAGGCTCTTAGCAGCCAACAAAAAACTCGACCATATGTCGGGCATGATCACTTATGATAGATTTTTAGATGGTTTTTAGTATTGTGAAAAGGGGAAGAGGGAGACCAGACAAACAAGAAAGAATACGAAGGAAATTGTTAAAGAAGTCTTATAGTAAATAGTATTTTTGAAATTTAGTCTTTAACTAAGTTAAATGGTGTCTTGCAATCCATATAATTGTCCTTACTAGTACCTCATGGGATAAAGTTTTGTTGTTATAAATGTATAATATTTTCATCAAAAAGTGTGCTGCTTTACAATAACCTTTCGCATGGACCAGCAAATAAAATGTTTACAGAAAGTTGAATGAGAAAGCCAGAAAGTATAATATACTACTCAGATTACATAGTTTTTTATAGATGGAAGACAATGCTTTCTTCTAAAAGGTAAAACCAGGTGCTTAGCCACCAAAGAAGAAAAATATGTTTCAAGAGTAGAAAAGAAGAGACAACAAAAAAAAAGAAAACTGTTATGACTAGTTAGTCAGTGTTAAACTCTCCAGAGTTGACAATAAAGTTAACCTCTTTCTGTGTGTTTTCTATATTCGTATTCAGGACTGATTCATTAAGCCCCTATGGCTGCCGAAGATGCTTCGCAGATGATGGATGAGATACATAACATGCTTCAAAATGAAGGTGATGTATGTGCAGCAACGCCATACGATACCTTGTTTGAATGGCCCTATATCCTCTCCAGTTATTGAACTTGTATCATTTCTCTCCTCACAGCAGGTGCAGTTGACGGAGAGAGATCAAAGGGTATTTGAACAAGGAGAAATAATGTTTAATTGCATCCAATTATGCCTCATTTTCTGTGAGCTATGGTACTGTGTTTTGAGACTTTTCTGAACCATCCAAGACTATTTCAAATAGATCAGCCTCAGACTCATCAAAATCTAAGACTTGAGTACTATTCCTATTGTGGTGATTTCCTTTGTTTACGGATCGATTAAGCCACTGAGAATCAATCCTTCCCATGGAGAAGAGCTCCTTGCTGTCATCATAGCCAAGGGTAGCACCAGGGGAATTCACAAGTGGGACTACGAAGCATGGATTTGGTGTTCTTTGCGCATTTGCAGGTGCATATTTGAATGCACTTTGTCCAAAATTAACCAAAACCTGAATGTCTATATTTGCAGCCAAAGTTGGACAGAGTGGAGTGGCAAATTCCTCTGACTGGCAGTGGATGACATGCACCAACTCTGAGTCCAATGTGAAGAAAACCTTTTTCTGCCTTGGATCAAACCCGCAACCAATTACCCTATCAGTTCCTATCCATTGTGCCTTCTCAGACTCCATTACAAGTTTCATTCCTGTAACCAAGTTTCACAACTTAGATGTGTCGAAAAGAGCATGAATGAATCAGCATATATTGAACCATATCTGTAGAAGTGAGTGAATTTAGCATAAACACAATGATTGTAGAGTACAACCAATCAAGACCTCAAGATATATTAAAATGATAATTGAAAAACAACGAAACCCTGCAGAAGTTATTTGAATATTATCTTGATTTTTTGATTGGTTGTAAAATTGTTATGTGGAAATATGAATATACAAATTAAAATCAGACAAAACTTAAATGCAGCTCCTTGTGTACATATGGTACTGTTTTGCAATTGTAATTAGAGCTCCACTTTAATCCACACAATAAAGGTTTGTATTAAAGATTAGCACAAGTTATCAAGGTAAAACTCAAATTCTAATAGGATAAGAACACTAAAACCACTTTAGAAAGGGCATCTAAATTTTGTCCATTAAAATCATTACTATAACACAACTATAACTGCTCTAAGTACGACATTGTAGTTCTATTGTGGAATGTGGACTGTTAAAAACATTTCGTGTGGGCCTTTGATGTTGATGTTTTAGGTGAGAATTAGAAATGTATCTTTAGTTGGGTCAAGCGGTTCTGTTTCTAAAACATCAGCACAAAGCCAAAAACTGTGACTAATGAACTTTGAATTTGTACTGCACTTATCACTACACCACCTAATGAATAATGACCCTATCCTCTTGTCTACAAATTTAGGACCTATAGAAAATGGAAAGGCCTTGAAGCCTTTTTTTACTCAAATGGTAAATAAAAATGAACATGTCAAGCAATAAAACAAGGGTAGGTAATTCAGTTACCTTCAAGAAAGACAGAACCAGTGGAATTGAATCCAATGCTCCGAGGGTAGCTGCCCGGAACTCTCAAAGGAACACCCCCTCCAGCTGTTAACCCCAATGAGAACATCACAGATCCACTCTTTCCACCACCCTCTTTCTGGCCAAGTTTCATTTCTTCAACAGTTTCCAATTCACACGCTCCATTTGAACCATCTTCAATGAGGAGTTTTGTCTTCTCCCCTTCTCTCTTTGCAACAACCGATTCATGATCATCGACATGAGAAAACAAGATGGTGATTTCAAAATATGCCTCTTGTGGGAAGGCATAGATCCCCAAAGGAGGGCCAGGAAGTGGTAAAACAGTCCTAATGACAGAAGCAACACTCATATTGGGAGAGTTGTTTGTGTGAAGAACCTTTTTCAACCCAGGATTGAGCCTAATCTTCTGCATATATTCAGCTGATCCATTGCACACTTCCCAGCTTATCTCAGCATTAGTTTCCCTTCCATATTCACCAGCTGCACATGCTCCTAAAAGGGTTGATCTCTTTAAATGAGATGGTATGTTGCTCTTGTAGTTACTAAAAGCAAATCTAGACCAACCATTTTCCACAGCATCAACAAAAAGGTAGGGATGATCATCCCAGTTAAACAAGTGTCCTCTTCTTGAGACACCATTATGAAACATATAAAAGTTTCCTTTGTTTTTGTTTTTGTGATCAAATTGGTGATAGATTGATGGTTGTTGATGAAGTCTTGCAATTCCTGCTTGGAGGCTCTCCATTCTGGTCAAGCTATTGCCTTCAACAAAGTCTCTGTGCTCTTTCTTGTGGTGACACAAACGCCATATAAATACCAGCAAAAGGGTTGAAACACATCCCAATGAGGCTGCCACCACCGCAACATGTATCACTTGACCCATCTATGATCTTTTCAGATTCTTTTTTTTTTTTTTTTTTTTTTGCTGCTTTCTTTTCCTTTTCAATTTCCTATGCATAGAATATTGTTCTAGCAACGAAGGGTGTGGTTTGGGCTTTGGAGGAGTAATAATGGTAAAGGAATGAAAGAGGAGAAAATGATAAGGAGGCAATGGGGTATGGTGAGCATGGACTAGACTTGTTCAATCAAAGCATGCAATAAGAGGTGATATTGTTATGTGCTTAAGTTATGTTGTTATCAAACCAAAAGGTGAAGTCTCACATAAGGTTGAGTTTTCCTTGGAGTATGAATTCTTTGTCAGTATCTTTTAATTTAATTTTATTGGAACCGACAAATACTTCTCATTTGTGAACAAACGCGTTTGTTGATTTATTTTGTTTTGTATAGTTTTCAAAGGAGAGAGAGAAAAAAAAAAAAAAAAAACTAACATGGGCTGCATGGGTTGTTGTGCTTTCCATTTCATGCACTTCACTCACTAGTGATGGCCAAATCGTCAGAGGCAGATATGATTTTCCAAATCCTATTATAAACAAAATTAATACTATATATGATGCTTTGTAGATAATCTTGTTCGTGGCATTACATTTACAATCTTTCTCTAGTCTGATTCAGTGCAGAGTTCCAAATGCAAAATGGATGCTTTTACTGAACTCTGATTTTGGGTTCTCTCATTGTCTAGACCCTCTAAAAGTATATATATATATATATATACTTTTAGAGGGTGCAGATAATGAGTGGTAATTTGGAACAATAACATTATGACAGACATATAGTAACAAAAAGAAGAATAAATAAAGCAAAGTTTTGTATTTGGAAAGTAGTTGTACCATTTTGGCATTTTTTTTTCGAATTATGAATTCCAATTTTTGTTGAGTTTTATTTTTATACCGATGGTGTGTGCACTCTCAATCAATAAAATTTATATTAAAATGTTTTAAGATAGGTATCGATATTCTAGACACACTAGCTAAAGAATTAATAAATAATTTTTTATTGAAATTTATGTTAGAGGTACATTAAAAATCATAATGATACATTTATAGTACTTTTGTTTTTTTTTTTAATATTCCATTTTTATAGCAATTGCCTTTAAAAAAGTTATTGAAATATACCCTCATTTACGAGTGGATTTCTAACATTCCATTCATTGTTGGGAAAGAATTTCAAATGTGCGAGTCCCTCTGCCATTAAGTGCATCGTCCTAAACATCATAATTCAGTGTTCTGTGTTTCCTGATAGAGTTGGAAAGAAAAACATTTCCACATGTAAACTTTGTCTTATTCCATGAATAATGACTCTCATTCCAGATGGCAAAGTCATTGTTGAGTGAGACACTTCAATATGGCCACAGTAGAGCCAAACTAAGAGTGGGAAAATAAGAACACAAATTACAAAATCATATTACAAAAACAAGCAATAAAAAAAAAAAAAGAATGCTTGGTAACATTATTGGGTGCAAATTCAATGTATCATGCAGTTAAAATAGAATTGGAAAAGTTGAAACCGACACACATTATTTGAGGCAAGTTACCTCACATCATATACATACAGCAAAATTAAGTTAGACGGGTAAAAGAATGAAATAAGATTTATATGTAATAAAATGCTACAAACTGTACACGGTACAGTGACGAGTAAATGCATATAACGTTGTACCAAAATACTAAAGTCAGACTTTATAAATCTGAAAATTTGTAAAAAAAAAAAATGTATTTTTAGACCTAATATAGGGGAAAGAGTATTCTTGTGTAGATATGTATAAATCAAGACCAACAATTTTTTTTTGGTAGACATGTGTAAACCATAATATTTACTAATCTACAGAAGTTGAAGTAACATCACTGATATAAAGCAGTTTAATATCTTTTGAGTGTAGTTCATATTGATTTTATTCAAAACAGATATGGCATAAAGCGGCTATCAACCAAATAATTAATAATCATTCTCTGACCAATTAATCTGATGATGAAACATAATTGAATTGCTTTTTCAAATTGATGCAGCTGAGAAAAGTGAACATCGTTGCTTAAATTATAACTAATGGCTTTATAATAGTATTTCGTAAGATGGTAATGTATCGTGATGGCTTGGCCGGCCAATGAGAATTTCTTTCACGGTTTTAATTCAATTGTAAGTTAAAGATATGTGTGTACTTTTTCTTATAACTTGAACTGCACTTTGGTTGATCGTTGTAAATTAGATTTTAAGCTATCCTTTCTTTGTACTATAATAATAAAGTACGAAGAAGATGTTATATTATCCTAAGCTCAAGAGCTTATCACAAACTTTAATAATATTTATAAATCACTTACCACGTACAGACTTCAATAATAACTTATATTTATATGTTACCTCCGAATAAATATTACCATTAAAATAAAAATCTCTTGCTAGCTCCATCAACCCATAAGCAGACCTAATGAATTTGTCAGACTTATCATTATATACTGAAGACACTACTCTAATCCATGAGCTACACTAAAAAAAAATCTATTTAGTAACGTTTTATCATTAGATTGTTAATCCCTCTCACAGACATATTTCTTACAAAACAAACTAACATTTATCCAAAAAAAAATTAATTTAATTCTACTGTAAATTTTGTTTAACAGAAAAACGACAAGACGGATAATAATTTCAAGGGAGAGTAGGTGTCGATAGTAATTTGTGTAGAGTCATGGTATCTATAAAAAATTATCTCAAATATGTTGTAATGGGCCGCATATGGACGAGCCTGGAAAAATCTTTAGGCTCCAAAAAAAAAAAAAAAAAGAATATCCTGTTCTGAAGTTTGGAGAGGAAGAGAGTTCCTTGGGTTTTCTGGCACCTCAACTCCCCTTTATCTTTCTATCCATCATCAAGTGATGCGATGAACAATTCCCTGTTTCTCCTCCACAATGCAAACGCATTCATCCACTTCAATTTTCATTCCCACCCTACCTTTCCTTCCATTCCCCGAACTACAAAACCCTTCCTTCATCGTCACTACCCACGCATCCAATGCTGCGGCAGCAACATCGAAATCGACATGGTGAAGAACAGCCAAGGCATCTACGCCCCCAAAAACGACAAGGTCGTCGTCCTCTGGGACCTCGACAACAAGCCTCCTCGCGGCCCTCCCTACGACGCCGCCGTCTCCCTCAAAACCCTTGCCGCCCGCTTCGGCCACCTCGTCGACTTCTCCGCCTACGCCAACCGCCACGCCTTCGTCCACCTCCCCCAGTGGGTCCTCCAGCAGCGCCGCCACCGCAGAAACCTCGACATCCTCGAACGAAAGGGCGTCGTCACCCCACCCGAGCCCTACACGTGCGGCGTGTGCGGCCGCAAGTGCAAGACCCACCTAGACCTCAAGAAACACTTCAAGCAGCTCCACGAGCGCGAGCGCCAGAAGAAGCTCAACCGTCTCAAATCCCTAAAGGGGAAGAAACGGCACCGTTTTAAGGAGCGGTTTTTGCGCGGGAATCACAAGTATGACGATGCTGCGAGGACGCTGGTGGTGCCGAAGGTCGGGTACGGGCTGGCGGCGGAGCTGCGGCGAGCGGGTGTGTTTGTGAAGACGGTGCAGGACAAGCCTCAGGCGGCGGATTGGGCCTTGAAGAGGCAGATGGTGCACTCCATGAGCAGAGGTATTGATTGGCTGTTTTTGGTTTCGGATGATTCGGATTTTTCGGAGATGCTGAGGAGGGCCAGGGAGGCGGATTTGGGGACCGTGGTGGTCGGGGATTGGGATAGGGCGCTCGGGCGCCACGCCGATTTGTGGGTGCCGTGGAGCGGGGTGGAGAATGGGGAGGTGGGGAATTTGGTGCCCAAGAGAAGAAGGGAGAATAGTAGAAGAAGAGAACAAGGGGAAGAACATGGTTTTGGTTTGGAAGATGATGACGGTGGGGTGTTTTTGAATGAGGATGAGGAATTGGGGCAAGAGTTTATTGTTGGAAATCGACAATCACACACAAATCGAAAAACAGAAAAGAGAATAGGGAAGAGAAATATGACACAGTATTTTACCCTGGTTCACCCAATGTAGGCTACGTCCAGCTTGTCTGTACTATAATCTCCTCACCGCCGCTCGTTACTCGTCACTCGGTTTACAAGGGGAATATAAATAGGATTAAAAAAAGAAACCCTAACAGTAGCTATTCATGGGCCCTAGCCCAAACTACTAATATAGTAAAATATTACAAAGAATCAGAGGCCCACAACAGTACCTAGCCTCTACGGGCCTGGGGGTGCTGCCCCCCGGACCCCCGCCGGGGCGGCTTCCCCAGACCCCCGCCCGCTCACCTGGGAGCGGGACCCCAGTTGGCTTTCTGCTGACCCTGCCAACAAGAAGGGTTGTCTTCTGACTGCGAAAGATGAGCCATATCCAACATTCTCCCACTTGGCGAATGCTTCGCAAGCTCCTTCATTCCCAAAGCAACTGTGCACGATTCAAACTTCTCTGAACTTACTGCCTTGGTCAGAAAATCAGCACTGTTGACCTTTGTGTCAACCTTCTCCAACAATACAACCTTGTCTTCAATCTTCTCTCTGATGAAGTGATACTGTATGCCAATATGTTTGGTCCTTGCATGAAATCCTGGGTTCTTAGCCAAGAAAATGGCACTCTGGCTGTCACACCCAACGGTCACCTCTCCTTGTACAAAGCCAAGCTCTTTGCACAGCCTACGTAACCAGATAACCTCCTTGACAGCATGTGTCAAGGCCATGTACTCTGCCTCTGTACTGGATAAAGCAACTGTGTTTTGTCTTTTGCTCA
>PYAF01006013.1:1495773-1506260 GCA_007407185.1 Glycine tomentella | reverse complement strand
ATATTGATAAAATCATTTATAAATATATATTATACTATACTTTTCATTAATAATAAAATATTTTTTTTAATTATAAAATAATCATTTTTAAAATATACTATAACATTTTTTATATATTTTATTGCTCAATCAAATTCTCATTTTTTAAAATTAAACAAAATATTGTCTATAACATTTTTTTAAAAGAGAAAGTGGAAGATTATTGCAAAGTATGTCTTTCAAAATCTGTACATCAACTTTTATAAAATATAGGAGATTTGCTGGGAAAAATCCTCAAACCAATATCCTCTCTCATTGCAAGAAAAAGCCAAATTTCTAAATTATGTAGGTCACAGTATATCCCACCACCCTTCTTTTAGTGAAACATAGATCATGAGCTTCCACTATGTGAGTTAATTCTCTACACTCTTAAATAATAGCTAGGATGCAGGTTGTTTTAAGCATGTGTCTTCACTTCCCCATCTTGCATGTGTGTTGACAGTTCGTTTCAAAAGTTATATGAGAAATTTGTAATATGATTGACAGCAGTTCAAGATCTTACATGCTGAAACAAATCACTGCTCCTATACTATATATTACTATTATTAGGTTCATAGTAGTGTGCCATAAAGTTTGTAGGTATTGTTATATGGTTTTACCTTGAACGTCAATCCCTCGTATGACTCCAAATTTGTTCCAACTCCCTTACCGTTTAAGCTAGAAATTTTACAAAGATGATACTTGCATTTCAAATTCTTAATCTCAAATTAATGTTTCTGTTTACATTAAATACTATTTATGATCATAATAGGGCAATAGTAATTAATATGTCATAATTTAGGAATCATAATATATAGGGTAATGTATGTGTGCGCAATGGTGTGTGCATGCGAGCAGAGATATGCATACAAAGACATGTGTGTATGTGCATGCATAAGTATGCTTGTGTATGAATGTGAATGTGAATGTTGATATGAACTCAAGCAAGTGTTCGTAAATTCTCACAATCCAATTTAATTTACAATTTTTGCATTTGCTTAACTTTTATAATGCGACATGCAATGTCAGATAAAATAGTATGTTGTAAGCTATCATAGAGGCCAAAAATAGATTTTCTTTTTTATTGGTGGTGATTGTGGTTCTAACATGATGACTTATTATCATCAAATCAATACCCTCTTGGCATGACCACTGGTATTGGATAACTTGTCCCTATTAGAAGGGACTCTCCACCCGATAAAACATGTATTTGTTTAGTGTCATTGGTTATAAATCATAAGAGGATCTATTTCTTTCACCGATTTTGGAAGAGCCAAACTGTAAAAGAGAATATGTAATTCAATCAAGATGGAGTCTAGGGTGCGTGAGTGAAACATGTTTAGTATAATGCAAAAATAATCTAGATCGTTGGATTAAAATGTGATGATGGCATCAACAAGTGGAAATTGGCTGTGTTGGTTTTTTATTAATTAATTATCAATCCTACGCGGTGGATGGCTACCCCTAGAGCACAAATTGGCCACCCAAGTGAACCAAGAAGGCCACACCAACCCCACCTGGAACGAGAAGTTCGTCTTCCGCGTCGACGACAACTTCCTCAATTCCGACAACTCCGTCATCATAGTCGAGATCTACTCCCATGCCTAGCTCTGCCACATCCTCATCGGCACCGTCGTCGACCTCGTCACCAACCTCCTCCCTCCCAACCGCAAACCCAAGTTCTGCTTCGTCACCCTCCAAATTCGCCGTCCCTCCGACCGCCCCCAAGGGATTCTCAACATCGGCGTCAACCTCCTCAACAGCACCATGTAGAGCATGCCGCTTTATTCCAAACTCAGCTCCTCCACTGTCGACTGTCGGGACAACATCATTAAAAACAAAAACACGAGGACGACGATGACGATGACGATGACAATACCCACCATCACCACTCGCCCTTGGATTCTAGTCTTTTGACGCTACAACGTTGTCAGAGCGAGAAAATGACTCCACCATTCATGATTACGCCTACCATGGGAATGCAAAGCACTACGGTCACGATGGCCAGGATTCGAACAAGGGTGTGCGCAAAGGTGACCTTTTCAATGAAAGCTCGCTTATTTCAGAAGTGGGGCCCTCGCCGTCACTGGTGGCGGCAATGATCGCGAAGGGGTTGTAAAAGTGAACTTTACATAGAAATTTAATCAACAGTAACTTTTGATCAATGACTGACTTCAGTTCAAATGAACTTTACATAGAAACTCAATCAACAGTTATTATTAATTATAACTTCGATCAATGGCTGACGTTAGTTCGAGTACATGAGCTTTACTTTTATGTGTGTGTGAAAATCGATTTTTCTGAAGTCTCAAGACTTATAAATATTTTTATATGAGAAGACCAACTTTGTGATAACTGATAAATTTTATTTTGATTGCTAAAAATGACTTTGAACTAAATTATGATAAAAGAAAATAATATGCTTCAAAATTAAAGAGATATATTTGATTTTGGTTGATGATGAATTCCAATTTTTTTAATTCGTAGCATGATCTCTGTTAAAAAAAGGATGATCTCTCTCGTTCTAATGACATGTTGATTTAAGAAGAAAAATGAAAGGAAAAAAATAGATTAAAAAAATAAAAAATAAGATGGTTTTATAAGTTGTTTGATAAGAAAGAAATGAAGAAAAAAAGTATCTTTAGTTTGAAAAAGTAAAATTAAGTAATAACATAAATATCTTTAAAAAATCAATAAAAATTGATGCAATTGATAAGAAACAAAAATTGAGTCTCAAAGTTTGTCTAGTATGATAAATCTTCAGAATCTAATTCACCTGCTTTTTCTTAATAAAAAAATCCTTAAAAATAAGTATAAAAAATAAAGATAAATTAATCATTTATTTCATAGAAGTAATCTTTCCTCTTCCTTCTGTCTATTTTTAGACAGATTAAAGAACTTATGACTCATGTATTTTTGCATCTTTCCTTTTCTCTTGAATCCTGAAGCGAAAACAAACAGTAGAAAAATCTATTTTATTATTATTTTTCCAGTATTCTTTATTCAGTCCTTCCACTTTCAGTTTCAATTAAATGTTAAGTCTATATATTTTTAATTATTTTATTTTGATCCTAATGTAACACTATTTTTATAGACATGGTATTTTTAATTATAATACTATTGCATCAAAGAAAAAATATTTTATTAATTGAAAATTGTAGTGATAAGATTTGTGTGACCAAGATGTAAATAAGCCACAGACACATATTCGTGATTGTGAGTGATAGATAAATTGAACCAGAACCTGGGTGGAAACTCGACAGGTTATTACATTTCTGAATTCTGATATCTCAACGCGCGATTTGACATTTGTCTTGTCGCCGCTCAAGTATGCAGTTTCTAGTTTCTACTATTTTTGAGCTTATATTATATGACTTTGATCATCGAGTGGGTAAGTAGATTAAATTGTGTAGAGTTGTTTTAGTTTTTTGAGTTTTAATATATAACTTTGTTAAATATTTAATTTTTATTATTATTTATAATGATTATATTTGATTTAAACAAATTTAATTATTTTCCATAAATAATATTACATGGTTTAAACAAATTATGCTTTGAAAAGTGCTTTGTTCTTAATTTGCAATGAACGATTCATTGAGCCAATTCGCCAATCTGCATATAGTGCTGGAACTGCTTAATTTGCAGCTCCGTTACCATTTGCTATCCAATTCACTCATGCATGATGAATCAAGGAGAAGCCACCAAAGTACCAAACACATTGCACATGCAGTTTTGTTTTTATTTTATGTCTTAACCTTTGATAAATAATGGTGTATTTATTATAGTTATTATTATATATTATATATAGTCTTACGGATACATAGTAATGTCAAATGCATCATGATGTTATATCAAGATAATTTGGGAATTGCCATTATAATAACTTTAGTGGGCAAAATGGAGTGCCAATTGAAACTCCTCCATGTTGAAAAGTCTGGTGGACCCTGCTAACGGCATCAGCTAATTTTTATCATTATTCAGTTCTTCATTTCTCTTCGATGGTATGTTGTAGTTCTTCTTTTCTCTTCAATGGTATATGTAGTATACTAGTATGTGGTATATGTACGTAGTTTGTGCTATATGTAGAATTGGAGTTTTTCATTTTCATTAAAAATACTTGACACTAGCTAGAATTTAGAGTGTTATCATCGTGGAAGGATTTATTAGGAGTGTTTAACTGTTTATGACTCATTTTGTCTCAGTAACCTGGTCCAATTGGAAAGAACTTTGTCCAATTCAGATTTAAAAAATTAAATTTGATGTATTTTAAAAATAAGTTTGGATTATGTTTTGAATCGTCTTAACTCATCTCAATGTCATATTCTTTTAAGAGTGTTATTTTTTAAATAACTACTATGTATTAATAATATAACTTCTTGAATTAATAAATAATATTTTATCTTACATTATATATATTTATATTAATATTATTTATCTTAAAATATAATATTAAGGTTTGAGGTGGCAATATACCAAGTCATAAACATACTTGACTCTTATTGTTTCGATCTATGTAAAAGGCAAGACGGATACGAGTTTAACTATAAAAGATGTTGATTTAAAATTTTAATATTCATCTACATACTAACTAGATTATATTGGATTTAGAAATACTCGATCGCCTGTAATTCGTTACACTATTTTTTTATAATTTTAATTATTATTGTTATTTAAATTGTTTAACTATTAAAGTAAATAGTTTATATTTTTAAAATCATAACAATAAAATCTTCAAAATTTATTTTATATATATATGTTATGAAAAAAGTTATAAAAAAATACAATTGTAGCTAGTGGTGGCATGGATATTAGTCAGATACCCAACCCTCCATTAATTTAAAAAAAAATTGAGTAATACTCATACTTTTATTCATACATAATAAAAGCATATATTTTCTATCAAAGTCATAACTAGTTCAGGTTTATTTGTTATGTCTAATTAAGGTTAATATATTATTGATACGTCAATAAGCAGAATTTAGACATGTAACTCAATGAAGACAGATGAATTTAAATTATTAGCGTCATTACACTTCTAGTACCTTATCTTAATTGTATGATTTTAGTATCTCATATCAATGGTTTGAAATAGGTTTTTTAGATATCTAAATTGTACAATTTTAGTCTCTCCGTCAATCTTTCCTTAAATATTTAATAGATTTTTTTGTAATAACACTAGATTGGAAAAATACTCATCTTCATTTACTAGAATTTTCTAGTAAGAGAGATGGATATAGGCCTTGTAAATCCCACTCAACTGTTGAAATCAAGAGACTAAAATCACATTACAATTCAATAGTAAAGGACTAAATATGTTATTAAATCTAACGGATGTTTACTTAAGTTTTATTTTTGTTTTGGTTTTCTAATTATAAAATTATCACATTATTAGTAATTAATTTGTTTCTTATATGTAAAGATTTATACAGAAAATAGAAAACATAAAAAAAAAGTTAATTTTGGTGTTTCCTGCATGAATATTTAAAAACAATAAATACATAAATAGAATGAAAAACAACATAATATTTTTTTATTAAAAAGTAAAAATAAAAAAATTCAGAAAATAAAAACAAAAATAAACGCTAGTTTTTTATTTCTCACATCACGTAGATTCAAACCTAAGAAAGCCCTACTTTTTATAGGAGAAGGATCCACATAAACGAAAAGTCAAATTCATCCACCCAACCTACCTGCCTAGCTGCCAGTTGTATGGGGAGTCCAATAACAAAGCCATAACCCATAAAAATAAACGAGAGTACGTAGATGTTCATGCTTGAATTAAGACCATAATTTTCAGCTTGATGTGTTAAACAACCTACTAGTATCTCACAAACTTGTAAATAAAGCGAAAAAAACCACGTCTCTAAAACAAAGGACGAATAAAATTATTTTCGCAATCTTTTTCTTTTAAAATCAATATTAGTATTTTGTTAAAGACACAAAAAGAAGTTCCAAATGCCTGATATACAACTAAAACTATATCCCCACTACTTATTGTTTGATGATTGAAAAAGAAAATGGTCTCTGCACTGGGTGTGACTTGTTGAATCCCTATCAAATCATGCTGATGATGACCCAATATCCTACACTTACAATTCGTTTCATGATCATCTTTTAATTTGGTGGATCTTACTTGTTATTCACATTATCTTATTAGCTTTCCAATATAAATTATAATCGATACTAAACATAGATTCATATAGGGCAGACCGTTGAATAAGTAAGCTTGAATGAGTTCTTGGACTCTTGGTGAATGGTTGCCCCATCGCCACTCACTCAGAATTTTGCACTATTTGTTGTTATTTAAACCGTACAAAAATTTTAATCATATTTTAATTTATTATTTAATATTTTAATTCAGATAATTTTTAAAGGTTTTTAATTCAGATAAGACAAAGAAACAATTACTTTTATTTATGTGTCTATATAATATATTTAAAATTTTTAAAAAGATTAATTACCATCTTTTTTAATTATGTCTTTGCTTCATTTAATTCTTATATATTTTATACATTTATTATAAAAGCATCTCCAATCATGTTGATATAAACAACTCAATTATGTCACCTCAATCTTAAAAACTTAGTTAATTTTCTTTCCGATGGTTATTTTTAATAACAAGTTGTTTAAATCACAAATATTCTATTTATCTCTCTTATATTTAATATAAAGTTAAGCAACTCATGAGTAATAATTGTAACAGTCCTAATTCCTATTATGATTTTGCTTAATTTATTTGTAAAATTATGAAGTAAAAGAATTAATTTAAAACGAATTATCCAACATCTTTTTTAAAAACTAATGAATAACTTTTTGTCATGACTTTAAAAAAATGTTATTACTAAAGATCTTTTTAAAATGATAAGTCATATTAAGATAATATTTGTTATATTAAAATAAGACGTCCATCAATATCATATCTTTCAATAAGAAATTTATAAAATAATTGATTTCCAATAAATCAATACAAAACAATAAAACATCACTTATACATTCTCGATAATACATCGTTAAACAACTACACTATACAATTATAACACATGTTTACATTCATAAAATTATATACTTAACACATCTAAGTAGCATACAAATAATGATAATAACATAAGATTAAAACCTAATCTACCCTCCTTTGTACAAAAAAAAATTGAGACCTAGAGCAGTGACTCAAAGAAAAATCAACCGTTGTGTACTCATTTCAAAACTCTCAGAGTCGTCATCATCAAATCCTTCTTAATCTAGAACAAGTACAACTACCTCTTTAGTGCTTGTCACAACTTTTCCATCTGATCTTCGTTGTTGGCATCAAGTCCTTCTTTTTTCTCTGAAAAATAAAAGGTGTACAGAGTGAGTCACCCATCTCCTCTAAAACCACAAACAAACAAACTTACGGTCACAAACATACATACTAACCACCACGATGTGGTCCTCTCATTGTCTCACTCATAATCTTATTCATATTTATAATAAATTCTTAACTTATCACATTTCGGGTCCACTGCCACTGAAACTTCCAGAACTTAATGGTCTTACACAATTTAAGTTGGATGACTATTGGGAGTACACGCTCACCACGATACAATGATAGGCTCTCACCAACTGGTTATGTCTCGCATTTGTCGGGGTTGTCAAGTCAACACTGTCGAAACACGACCACAAACTCAGCGTCATACCCCCAAGAAACAACAAGTCAGCGATCCATCCGCCAGATACCACTTTGTGTGGTCATCCAATCTCTGAGGATTGATTCGTCAACAAATTTCCCCACTAAGATTGTCCTTTATAGGTTTGTGTTGGTTCCTCTATCAATGGTACTGGACGACTATCAACTAAACGATATAAGCTCATCAACAAATCACACGAATATCAACATCTCCTCTACCATCTCAAAGTGTTCAATCCATCGTTACCTTGTCCTTCACAAACATAACACAAAACACAGATGGAGCTCCCCACACAACCTTTCCAAAGCTTGCCTTCACATCTAGGGATCACAAAGAGATTATATTTCTCAAATAATGTGTTATACTCATCACGATCTCGTCATGTTCTACATGGTCTCACCGTGGTCAAAACGGTAAAGGGCTCTCCCCTCTCCCTCCGCACTCACAAACAAGTGTGGTCAAACTCAATTCATGAAAACATGTGTATCATGTACCACAACAACATATCAAAATCCATAACAATGCCTTAAAGCATTCTCACCCATTCCATGAATTGGATTCATGCCCTCATCTCATGTTTTATTACATTTTATGTTATCCTACCTTCTCTCAATATTATGCGAGGTTTATCATGATTCATGTTCTCCAAGCAAAGGACTTAAGGCTCATTCTAAGTCCAATTCACAATAATGTACTCCCATGTGCAAAGGTATCTAATGTTTACTAAGTCCAAATGAGTCATTAAATTCCCACTCTTTCTAAGTCTTTTATTCATTATTCATCACAATGAACCTTTATTGATACTAGGTTTGAATCCTAGTGTCTACAAATGCACTCATGCATTGAGTCCATTTGCCGCCACCCCTCAAGGATTTCATAATCCTTAGTCACACAAATAATTTTCAAAGTCATCATACAAGCACACACCAATCAAGGTTTCTAGCACATAATTTGCTTGAGGATCAAAAGTCTTCTCGGTCTCCAATTCAGTCATTAACAATTTAATAATATCAATTAAAGTGCAAGAAAACCATACTTCAATCCATTGAACTCTCAACTCATAGATACTTATTAAAAGTAGATTCTCCTAACATAACCTTAAAACCTATTTATGCATCTCATAATTCTCATACATTAAGGAAATTCCAATTGAAAATTCATTTGAAAGTCATTCATACACATTCTGCAGGGTTCCACGCTTAAGCCTAGCTCGAACCATGCTTAAACTTGGCTCGACCCACGCTTAAGTTTGGTTCACCCCACGCTTAAACCTGAATCCAATAGCTCAACTTATTTTGTAGGCCAACTCACTTAAGTCTGGTTTAGCCTACAATTAAGCTTGGCTCTCACTTAAGCTTGGTTCCAACCACACTTAAGCTTGAAAACCAACAACCTATTTTTCCTGGCAGGTTGCGCCAAGACTTTGTAGAACTTCAGAAAAAGAGTTTTTCACTTTCAATGGCTTCCAAATCAACCCAAATGGAAACTCAATCATACCAAACACATTCCCATAACATGAAACACCCAAAATGACATAAGTTTTTGAATTGAAACAAGCTTGTTTGAATCCAAGACAAAATAGATCTAAAGTGCTTATTCATGGAGAGCTAACTGCCTACGGTCCTACAACACATCTAAATGGGGGATACTCCATAAATAAGCAAGAAGAAGAATAAATAACTCCTCCATACCTTAAGATCCACGTACAAGATGGAGGAAAATGGATGATCTAGGCACTTAGAACCCAAAAAACTGCCCTTTGAGCAAGCCCAATCCAACATCAAAAGAATCACTTCCTTCTTCCTTCTCAAACTCATGACCAGAGAGTAGAGACAATGACATTGTCTCCCTCCCAGACCCATGACACACCCCCACACAAATGAGTTATTCTCTTTAAGTTTTCTCACGTGCTAGATATTTAGGAACTTTGCATCAAGCTATGGACCATTAGGCTTTAGGGAGTTTAGAAATGAGTTGACACAATTTGATGTTGTGATTTGAGGGTGAGTTGGCTATGCAAGAAAGGAATTTGTGACAAAATTGTCTAGGGAAGAGTAATTAATCTAATCTCACACAGAGCTAATCCTACACAGTGTAACTTTATATAGCGTGAATTTACATAGTACAAGTTTGCAATGTATAAATTCTACATAGTCTAAATTCTTCTCAATTAACTCTAAACTTTTTAACAAATGATGGTTACGCTAAATTAATCACACAAATAATTAAATGAGATTTCACTCAAGATTAATTATCTCAAGAAAAACATAATTAACTATCTACACATTATAAATTTACACAGTACAAAACATTGATTTTAATTAAAATCAAATTTCATTAAAACTTGTCACATGAGAAATAATATACATATAATTTATTGTTAATTTTCTAAATTACTTAACTTAAATCATCATAGTAATTAATTTCAATATCAATTAAGTTTTCGCAGCACACAAACACAATTTTTACTATAGTCCAAGATGCAAATTTTTAGGATGTTACAATAGTTGTTTATATAAACAATTCTCTCTAATTTTAATCAACTTAAAATCACATGTAACATATTAAAATAATATTTTTTGTTTAGCAGCTCATTAAACAATTTCTATTGTACATACTCTTAGTTTAAAAAATGTGAATTAAGAAGTTAAAAAAAATCTATTCTTATATTATAATTCCCAAACTCTATTTGAATGAGAGTATGTTAATATATAATTTTTTTTATCTTTATTTCTAAATTGAATTTCAATTTTTTAAAAGAATATCATTATTAAAAATAATAATGTATAATAATATATCTTGTTT
>PYAF01006013.1:1443252-1495673 GCA_007407185.1 Glycine tomentella | reverse complement strand
CTCTATATATATATTCATTTCATTAGAAGTATCATTTTAAAAATATTATAATTGCAAAAAAAGAAAAATTCTTAATTTCATTAATTTGTTACATATGTAATCAACTATATATTCATAACAACCAATAATTATTAAGAATTAAAATGTTATATTTTACAATCTACGGTTAAAATAAATAAATAAAAATTAATTTAATTGCAAATAATTAGTATTGCAAATTTGAAAATATTTATAAATTTATAATTTTATAAATATATTAATAAATAATATTTATTCGTGTATAACATGAGTCATACATTCTAGTTTAATAACAAGAAAATATAATTTTAAAATACGAAAATATATTTCATTTATCATTTTACTTTTTTGAGTTGTATTATTTACATTTTCTTTATACTCTTTTTATCTTATTTTTTCTCTCTTCAATTTTATTAAATTATTAGTTACGTGTTTTTTTGGGTATATGCACTCAAAGGTAAAAAATTATCATTTTCACCATAATATTATTATAGTTCAGGGATCAGTGTATCATCAAAATCTTTTAAAAAATTAGAATACCATACTATATCATGGCTTAAATATAAAATTGATTACTGTAAATTCTATTTTTAAAAGTTTCTCTTTAGTTCTTGTACTTTTTTTTAATTTTAATCCTTCTAATATCATAATGACATGTCACTAGTAACGTGACATGTGACAAGTGATTACGTCGTTATAATATCATCTTTTGTTTACATATGATGGTAATAGCTCATTAAAAATACAAAAATATATACTAATCAATTAATGATTGTGATTGTATAATGGAAGAAGTTCTATGTGAAGCATCTCATTTTTTTTTTTTTTTTATATTTTACATGCAAGCCACATATATAATAATCACATTAATATTTTATTGTCCAAAACTGTTTTAAAAAAAATGATAAATCAAAACATAAATATCTGAAAATTAAAATTGAAAGTCCTACTAAAATTAATTTATTTTTGACATTATATAAGATAATTTTTTTGGAAATACATGGTCATTAATTTGTTTGATTTGTCTCTATTTGGTTACATAGAAAATAAATCATTTTTAAAAATGAGGTACCTTATAGTATTTTGTGAACATGTGGTTGGCCTCGTACACTAGATAAGGATTGACAGGTACTAGGCAACACAAAACACGAGTACACGACTTAAATTTTAAAACTCCAACTCATTTTAATTAACTTGACATTTTAAGTTTTAACACTTGTATTATAGCAAAGCAAAAATGCTTGCATCATATTTTTGTAACATATTCTTTTAAAATACATTCTCTTGGAATTGTTGATATGTATTAAAATTTACAATTTTATAAACTCTATATCTTATTTAATAAATATCTCTTGCAATTATATAACTTTATATAAATAAAATGAATATGTTAAAAATGTAAAATAATTTATAGTGACATTTGCTAATATATATTTTTATCTCTACATTAAGGCCATATATACTTGTTTGCAAAACATTATACTGATATCGCATACATTAGTATTAATCAATTTAATTGTTTAAAAAATATTACATTGAATTCATATCGTAAAGAAGATAGTTGTAAATGTTACAATTAATACTAGAGGTAAGTATTTAGTACAATATGAAAAAATCTCATAATTTCTAATAGTGTTTACTCTTCTTATAGCTGGCACTGCTGAAAAAAACTAATTTTAAAAATAATTATAACTATAACTTATTTTATATAACAAGTTATATAAAAATAGTTACAAAACTATAGCGAATTTTATAGTTATGGTTATTTTAAGTAAATTATTTTTATTTAAAAGTAGATAGTTATAAAAATATAACTAACTTTATAAAAATGATTATTTTAAATAATTTATTTATTTGATTTTATATATAAATTATCACATAACCGAATATATAAATAATTTATTCATAATCAGCTATATATTCATATTTAAAAAATAATTATAATTATAATATTTACTTATAATCTAATTATGATTATATTTACGTAAATACTCAAATGATGAACTTGCTTCCAGGAAAGTACAAATTAAACGCGGCTTATTGTTCTCGCTTCTGAAGCGAACGAAAAACATGAGAAACTCTCACGTTCTACGTCTATTACAGACTACTGTAGTATAGCTACACGTGGGCTCTTTTGTATTTGCGTGGACGGAAAGTCATCTTCTATTAACACCCCATCAGTTTTTCAGATCCATCCGTTCATTTTACCACCGACTTTTCTAACCCCCTTAGATTTCATCCACGTGTTCATTGTGCCACCCACCAATAGCATACATACAACACGCCCATAATCATCATTCCCCAACAAAACTCACCCTATTATCTACTACTTAACAAACATTGTTACCACAAATCCCATATTTGACAAACCACAATTGCTTGTTTGATAAGCAATAAACCCAACCCAAACCTTTCATAGTAAAGAAAAGCATATTTCCATTTCGATGTACATGAATATGAATTTGAGTGAAAACGCTTGGTACACAAATAAGGAACGTATATGGTTGTTAATTAAGTTTGTTTTATTTATTCAAGAGTGTATTTTGTTGGTGTAATGGCTTTTCAGATTCAAAAGACAGAGATGGGGTGTGAGGGGTTGTGTCGGCCACCTTCGAATTTATCTTCACGGAAGCTCCGCGTGGCGGCTCTATCCCATGACACATGAAAAACTCATTCTCTCGCTGCACATAATTAATATTTTGCTTCTTCGCCCTAATTGTTAATATAAAAATTAAATACTTTTATGTTTTAAAAATATAATACACTACCTATATTTTTTATTTAAGACTTTAATAGATGTAGATTATCGATATAAAACTGTCAGCCAATCATACTCTTAGTAGGTAATATGAATTTTAAGTTATTTATTATAAAAGTCCACAAATTAACGATTCTAAATAATAGTATAATAATTCTATACACTGGTAACACATATATTAGCTTAACTTATAGAGTAAATAATGCACTAAACAGTATAAAGAGAATTAATCTATATTATCATTTAATAATAAATTAAAGCTATTATTTATGACAAAATTATTATTTTTATAATTATTTTAAAAATTATACGAGTAATAATTTTTAATTAGTTGAAAAATTGAAAAAAAAAATAGATCAATAATACATAAAATTTAATCTTTTAAAAACTAAATTAATTTTTCTGTAAGTTAAAATTAATGCTATATTGTTACTGTCTATAAATGTTTTAATAAACATATAAATTAATAAAATTAATTTATGAATATAAAAAATCAAAATATAAAAAAATAAGGTCAATCAATTAATTTGTGACATGCGATAACATATAGTACTATATAAAATAAAAAAATAAAAATCCTTTCAACTTGATCTAAATTAATTTTAACTTTTATTTTACTTACATAATTTTATTTTCCTATTTCCCTTATACTCCCACTCAAGTCATAGTAGTCAATCGTCATTTTCCATCTTCATATAAATAGAACGAATACACCCCCAACATCGTTCTGTGGGTAACCAAGTGTTTCCTGAGTCTGAACGGAATCCCACTTAAAAGTCGTTCTCCTTCCTCTTCGCAGCTGATATATAGTACTATTTTCATTTCATATGTTTATCCACCTCTATATATACATACACACATCTAAATGGTTGCAAAGAACGATAAGATAGGTACCAGCTAGCACATATATAGTTTATTTAATCCGTTATATGCCACCTGATATATAGGCATATAGCTAGTTAGGTAGGTATAGTAGTTTAAGTTAATTCAACCATGGAAGAGAGGGATCACTGTTGTTCCAACAATTCAACGATGTTAACAACAACAAAGAAAAGAACGGGTAGAAGAAGTCCAACATCGGATAAGCTCAAGAATCAACACCGCGAGAAGCAGTCGATGAAACCTTACCGTGGAATAAGGATGCGGAAGTGGGGGAAGTGGGTGGCGGAGATTAGAGAACCCAACAAAAGGTCGAGGATTTGGTTGGGTTCTTACACGACACCCGTGGCCGCCGCACGCGCCTACGACACCGCTGTTTTCTACCTCCGGGGTCCCACCGCGCGCCTTAACTTCCCCGAACTCTTGTTCCAGGACGACGACCAGGAGGGCAGTGATTCGGTGCAGCACGGCGCAGCAGGGAACATGTCCGCTGATTCCATTCGCCGAAAAGCCACGCAAGTCGGCGCCAGAGTCGACGCTCTCCAAACCGCGCTTCACCACCACGCGCCAAGTACCAACTCTCTCAATCTCAAGCCCGACTTGAACGAGTTTCCAAAACTCGAAGACCTTCAAGATTGATATAAATCAAATATCAATATCGATCAATATATTTAATTTCCTAAGTTCTATATTAATATATAGTTTTGTGTGTATATATATAGATGATGATGCCTCGGAGTTGGGGCTTGAAACTAATTAACCCCTTCCCTTCCCCTTAATTTATATATGCCCTTTTCTTGTTTTTCCGTATCTTCAATCATAATATCAAATCAAAGAAGTATTATTATTTTCTAGGGTTTTTGCTAATTGATATATTATTATCATATGGTTTTGATAAGGTGCAACGTAACAATTACTAACATATTAAGTGGCCAGTATTCGTGGTGAGATGGAAAGATGTTTCATGGTTCAATATTCTTCGTCGAGTTCACTGTTTTGTTTGGTGCTGGAGAATATATCTTTTTTTCTTCTTTCGTGCAAAAGGGGAAGGAGTTAAGAATTTCCGTTCGTTCAGCTTCTTTCTCTTTAATTTATGGACTTGTGTTTTTGTGTGAAAAGATTATTCGCTTTATTATTAAATGTTATCTCGATGATTCGGTCGATCTAATTAAATACGTGAAGGCGCAAATCTTGAGTGTGGAAATTAAAGATGGGAGCAGCTAGCGGTGGCCCAACGTGCGAGGGACATTAAAAATAAACAGGCAAATACAAATGTTCAGTTTGCCGAAGTGGATAAAGTGATAAGGCAGAGTAGAAGCACCAAGAGAAAGAGAAGTAGCTTCTTGTGACCAGGTGGTGGACACCACACAAAAAGAATATAAAAGAGTTAGTGTATTGTTTATAATATTTTTTTTTAATGTTTTTTCCTTCTACAATAATTTTATGATAAATAATATATAAACATTTATTGTATAATTAAAATTAAAAAAAAAAAGAATGGGCAAGACTACTCGCAAGAGGGTGGAGGCTAGTGGATCTCAATATCTCACTTCTCACAGAAAGAGTAAGAGATTGTCGGTTGTCATTGTCATGGAAAAGTTCAGCTTACAGATGGCCTTGCTTATCTGAGTTCGATATACACCGTTGGTATAAGAACGCAATTTGCTTCTTTAATCTGTTATTTGTGCTGTTCAAATAATTTCTGTCTTTCATTTCTTTTGAGAATAAATAAATAAATTTAATCTTAAATTTGGTGTACAATATATATAATTTGTTCTCAGAGTTAAATGTAATATTTCTCAGTAATTAGCATGAGAATGATCCGTATCTTCCACTTGAATTGGATTCTGTGTGCGTCTTGCCTAACTAGTTTCGTGCCATTGTTGAATAACTGCAAAAGATTTAATTATGTATCCATGTAGCAAGGAGAGATATTGTTGCATAAACATAATCCACTGAAGTGTATATATATATATATATATATATATATATATATATATATATATATATATTGCCTTTCATAAATTACTGGTGAGTAGAAGATTCATGAAAATATACACGGCAATCATTAGTTTATTAGGAGGGTTTAATTTCTTCCAGCCACATTATTATTCCGTAAGAAATTAAGAAATTATGAATAGCATAGGTATTAATTAAGGTTGAAAATGTATTTTTAAATAAACTATTCCAAGTACATTCGTCCACTTTTTGTCTCTCAGTTGTTGTTGGTACGATATATTTATCCTTCCTCATCTTCTAATAGGTTACTCTTTGTTGGTATCGATTCTCATCTATAAACTTGAATGGTGGCAGGCTTGATATTTTTGTCGGTTGGCCAACATGAAAGAAATGATTTACAGGATGCATGTATGTTAGCCAAGAAAAAAGCTAGTGTATTAATTAGGAAGGTCCAAAGTGAAAATCATTTATGGTGGATGCTGACTTTTGAAGGAATATACAATATTATATAAATATTTTTCCAGTGAGGTATCTAAGTTAAGGGGTACCCTTTAATTAAGAGTCCGCTGACTTAGACGGAGTTTAGCTTAAAAGGAGCGACCAAGGAAAAAGGCTATACCTACCTGGTACCAAGAGAGCTTTATAGAGTGGATTTGAAGTCATGTAGAATGGATATCTAATTTTCGTATGCACATACCTGAATGTTGACTTTTCAATGAGTAAGCATTAGTTGATATGTATCGGTGTAATTTCACATTTCAGTCACGAGACTCTCTGTCCTAATATACAGGATAATTGTTCGAATCCCTACTCTTCCATGACCGACTAAAAAGGAAAGATTTTTTTTTTTTTCTTTTATGGATAGGAAAATCATGATCCAGCTATGGGACTTAATTAAGCTATGAAACCTGTGACCTGATCCTATTATTTTCTATTTATTAAACAAATAATAAATATTATTAATGTATTGTGTAGATTTTCGGGTGGTCGATATTAACCAATTGATTATCACTCCCTACACGATGTTTTGGTGGACATCATGGGCAATTACAACCTCAATCAATACCATTCCTCATAAGACAATAAGCGATGTATGAACATGTAATATTCCACTCATCATACACTTCCTAAACAGATTCTAACTTTAGCACCAGAGTCTTTTTTCAAGTACCCACCCCGCCATTGAAGAAGAACCTTAGAAACACGGGAACAAAATTACTCATAAATTGGATTACGAAAAGTTTGATAAGAACATTTGGTGTCCACCATGTGTCAAAGTGAATTTCCCTTCGGTCACAAGAGTATATGGTAGCGACTAGGAGTTCAACATTAAGGTCAATTACCAAGGAAGAAAGTTTGGTGATGCAAGATTCAGAGAGCAATTGGAGGCTCTTCAAAAGAAAAGCGTAGAGGAGATGAATACATTACGACAAAAACAAGAAGCAGATTTGCAAGCTTTATGCCAAGAAAATGAGGGTATCCAAGCCTAATTACAACAGTCAAAGGTAGACACGCAACAAAGAGTTCCAACCCACAATGCAGCAGGAGAGCACTCTTCACATGACACCAACCTCATACAAACACGATCAGATGATCCCATCAAAGATATCAGAGTCAACCAGTCGAGTTATGTCAATGACATCCCTTTGTCGACAAAATTCTTAATGCTCATTTTCCTCTATGATGGAAGCCGTCAAACATTGATTGATATGATGGATCCACAAATCTTGATGAACACTTAGAGGTGTACATTTTGCAGGTAAGTTTATACTCTAACGATGATGTCATTTTATGCAAGGTCTTTCCAAGTTCCTTGAAGGGAACCACACTAACATGGTGGCATCAACTTCCCTCTTGGATGATCGACTCATTTGACACACTTGTTGAACATTTTGGTGCTCAATATGCCATTTGCCGACCTCACCACACGACATCGGTAGCACTGATCAACTTGTGACAAGCTGATAATGAGTTGTTACGTGATTTTATGGGCTGATTTTCACAAATTGCGATTAGAACTTGAGATCTCGAACCCTAAGTAACCCTTCATGCCATGATAGCAGTGCTCAAGTTAGAGGCGTTCGTAGATAGTCTGTGTAAGACGAGGCCAACTAGTATGGATGAGTTCAGATATCGTGCTATCGACTTTATCTAGATGGAGGAGTTGTCCGAGTTCCGTGATAAAATTAGAGAAGACATGAAGAAGCATGATTCTCAAAAATAGAAACTAAATTCTGTCAAAGAAAAAGATTACGAAAGGCAACTGTGACAACCGACGTATGCAACATAAACCCCTCTTACGAAAAGTCGAGCATGTATTCTGGAGGAGACATTCAAAGCAGAAATACTAGCGCTACCACCACTTGTGAATTCCCATAGTCAGGCCAACTGTACCAAACAATGTAGATATCATTGGAACTATGGTCATTCTACAAAAGAATGTATAGTTCTGAAGGATAAAATTGAAGAGTTGGTGCTAAAAAGATGTTTAAATGATTTTGTCAAAGGAAACAATTATAAATGTGGCGGTTATAGAGAAAGAGGCAGAGGTGGTCGCAAAGGCGATTTTAGAGGTGGATATTTCAAAGGTTGGTTTTTATGTTAACCTAAAAGGAGACTAGCCTCTCTCTCGATTCTTACCAAAGATGGAAGAAAAGGAAAGACCATTCTTCAAGCTATTGAAGAAATCACATAATGACTTTGTTTGGGATGAAAACTGTAAAAAAATGTTTACATAATTCAAGAATTTCTTGGCAACTCCTCCAATTCTGACTCGACCTACACCAAGTGTTGAACTCCTACTTTACTTATATGTTTCTAATACAAATTTTAGTTCAGTATTGATGCATAAAGATGATAAAAAGACAATTGTTGATCTAATTTACTAGTAGAGTCTTACAAGGGGATGAACAAAGGTACTAGATGATTGAAAAACTATCATTACTACTGGTGAATTCAGAAAGGAGGTTATGCCCGTACTTCCAAAGTCACCAAATCAAAGTCAAGACCGACCACCTTATTAGACAAGTCCTTTGAAAGCAAGAGCTCGCTGGAAGGATGGTCGGATGGTCTATAGAGCTATATGAGTTTGGATTGTAATTTGAGCCACAATGACCTATTAAAACTCAGTGCTTGGATGACTTCATGGTAGAGCGTCCCCTTAAACTGAGCAGTAGTGATGGAGGTGAGTTAGATGCTCTATGTTGATGGAGCTTGTCACCTCAATGGTAGCGAAGCAAGAATCACTCTTGAAAGACCTATGGATATCTTCCTCGAGCAATCATTAAGGTTTGATTTCAAAACTTCTAACAATCAAGTTGAGTATGAGGCTCTGATTGTAGGGTTAAAATTAGAAAAAGAAGTTGGAGTGAAGAAAGTCAGGTGCAGAAGTGACTCCAAGCTTGTCATTGGCCAAGTAAATGGAGATTTTCAAGCCAAAGATTGTAGGGTTAGAATCTATAGACTTGAATATTTTCAAGCCAAATATTTTCAAGTAAATAGAGATTGTAGGGTTAGAATCTTGCAACATTGCGAAATGGTGCACATTGACTTGAAGAGCTTGTTAGAAAGATCATTCTGAGGACCTAGAATGCAACACATTTGAACCCATTTCTGAGGAATGCAACACCTAGAATGCAACACATTGGAAGCTTCCTAATTGGCCAAGTTTTTCTTTTTTAGTAGATTATCATTTCTAGCTCAATAGCTTTCTTCTTCTCTTTTTCAATAATTAGTTGATCGTTCAACGCCTTAACAATATTCTTGGTCCAAGTCTTTGATTGTAGTGTTGAAATTCTTGTTAAGACTTTCAATGGCTTCCTTAACAAGCTTTTCATTTTCAACAACTTTCATGGAAACCATCCTCTCATGATCGACAGTTTTTTGCTGAAGACCATTGATGATCTCAATTTTCTTGATCATCAACTAGTGTCCTTATTAAGAGCCTTAACCAATTTCCTCCTTTCCTCTAAATTAGCCTTGAACTTTATCTCAAACTCGACATACCTAGTTCTCCAATGGTAATAGTAATAGCATACATATAGAGGAAAACCTCAGTGGAATCCAAACTGTTGTCAACCTCAATAAAATCCATCATCTCTAGGTCAACCTTTGTAACCATCTTATCATTGGTAATAAACTTGGATCCCTTGATGTCAGCATTCCATAATGAGGGAAGATCATGAGTAACAGTAACATGATCAACCCTGCATAAGGGACTTGGATAATGTCAGATCACCATACCTCCACTTCACTTTTCAAACGAAGTGTTCTGAGGAACACTATTTTCACCTAAAACATTTCTCTGTTTAAAAAATAGACAATACATAGAAACATATGTGTATTTTAAAGTAACATTATTAAAATACTTATTTACCTTGGCTAGGAATGGGAGGAGTTAGAGAGAGATTAAGGAAGTGGTTGGTTTCTCCACATTCTTATTAGCAACATCAGAATTGGTAGTTGGCTTATCAATGTTATGTGATTGTTTCACATTAGCATCCCTACTATTAGTAGTAGGATTCTCTACATTAATAGTCCTTAGAGTCTCCTTCTCAGGAACTTATTTTCCTTTCTCGGGAGAAATCTGCTCATTCACTACAACCTTCGTAGTTTTGGATTTAGGTTGATCCGTTTTGTCACCAGGTTGACCGATATGGTTAGCAACTCTATTTCTCTGCTTAGCCTTCACTAGGTTGGCGAACACTAGTGGTATGCTCAGATTCTAAGACTCTTCCATTAAAGCCTTTATCTTCCTAAAGTTAAAACCTTTCATAATGCCTACACAAACAATAAAAAAAATATCAAAAACAAAATGACTTATAAAAAATATTTTCAAGTACAATAGAATACTTACTCTCTACAAAGCCTTCAATGTCACCAAAATAAGGCAATTGGAGATCTGCCCTAATGTTCATCCTTTTGAGAAACTCCACAATTATATTAATATCTCACCTATCCTCGAGAGATAACAATGGCCTTGCCCAAGATTTGAACCTTTAGGGAAACTCTTGCTAATAAAGAGGAAATCTCCTAGTTTTTCATCAGATTTGTAAAAAAAGATTTTTGTGGTCGAGATAAATATGGTTTGGTCTAATCTTGTAAAAACTAGTCTTAAAATTATTCCAAGATGAGTTGAAAAGGGTGAATAAAGACCCTTGTTCACTAGTCATAGATACCTAACCACCCTTACCATCCTCATTTGCCATAACCTAATAAAAGTATAGAAATTTATTAACAATGGGAGTGATATTCAAATAATGACAAAGGATTGAGAACCCCTTCATAAAAGCAAAACTATTTGGATGAAGTTGCATGGAGCAACATTCATCTCAGTCAAGACATTACATTCAAAGTCCGAAAAAGGAAAAGTTATGTCTCAATCCTTGAACATATCTTCACACACATACATGAAGTTAGGATTATTGAGATAAGTACGGTTCACTTTTTCCTTTAGTTCGATAATGGATTTAATGTTTTGAAAAAACGGAGGAATGAATTCCGACCTCACCAATGACCCATGTACATAGCGTAATAGGAGGATATTCTTTTTTCCTTACGATTTTTTAGGACTAGAATCATTGTTTTATTTTATCTTTTTACGTTTCTTACTCTTCTATTTTTTATGGGAAGACCCTACAATATCTTACCCCCCCCCCCTTTTACCACCACCAATAGTGTCATCCATTTTCCTAAATGGTTTAAAAACCTCAACTTTAGATACTTGTCTATTGGACTCAACCAGGATGGTGTTAATATCATTTTTGGCGACGTTGCCAACGATGACATTAATACCAAAGGAGATTTCAAGACCTTTCGTCAAGTTTTGGAATTCGTCCTCATTAAAAAGAGGAAGACAAACAATAGAGTTAGAGAATGATTATGACTCTTCCCCTATGTCCAAGATCTCTTTCTCTAGCATGGATTTTCGGTGAACAACCAAAGATCCATCCCCATTAGAACCAGAAGAAGACATCTTAAGAATAGAAAATAATGAATGAGAAAATACTTGAAACAAAGGAAAAAAACACATGACAGAAAAACACAATGTAACGCCCCATCTAAAACCGGGGGTCATTACCCTGCCTTAATTACTATCATTAACGATAATCATCAGAGTTAAAGCAGTTCAGAAGCATAAGAATAAGAATGACATCTCCAAATGTCATCTACATAGCCACTATACAATATGATATAGTGAATATACATGAAATATCTGTGTCTTATACAAAACTGTACATACATCTCCCCTCAGGGTACAAAATAAAAACCAAAGGCGAATACAAAACATCAGAGCCACATGCTCATATCGTCTAGCCTAAGGTTTGCAAATCACAACTATCCCTGCATAGGCTTCTTGCCTTGGGATCTGTCTGCTCCTCCTGAGGATTCACCTGCAAAATATAAGCCCCACACACTGGGTGAGATATAAAATCTCAGTAAACTCAGGACCCTTGAAGGTATTTCCTTCCCCTGGTTCACTTCCAAACATACACATGAAATAGTATATCCAAACCATCTACTCATGAGATTTCATCATCAGAATATCATTCTCACAATCATCAATCAATCAGATACCTCAACTCACATCCACCCGTCAATACTCAAGTGTCCCAACCACGACCTACAACCGTTCATCACATGAATCACCAACCTGCAGAGGCTACATCTGAGTATATAGGAACATCTCCACACCAGGAGGCTACATCTATATAACAGGAACATCTCATGCCAGGTTCTCAATCATCTGTATGAGGCTACATTTGTATATATATAGGAACATCTCCACTCTAGGAGGCTACATCTATATAACAGGAACATCTCATACTAGCATCTTCAATATCTATATGAGGCTACATCTGTATATATAGGAACATCTCCACTCTAGGAGGCTACATCTATATAACTGGAACATCTAATATTAGCATCTCCACTATCTATATGAGGCTACATCTGTATATATAGGAACATCTCCACTCTAGGAGGCTACATCTATATAACAGGAACATCTCATATTCTATCTCAACACACTTGCCTGAGGAGGCTACATCTGTGCATATAGGGACATCTCCATTCGGGAGGCTACGTCTATATCACAGGAACATCTCACAACAGGTCTTACTCAATCTCTAGTCATCTATCCTACTACCATAGGATTATGTTCATTCATTCTCAGAGCTCACAATCAGTCTAATAGACAATCACGCCTATCACAGGCGGATTAACTCATAATCATAAATTCAATCTCCCATCACAGTGATCACATTCATTTCCAATAGTTCATTAAACATATCATAAGCCCGACCACTCATAACTATGGGCATAAGTCTCACATCACAGGATTCAGATTGCATCTCAAGCATCTCAAGTCAATACATATCATTTCCCCCTTCACAGGGTTCAAGTCACATATTCAGCACATCAAGTCAATATACATCAAATCCCATCACAGGGTACAACACACAATCCAGTAGTCAATCATATTCACATCCATGTTTCACATACATACAATCATTCACATTCAAACCATTCCTCCGTTTGGAGCATGGTGAAACACAGCAAGGACATACAAACAAGAACCGAGAGCTTACCTGCTCTAAGCAAAATACCGGCTTCCCCGGTCTCGTGGCTACCACCACCAGAGATATCAAGTTCACATCCTACGTAAGCAAACACATAGCGTATAAGCGACGGTCCTAAGCCATTAGCACAAAAGGAACTACAATTTCCTTTCTACAGAACACATGACTAATCACTTCACAAGTGATTCTCAGATCCTCACTAGGACCCCTCTCAGCCTAACCAAGGCTCCAGAGCCTCTCCTAAGACTCTGTTCAGGCTAACATAAGCATATGCACACCTTAGCCTCATCATATCCAAGCTCAGAACACAATTCATATCAGCTCATAAACAACATCTATACCATCCCAAGAGCAACTTTATCATCTACTCTAGGGTTCGCAATAACCCTACATTCAGCCATTTCTCTATACATGCATAGCTCAGAGCCAAAATCAAACTTCATCAATAATGATTTCTGAAGGCTCTAACATCATCACAACAACCCCCTGAACATAATTCTCTACAGGACCCTGGGCTAATTCTAACCCCATCACATATGGGTCACTGTTCATGCAAACCCCCAAACTCAAAATCAAACGGAGAAACTTGAGTTTCTTACCTCAATGGCGACAAAGAAGACCCAAGGACCACCTCTCCGAGCTCTGGTGTCCTTTCCACGCAATAGGTCTCAGCCACTCTCAAGTTCTCTGAGCTTTTCTTTGGGGATTCCAAAAACTCACTAGAAAGGGGTTTTTGAAGAGAAAGGATGAGTGATTCAAGCTTCCAAGGTGTTTCTCTCACAAGAATAAGCCATAAGGAGGTGTTTTAGTCAAGATATATGGCTCTAGAAAGCTTGGGGATGTCAACAATGGAGGTCTAGGGCAGAAGGAAGAAGAAGGAGCCTTTTCCCCTTCAATTTTCGCGTTTTGGGCTTTAAATAGTGGCTCTGCCCGACCTGTGGCGCTCTTAGCGCCAGCCTGGCGCCCCCAGCGCCACACTCCAGAAACTCTGGCGCCATCCGTGCCACATCTAGCGCCATCCGCGCCAACTGGGAAACTTGCCGCCCCTAGCGCCACATTCCCGAATCTCTGGCGTCACCAGCGCCACATTCCAGGATCTCTGGCGCCCCCAGCGCCGCATCTGGCGCCATCCGTGCCAGTTGGAAAACTTAGCGCCCCTGGCGCCACATCTGGCGCCCCAAGCGTGAACCTCTAGAGCTCCCGTGCTCGCAGCGCGAACCTGACGCTCCACGCGCCACTTCCCAGAGACCATGGCGCCCTCAGCGTGAACCGGGCGCCATGTTCCAGTGCTCTGGCGCCATCAACGCCAGACCTGGCGCCATCAACGCCAGACCTGGCGCCATCAGCGCCGCAACCCTTACAGGGTTTTCTGCTAAATGCACCTTTCTGGGTACTAAAGCATGATTATAGCCTTAATCACAGGGTTTAAAGTTCAAGGTCTTACACACAATAGGAAGATGGAGAAGAAGATGTGGAGAACAAAAAGGTAAAAGTTCTAACGCACACTCTTAACTCTTCACCAGAAAGCTCTTAAACTTTTAGAAATCTCGAGTGAAGTTTGAAATAATAGTAAAATGGAAAAGTGTTGGTGAAAGTGTAAGGTCAAGTATTTATAAAACTTTGAAACACCTTCAGAACCTTTCTAACCTTTCACCATCACTAACAACCTTTCTAAACTCATGATGAAGATGCAAAAACCGAAGCCCCACCTTCATCAAGGGTTTTAAATCTCCAACACCGCCATTTGGGGTTTTTCTCCAATTTAGGTGACTTGTTCATTTAAGACCACAAACGTAACGACATGCGGCATAATCAAGAGATACCTAGATTGTTGTGTCCTAAATGGAAAGGTCATGATTCTTCTTGTTTGAAAAGTCATTACTATGTCTAAATGCGTGCAACATGATGTTTGGCCAAGATAAAGTCGACTATCCAGTTCATTCTTTAATGTTCAGTAAAAGAAATTACTTATATAAACACAAATCAACCACCTAAAATAGATCGGTCTCGTTTTGCTCCTTTGACAAATCAGACCGACCTTAATTTATTTCTTTGACAAATAAAGGGGCTAAGGTAAGTTATCCAAGTTGGCTATTTTTGATTAAGCTATCCTAGTCAGCTATTTATTATTTCATCTTTATGATTATGACATTAAACGAAGTCCCCTTAGTAACCTTGTGTCGTTCTAAAAACATAGCTTGCTTTGTCATCAAACTCTTTCATCTCCATCAAACTCAGAACTTGTGGAACTTGTGTATATGAACTTATAGGTAGTCAACATTAACCAATATTAAATTTATAAACAAATACTTATTTCACATAAAATAAACATTTATTTCACATATCTAAAATTTATAATAAATAAATATTTTTAATATATAAATCATATCATATATAAAATAATTATAATAGACAAATAAATTATTTTTAGACTTCTGATGAAAAAATATTGTGATTTATAAAATATTAAAATTTGACTTTGAAATAAAAATAAAAATTTATATGTCAATTATTTTACATTACAAACTTAAAAAATATTTTTATTTAGGTTAAATTAATTTGTAGGCCTTTAAATTATTTTATAAAGTTAATTAGGTCTTTGAACTATTTTTTTTTCAACTAGGTAGATACTAGTATTTGTTTTTTATTTAAGTCCATGCGAGAAACTAGTTAAAAGAAAAATACAAATTCAAGAACCCAATTAAAATAAAATTCAGAGATCTATTTAAAAATGACAAATAATTTAGGAATCTAATTAAATATTATCAACTTCTTACATAACATTTTTTTTTTACTTTTGCATGTCAATATTCTCACTTATGCTACTCTGCAAATTCTAATTAACTCAGTATTCTCATCTTACAAAGACGATAACATTGGCATGTAAACTAACTTGGAGAAACTTGTTCATTCTTATTTAAGTCCCTGAATTATTTGTAAATTTTAAATAGATTTCTGATTTTTTTTAATTGTGTCCTTAAACACCTTTTAGTTCAACAAATTAATTTAACCTTTTATTTATAACATAGATTAGTGTCTACACTTTCTGTCAAAAAAATATTAGTGTTTACATGGCCACAAATCCACCTTACGCGTGCAATTGACATCGAATCTTCCAAGAAAATGTCCTAAATTTCAGTTAAGAAACCATACACATGTTCCCTTTCATTTGTGAAGTTACAAATTCCAAGTATTTCACAGTTACTCAGACTGTGTCTTATTTGGAACTTATGCTGGTCTCAACTGAACTCATGGTGTCCCTCATTCCTCTCGAATCATGTCCTCTTTGGTCCCTACCAGTGAAAGGAGATACATCTTCCAACTGAAACGCACAGATTTGTCACCATCTCCAACCACTATATATAGAATCGCCAAATGCGTATAGAAAGTTAGAACACTTATTAAACAAAGGATGGAAGTTGTCGATCACTGTATTTAGAACATTGATTAAAATCATGAAACTATTTTATATTCAAGTAATTAAAAGTATTTAGTGACATGGGTTAAATATTTTTCCACAAATGTTTTTAATAAATACAATCCTTGAAAAGACTTAAAACAAAACATATTTTTCCAACAATGTTTAAAATTTTACCCTATTCCTTATATTTATAACTCTCCCGTTCCAAATTATATGGAGAAAATTTAAATGTTGGTTCAGGACCACCATGTCACCTATATCTCAGTCAATAAATATGAGATACGTGAATAATAAATACAATACTCGCAGTGAGAAGGCTAACATTGTTATCTTTTAAACAAATTATATCAAATTTTAAATGTTCCTTGATCAATTAACCATAAATCTAAAAACTGCTTCATTATCTCGTTCGCACTCTTCCAGGTCGTTGCCAGAAACATAATGCTATGCCATTACCGTGTCCCACAAAGCAACCATGAATTTTTTTGAAACTCAAATACTCAAGTTTGACTCAAAGCACTTTTAAAACAAATTTTCTGTAGAGTCAAGACTTTAATTTACACCTTCGGCATCAAATTTTCAGGATAAAAAGCTTGAACAATCGAGCATCATGTACCAAACATCGTTGCTTGCTTCCATAGGGATCCATTGACCATCAGCAATAATCCATTATTGGTGGTTCTTTCTTGGTTCAACAATGGCAAGGGCTGTCATCGTTTATGCGTTGTAGAAGATTTGCGTAAACACAATGCAGTTATTTTTTAAGATTTTTCTATCATTTATGATCTGATTCGACGTGATTTGCACAATATTTGTTGTTAATGGATTGGATGATTTCAAATTTCATATTATTTCCGTTAAAAGATGCTGACGGTAACCTTCTCACAATTGAATGTTATATCTATTATCCATGTATCACACAACTATTTGTTGGGACAATAGATGACACATTGATCCACAACCAATATATAATTTCTAGATTATATAACATTTAAGAGAGAAAAAAAATTCTAAAATATATGTTGTTTTATAAAATTAATGTGTCATTAAATATATATTTTTCCTAAACAACCATTAATCAATACTTGGTTAGAGAAAAAGAATAAATGACTCATTAATTAGAAATAAATGATATATTAAAAAGTTATTTAGTGTTTTCTTTAAAATTCAACAAATTAATTACATTTTTCGATATTTATGTCATAACCTTAAATGTCATATAATTTAAAAACAAGTATTTTTTTTAGGTTAAAGAAAAGAGAAAATTGATAGTAGTTTATTATTCTCAACAATAAACATGAAAGGTAAGAAACATAAATTTAAATGAAAAAAAAAAACATCGTTAATTCATAAGTCATTGTAAACGATCAAGTTGCCTCTTACTGACTTGGTTGTCATCTTTAATCTTTAATTTGTACAATGCATCTTCCTCATTGTTGTTTGTGGCCATGCATTATGCATAGAATAACTGCTTTAATGAGTCACGGTCATAATTTAGTGTATGTTTGGATACCAGTCAAATCAAATATATAATTGACGTTCAAATAAAAATAACATTCACATAACTTTTTGGACTTTTGCCTTGAAACAAGTGATTTTTCTGTTTAATGGGATTTGAACGGTTTCCAAACATACCCTTACCAGGTAAGGATTGTCTGCTGGAATATTGTAGATTGTTCACCTTAGACCAATTGTAGATTTTGTAATTACAATTGCGTCTATACTCGATATCATGTATAATTTTACTATAAATTTTCACACTATTAAAAATTACAACAAAAATTTAATTCCTACAACCAAGGAAAAATCCTTTCAAAAGCATGAATGATTTTGCACAAGAATAATTTTATTCAAATAAATGATTTAATTAGAGAATACAATTATGAGCAATGCTATTAAAAAATATTATATACATATATATATATTATCTCTCCTATTACTAAATTTATGTAATTTATTAGATATTATTAGTTTATCTTTTAAATAGCCTTTAGAAAACATTCTATTTGTATATATGAATACACATACTGTAACTCAAGACACTAAATAATTCTAAATAATATTCTAAAACACAGGAAAATACAAAAGGGGAGGAGTTGAATTTTATTTCAAACAATATTCGCAGAACTTTTTGAAAGACCAAGTATCATCCATTAAGAAGCACTATTGCAGCTTGGACTTTTTAATTCAGTTAAAACAAGTTTTTTACATTGATTCTAGGATCGATGTAGATACCAACATTTTAGAATGTGAGAATCTTCTTACATCAGAAATTAAACTGACGTCAAAGAAGACTAACAAATCCAATGTATAAAGTTTCGGCCTTACCAAGACTTTAAACCCCGTTAAATGCATAAACGCTAGTTTATAGTAGTTTTAAACCCCCATTAATTACCTGGGGTTAAAAAACCGTGTTAATACTAAAGGTTTTTTTTCTATGAAATTTCCAGACATACATCTAGTATAGAATGTAAAAAAAAAATGGAATTTCATGAAAAAGAAAATTCTCTTGTAATATTCATAGTGCCCTCACTGCCCTGAATGCAGGGACGGAGCCCGCCGTGGATCCTAGGGGGCCAATTTCATCCAAGATATATATACCTAAAATATTAATTATAAAAAATTTAAATGTTCTTTTTTAAATATTTAAGATTACAAACATTGATTATGTACTAATTTCACACACCATAAAGAACTTTCATGAATTTATATTAAAAATTGAAATTGACGTTAATATCAAATTTTTAGAAAAACGTCCTATTAATTATGTTGAAAAACCTATTAAACTAGAATGAATTATGTTAGTCGCAAGATGATAGTGATGATAGTAACCAAGAACCATTGAAAAAAAATATATACTTTCAAATTGTTGGAAATTAGAAGAACAATGTTGTGTTGTGACAATAGGCATGCAGTAAAAGCAAATTTTGACTGATCTAAGAAGATAAAAGATTATAATTATCTTTATGAAACTATAAAAGGAAAATAGAATATTCATCTAAAATGATAAAAGAATGCATTATCTAATATTAATATTTTTTATATTACTATATATATTAAAAAAAATTGAATTGTAAAAAATCAGGAGGGCCAAGGCCCCCCCACCCTACAATGTAAATCCGTCCCTGCCTGAATGTTGCCTGCATTAAAAAAATTAAACTATCATGAAACTTCTAATTCTACCAACAAAAAAAAAAAAAAACAAAGAGAAATATATCATATCAACTCCGCTGAAAAAATATAGGAGATCAACCTCAAATCCAAAGTGACTCAGTCTTGACAAACTCAAGAGACATGATAGAAAATGCAGCACAGGAAAATAGGCTACATGCATCAGGTTTTCCTTTCACTTCTTTGTCAAAGAAAAAAGAGTATAAAGATGATGAAACTAAAGACAATATAAATTAATATCTTCCACCAAGTCCACTTTCCAAATAAATGGTTGAAAGAGGAGCTGAGAGCGTAACAAAGCAACAACAGATAAAACAAAACTCCACACCTTTGGCTGTAGTAACCAACTTGGGATCTTTATGAGCATGAGCACTGTTTAGTGTGTTCTTTCTCAAGCAAGCAGGGTTTGTGTTCAGAAACAGGGAAGCTAGCTTATAGCCACCAGTTCTGAGTTGGGATAAATTCTTCTCTTTTTTTTTTTTTTTTATAGAAATTTTAAGGAAATGAAATGGAAAGTTATATTTTACATCACTGTTCAACTCTGATTGACCCTAATGGGTTTGATAATTGAGTTGGGATAAATTGTTCTCATCATACACGTGTATGCTATGCAAGGTGAATTTCAAGCACGTCGCTGGTTCCAAGTCTCGGTCAATCACATGGAATAGAAATTCACTGAGAAGAAAGAAAAGTGGTTTATGAGTTGAAGGCTTGGTCAATAACGTGAATTTTTAAGCTGTCCCACGTCTGCGAGACTACGTCTACAAGGTTATTCACATTTCGCCGTTGCAAGAGAAAAATCCCTAGTTTTCAGTGGAAGTTCCTGGATTGTGGGGTGGGATAGGAGGAAAAAGATAGGGATAAGGTTGTCATTTTCTTTAGTGATTTTAAATTTTTAAAATAAAATAATAATATTGATAATTTTTAATTGTTACTGTATTAAATTAATTGTTTTAAAAATTAAAAATTAACATAACATTGTTGTTTCTAATAAGAAATTGATAAAATAACTAAAATTATACATTTTAAAAATATAAAAGATCACAAATTTTTCAAATTTAATATATTAAAAAAAATAATTATAAGACATAATAAATCAAAGTGACATTAAATCTAAAGTTTTCATTTTGGCTTTAAAAAAATAAACTTTATTTTTTCTCATTTTTAATTGTCTATGACTGAATCAACCGCAAGTGAAGTGATAGTAAAATCCGCCCATTGCTGGTTGTTTGTCTCGTCATGTTTCCTTTTCTTTGAGAGTGAGAATCAGGCCAATTCATTTCTTCATAGGCTTTGAAACATTTTTTTTTTTTTTTGGTATTTATAATACTCTAAATGTAATCCTTGTGTTAGTGAGAAATTATTAGGTCGTTTAATACTATTATGATCCATATTAATCTTTATATAACATATAATAAGTATTATCACAAACGAACCAAACCTAAAATGCAAGAGTAACACAAGCTGAGCAGAAGGTGCCATCATGGCGGTAGAGATCACTTATCGAAATCATTGGCAGTCCCTCTAGCTGGAGTGTGACTAGCTTTTGGTGGTTAAAGCCGTCCTGAACCCAGATATATATTGTACCTTGGAAGCTGAGCAGAAGATGGGCTAATTGCTTGCATAAAGCATCTTTCTTAAGATTTAAAGTTACTCATATTTACCGGGAAGGCAATCTGTGTGTAGACCGGATTGTCAATTTTATTGTGGATAATAGACCGTCTTTTTGGTGGGGAAATGTCCCCTCTATTTGTTCTCATCATTTTTCCCGTTATTTTAGTGGGTTGCCTCAGTATAGATTCACATTTCCTTGAAATGGGTCTAATCCCCCCATGTGTTTTGTTTGATCTTTTGCATTAATAAATTAGGTTGGTTTTTGCATGGGATAGGTGGGAGGATGGATGCCAACATAGCTAGGAAGTGTCTTCCATTCCTTGATGCAGTTGCCAGCCTCTTTCAAAAAAAAAATAAAATAAAGAAGAGTAACATAAGCACAAACAATAACAATGAATAACAAATATTCTTTTTGTTGTCACAAATATGATACATGGATGAGACTGAAGTTAGTTAGGATGGTTATACTAGCAAGTTAATTAAGACAGTTATCAGTTAGTAATTAGTTATAGGATTTCTGTCCCTTAATTCATTGTAACCATATTGTAAATTAGTAGAATTAGATTATAATCACCAACAAGGTCCAATACAGTTAGATAGTTAAGTTTTTTTAAGTATGGTGACAGATTCGATTCCTTAGCTCTATAGAAAATATTTTATAAAGAAAGGCAAAATTGACTTTGGGAATATATATGCCTTGAATTTTAGTTTCATGACTTTAGATTAAGATATATATGTTGTTTTCAGAAAAAAAAAAAAAAAAAAACTAGATTGTAATAATTTCAATTAAGTTTAATGATATTATAGTTACTATGGTTATATCTTTTATTCGAGTTTCATGGTTCCAATACTCTCATCGACCCATGATGAAAGGATGCATCTTTCAGGTGAAAAAACATCAAAACAATTAGTTTGTCTCACGATGAAAATTATGAAGCTAATAACTCCCTACAACATCAACAACAAAATCGAAAAGGTTCAAAGTTATAAAGCTAATACGCCCCTCCCATTCATTAATTATTTATAACAGTAATCAATTACAGATATTTGTGCTTATGGCCATTTTTTGTTGTTGAATGACCTGATGCTATTCCAAGCAAATGATCGGCAACTAGAATGAGTATTCTAAATCAAAGTGAAACAAAAACTACTCACACACTATTCAATCAATATTACAATCAAATGTGAAGAAAAATGAAGAAAATAAAATTAAGAACATCGTATGTATGAATAGTCTTGATACATTGTTTTTCAATTCATTGTTCTTTGATATATATATATATATATATATAGGACAAATATCAATTAGTTTACCTTACAATACACAAAAGCTTGTTAATCTAAATGCAAACTGAGTTCTCTCTAAATCTTGAAATCACTTGGCTATTTAAATTTTCCTCTCAATTTTTACTAGATACTCTCTGAAGGGTGCATAAACCCAAAACAAGCTAGAGAAATTTGTCCAGAGATATTAAACCTTTGCTGTCTCTATTGGGCTTAAAACCCAAGTTAAGTCCAATCCAATAAGATAATATTAGGATTCCATTTTTTCCAAGTGGTCAGCAGCCAATATGAAAACACAATAGAGAGACAAAGGAGAGAAGAAAGAGGATAACCAAATTCGTATGTTGAGAAGGATAAAAACAGTTATACTTCAATCTTCTTGATCTCCCGGTTTAACCTTTAGATCTTGCTGAAACTTTTACAGCAAGTTCGCAACTGATCACTCTTCACATCTAACGGTTGGTTTCTTGGATAGAGGCTTGTAGCATCACCGGAAATTTCCAAACCGAATTGGTTCTGAATCAGTATTTTGAAGCAGGTAGTGGTATTGCGAGAAACATTTCTCTCATACTAAACGTTGGATCGAGTTAAAACTTTGAGAAAAGTTAAGTAACTTTTTTTCTACATTCTAACTGTTCAGATTATTCATTGAAGTTTTTAAATAGGGATTATTTCAACTGCAAACAGAGGTGATCAGAATTCTTACTCTGTTTTGTTTTGTTTCGGACAGTGACAGTGAGAAAGGGTTATCTCTTTGCTCAACCGTGGGATTATCCTCAAATTTGGTCAGTATGTTTCTCTCTTGTAGTAATTCAATTTGACCGTTCGGATTTGTGAGTTGTAATTCTTGGTGGTAGAAATTAATTTCGGACAAAAGCTTGTATGATTACCTCTTGTGATGTTTTGGTACAACTTTCGTTAAAGTTGTTTGTTGATTGTAAAGATTGTTGAATCCTTTTGTAATCTCATTTTATTGATAGTGAAGAATTTGGATAGATTCTGAGATCGGTCCTGTGATTTTTACTTCTCATATAAAAAAAGTTTTCACGTTAAAAATTGTGTTATATTGCTTGCATAATTGTTGTTTATGCATAAATTGTTTTGTTTGTGCTAGACAATTAATAACAGGGTCTTGGAAAGAGAAATTAGTATCTTTTTCCCCAAAAGTCTCCTCTTTCTTGTTGAACCCTCTATGTGTTGTCTCTGTAATTTTCGTCCTCTCCCCAATCTCTCTCCTTCTCTAATATCTCCTTGCATATTGGTCTCTCACCCTTCCTCTATGGAAAAGCTTGCAATGAAGGACATTGTTTACGTTGGCATAGCGAAAAGGAATTTATTTGTGAATATGTGTTCTACAATATTGAAATGTACAGAAGAAAGAGGAAATCAACAACTCTATCATCTTAATAATATAAACCCTTAAAATATGCTAAAACTAAATTCTAAGAATTTGAACTCCTTTATATGCACACAAACACTAAGGTATACTTATAAGTTTATACGCTTCCAGAGGCGTGTCTACCAAAATAGGTTATAATTAACGGAGATGAGCTATAAGTTCTGATATTTATATTAGATTTCATTGTAAAACCAATTGCTATTAAGTATGTTGTACTTGAAGAACTGAGGCAGTCTATGCAACACTTTCTAACAATTTGTAATTGTCAAGACTTGGTTACGAGTTGTGAAAAATAAATTAGTTAAATAATCATTATGTCTAGCTATAATTTGTAATCCTCAAGACTTGGTTACGTGTTGTAAAAAGTGATAATTTTCTCTTGAGTTGGATTTTGATGGCTGGGTCAGTGGTTGGATCATACTTCGATTATTATATAATACAGGTTAGGGATTTTATGAGTTGGGTAGTGGGTCATAGATTATTGGAATTGGTTTGGTATTTTCAGAAGAAATGGGTTAATGGGCTGTTATCCAAATTAGCTTTTTGAATGCACAGTAACTGAAAAACTTTTTCCTTTCCCCACAACACACACGTAACCCCACCCCACATTTTATTATGATTTTCGTCCTTTTTTTCCTTTTTACTTTTTCTACAAATTTTTTTTTTCTCAGTAATAAAATAAAATTTCAATAATAAAATATTCAAACATATTTATAAGTGTTGGAGCTCAGAATAATATTTTTTTTATTTTTAAATAGAAATGTAGCCTCATAAACAATTTATCGATACAAATAAGGTTATTTTTATTTGCCAGTAGATTCTTAATAATTAATAAAAATAAAAGTCGCTTAGTGGATTGATCTAGCCCATTGTAAGTTAGATCACATAGATCAACCAATTTTTTCATTAAAGCTAAGTTAGGTAAAATTTTCATAACCTGATTCGCGAAGTTTAGAACAGAGAGTATCAATGTATTATTAATTACAAAAAGACTTTAAAACGAAATTAAGAACTTAGCACAAGATAGGAGAATGCGGAAGATCCATGAATGCAATTCATGAAGTTCCACATCCATTCTTAGAGAACACCTCAATTAGAGAACCTAGGAATCCAAATTCACAACCTTTCCTCGTACTAAAAACTAACAAAAACAGAGAAAATCTGAGCCAATCAAAAGAATTACGAAATCCTCAAAAATGGACAAATGGTTGCAAAACTGCTTATTTATAGGTGCAGGACTAGAGCCATCACGCAACACCGGAAACACATAGCTGAATGCTGTTCATTTCACTATTTTACCAAATAACATAATTACTTTACTCTTTATTTATTTCTTTCTAACTTTCTTAGATCCTCACACTAAACATATGCTAAAAGAAAAACTTTACTCGTCTTAAGGTTAAGTTTTTGTCAGTGGCTTAGATTTAGTCTATTTCGATCTATTATATGATGTTGACCCTCACTACTCGTTTCAATTTTTTAAAAGAAAAAGTGAATCTTTATTATTTATACCCTGAAGAAAAAGAAAATTAACATGGGCCGATGAAGAACTAGGGTTAGGGAAAATAGTCAGAAGTTTAACTCTCGGAGTTTGGGTAAACAGCCCTAGGAGGAAAACCTTTAAAGAAACGTAATAATAATAAGAAAAAGAAAAGGAAGAAGAATATGCAAAGGAATGTAAGAAAGGAGAAAAGATTTTACAGTGAAGAAGGATCATTCATTGCTATAACCTCAAATAAGTGTCTTTGGACTGTCATCCATTCATGGACACCTTACTCAAAAACAAAATCCCTTTTCCCTACATTTGTGTCTACTTTTCATTACAAGAAATGACAAGTATTTTACCAAGAAGAGAGAAAAATTATGGATTTAAATCTTTTCTATTAATATTTTTAACAAAACCGACAAACTAACATTTATCTATAAAAAAAAAAAAAAATTCACCACGAAATCATGCCCTTAATTCCTCTTCTTCTCAACTCACTCTCTCTCTCTTTCTGGAGATAAAAGGAAAAGGGAAATTGGCACTGTAGCACATAAAGTCACGAGTTAAGTGTATATAAAGATGTCCCCTTCAGATCTATTCGGGAATATATTTCAATCCAAAAAATGATGCTGCCCGCATTTCACTTTATTTGGCATTATACGTTAAAGCAAAAACAGCAGTGTGATATTTGAGCATATCGACAATCACTTTCCATCAAATTCCAAGCTAAAAAGGCTTCCAAACAAAATGAACACTAGGAGCTTATAGAGATCAAAAGCTACTTCCCCAACAAATAATAGTAGCCACAAACTTAAAGACTTTGCCTCTTGACAATAGTTCTTTTTTCTATTACTAAGCTAAAACTTAGATACTCTCGCGTCACCATTTTTTGGGTGCATATCTTTTATACTTTTAATACGAGACCATTAATTAAGTTTGGAGGTTGTACCACTATTTGTCATCTATTCATATTCAATTCCAAATTTATTTGAAAAATCTCGGGTATGCATTAAATGGTAAATGTTTTCAATTATTTGGAAATGTTGCTATGTTTATTTTATGAATATGATATGTGCAATGTATACTTGTAATCTAATAGTAAGTATTATTAAATATTCATCCCATAAAAGATATATATATATATATATATATATGTGTGTGTTTGTGTCAATTAATGTAAGTGATTTTGATTAGTATACAAGCATTAAGTTCTATTATTTTATTCGATTATAAATTATTAAATTATTCACGAACATTTTTTAGTGTTTGAGTTTTTCCATAACTAATTAATACAGTTTGAAGCAACGGTACCACAACAATAAAACTTTATATCTCAGTAGGTAGCATCGGTCACGTGAATTATATGATATCATTCAACACAGTTAAAATTTAAAGTTTCAAAATATTATTAAGTGTGAGATATTTTTTGATGATTTTCTTTCATATCTTTTTTTGTCTCTCTTATTCTTTTTCTCGGAATAATAATAATGTAATTTATTCTTTTAAGTGTTACCTTTGATATTTTTTTTGTACATGTCTAAATCCTTTGAACTTTTTTTATGTCATCTTTTTGTCAAAGAAAAACATGTTATTTATACGAACTATTTTAATAATAGTTTACACATAAGAGTGAAATAAAACGAAAAATATATAATAAAATAAATAATAATAATAATAATGATATATTTCGAAAAAAAAAATATAGTTTGAACAAGGAATGTGCGCACATGTGCTCCTGCGAGGCTGCGACTGATTGTCTTGATACCCAGTGATTCGATTCCTTTTACTTTCTTTTTCAGATAAAATCGGCATCAATATTCATGCAAAAACACCTTATATAACAAATTAAGAGCAGAGATAAATGTAATTAAATAACAGTACAATACACTGCTAACGTCCTTAAACACATCAAACTGATTCTCTGGCTATGATCGTTAAATTAAGTCTGTATACTTTTTATCTAACAAAGTATTTGAATACTGAAGTCTTGAAGATCCGGATTCCTTTAAACAAAGTCATTGGAGTTCTCAATAATTGTGAAAAGATATATACCAATCAACTTTTAATTAAAATTTACATATATTTTGTGTAACCTGTTCAGCAGCAAACGCAACGCAATTGCATCCAATTTCCAAATGTAATCATGTTAGTCAATTACTACGTAGCCATCTTCCTATATTTTATCTCTTTATTCACAAATATATCATGATTAAAGCCATGATATAATCTCATTGATGCAGTGTTAATTAGTTTGCGTGGGATTGAAATGTATGTATGTATGGTCCATGGACACGTGCAAATGATGGCGTTGTCTTGCAGTAATGATGGTATTTTCCACCGCTTCTTCCACTGTGTGGGATCCACGTCCTATCATGCGACCCAACTTCACCAATCAAAATGTCCTATTCCTTAACCTTTATCTTTGACCGACAAAAACATGCCCTAATTTCAAAACCAAAGCTTAACATTTCTAACCTCAAGAATTTTCCTAAACGACAAATCGTCCCGGCGCAACGACAAACAGGCCCACAATCAAATGGCTACATATTCATCACCAAGTGTCCTTCATGTGCCTTCTTTCGTTATTTTTGTTTGGGGGTTAAACGTGAAAGTTGTTCCTCAAATTTTGGATGAATTTCAATTCATAAACAAAATTTTAATTAATTGTTCTTGATCGTTTATATATATATATATATATATATATATATATATAAAGATGGATCAAAATTGACATAACTTAAATAATTATTATATTATTTAATAATTTCATATAAAAGTAATTTTTATCAATCTTTGAATTATATTTATATATTATCAAGATTACCTGTATTAACTTTTGTTAAAATTAAACATCAATAAATAAGTAATTAAATGATCCATATCTTAATATATTTTGAAAATTTTATAAAACCTCAATTTTAATTTATATCAATGAAGCAATAAATAATTTTATATTAACAAAATTTTGTACATGTTGAAGGATCAAACTTTTAATCTAACAAGTAAATTTTAAAAAATATTATCTAGTTGAACATTATAGAATGATATAATAATTATCAAAATTATACCGATATAATATGATCTCTTTTCTAAATAATATATATATATATATATAAAATAATCTTTATTGTCAAGGATTATTATTAAGTGATGAGCTATGTTAATAATTTTAGTATTTTTTTACGAATTGTTGTCATCTCTCAAGTATTGTTTGTCATTATTTTTGGTCTTCTCATTATAAGTATCATCATTAAGCGATCATGTGATAATTATATATTTTAACTGTCATTTTATAATATCCAAACACATATATACTAATTGTCATTATTGTAAGAAAAAAGATGATAAATAGTTTTATATTTGACTTATTCCAATAAAATCTACACATCAATTAATTAGAAAATTTGTTTACCAAACCTGTTTCAGCCATATTTGTTGGTGCCAAAATGGTCAAGATGGTTATCCTAAACATATTTTCCCAATCTTAAGGAGAGTGGTAGAATATAAATTTGTTATAGTTACATCAGTTGATAATTAGTAACTTTTATTTTTTTAAAAAAAATCTAGATTAGCTGATAATTACTTATTTTCTATTGTTCTTTTACATCTATTTTGTATTAATCTATATAAAAAAAGGATTTTACCCTCAACATTTTGATAAAAAAAATGAAAAATATTTTTCTTCTTCCTCTTTACTCTATTAATGCAGAGTTCCATCTTCACAAAATACAATAAATTATTCGGGATATAAATTAACGTAAGATTAAGCAGTTTAGCTTGTCAAGAGCCTATGGTGTGACATGGTCTATGATTGGTATAAGCAATTTTCTTCACCATTTATCTCTTATTTATTTGGTTTGGAAAAAATAATAACTAAATCATGAATAGAAATGAGGCGATGACATGGACTATAATGCGTTAACAAGTTTGGTTGTATACAACAGATTAGCTGTCAGAGGGGCTACCTAGAATTGAAACACCACCAGCCTACAATAAGAGAATGATAATATAAAAACAATGAAAATAGGAACAGAATCATGAAGGCCTATTTTTTTATATGTACGTAAATAAATAGGCATGACATTGGAATATATCAAAAAACATACCTCAGTCAAATGGTATGACATTTTGGCATAGGTAGACGGGAGAAAGAAAATCTTGTGTAGTCGTGATTGAAGGGAAATGATATAAATTGTGGTGCAATCAGAAGCCAGATCTGTATTATGTGAGGCCAAAAAATATCGCCTCAATCTCATAATCCACTTAATTGTCAACTTTGATATCATTATGAGACGATTTTTGACGCTCAAAATTGGACATCTGTCATTAGAGAAAAAGAAGGCGACGAAACTAAAGTTATATATCTGTAATGTTTAGTAACATTTTTTTTTTCTTAACTCGATTTACAGGAAGAAAAAATTTTGATTAGTCTAAAATTTGATAAAAAGATAGTAAATTTGATAAAGAATTGTTTTTATCTATAAAAAATAGATATTATTTAAATTATTTAATCTTAATTTTAAGATATTAATCATCTATGTATAATTGTATAATTATTTAGTCTTATAATTTAGTAACATGGCCCAAGTAAGAATCAAATCAACTTGGGAAGTTACATGTTTATTAACTTAAATTTATCATCTCTTTTAATATCTCATTATCTACAAATAATAAAAAAAAGTAATGTTTGACATAAAAAAATATGTCACTATAAAGTCCTATTTTCAAGAATTGAAGGCATGACGAAAATTGATCAAACATGTTTGATACCTAGTTAATTTTTTAAAATAATATATTGGATTTGAACAAATTAAATTTTTATTCTCCTATTTACTTCAAGTAAAATATTCAAAGGAAATAATTTTTTTTAAATCCTTAATAAAAATTAGTAAAATATCAGAACATGTAATTCCAATTAATTGATCATGCGCAAATGTAAAAACAGAAAAAAAAGTCAACAATAATAATAATAATATCACCATAAATTTTTAAAATAACAGATATAAAAAAAATTCTCTCTTAAAGTGACTATTTATAATAAAAGAAAGACATTACCAAAAAAAGTATAATAAAAAAGTGATAGAGATAATAATTAATAACAGCGGATATTTTGTTGCAAATAAACGACTTGAAGACACTGAAAACCTAACAAAGAACAAGGTAGACTCTATAATAAGTAAATAAAAAGCTGGAAAACAACAAAACGGTACAGTATATAAGAAATCCAACCGGGGAAGTGGGGAACTTTGGTGGTCTTTGGTTCAAATAAGCTGGTAAGCAGAAAATGGATTGGACACAATTTAACAAGGATTACAGTCTAGGAGAGAATTAAGGAGATGAGAATTAACAGAGCTATATCAAAAGCACATTCAAGTATATATCTATATTTTATAATTTTAAATTTTTAAATAAAATGTTTCAAATTAAAAAGATAAAAATATATTTTTTAGTTCTTTATGTTTTAAATTATATTTAACTTGATATTTTATGATTTAAAAATTAATATAGTCCTTTATATTTTTTAAGTGCATCAAAATAGTTTTATCAAAATGATAAATCATTATGTAGTGCTCTGTTAGAGCCAGCGCCAAGTGATAAAGTAGGTAATTTGAGAATTACGCACAAATCGCACATGTCATTTTAAATAAGATGGCAAATTTTGATTGGGAGAGCACAAGATGGGACACAAACATGTGACTAGGTTAATATGTGAAGTCGAATTGACTCAAATCGATCCAAATAATTTGAGTTGGATCATTTATGTATTTGTATCAAAATTAAATTGAACCGATCAAAATTGAATCAAATTAATCAAAATCGTTCATGTACGTGTCATGGTATAGATTTATAGATCCGATCAAAATTAAACCGAACCGATCAAAATTGATCAAAAATTTTAGATTTGTTTGGTTTGACTTTAATCATTACTAATATTTAAACTCCAAGTGTTATGAATATTAGTACTGAAACTTCTTAATGTATTACTTCCGGATACATTGTTATTTGTTTTATCTTTTTTTCATATTTTTTGTCATGTTTATAATATTAATAGATCATATTTTGTTCTTTTTTTAGCAAATCTGGTTGCAGCATAGCATATTACAAGAAATTAGTTTGTAGGAAATAGTTGTGATTCAAACTATTATAGTAAATCTCGTTGAAAAATACTTTGTTTTAATTTGTATTAGTCTATTTAGAATATTATTTTGATGGTATTAAATGAATCAATTTTACTACTTTCATACATTTGATAATATTTGTGTTAATTGTATTGAATATTTGTATGAATCATGATATAAAATAATAGTTTTAAGGGGAGAAAAAATCAAATTTAAATGAGTAACTCGTTGGTCCGAACCAAACCAAACCGTTCATGAATGGGTTGGGTTGAGTTGAGTTTCAAAAAAATAATTGTGTAAATTGAACTAAACCAAACCAATCAAATTTGATTAGGTTGGGTCCTGAATTTTGTCAAAACCGATCCAAACCAATCGACGAATACCCCTACACGGGACAACAAATTTAAATATGAAGGGAAAGATGGTATTCCCAAGATGAAATATACATGTGTATATACTCTCACAAATTAATAACACCATATTAACTATAGAAGAATGCGCTTTAATTAATAAATAAGCATTTTATTAAGAGACGAATTAATCATGTTGATAGTGTATTTTACATGTCAATATCAACAACAATGAAATTTATAGTAAGAGAAAAAATCCGTCAACTTATGCAATCGTTAGGATTCAAGTCCCTCTATTCCCAAAGGCCTGTTTAACTTTCTAATCTTTTCTCATATCTTCTCTATCTTTAACTCGTTATTTATGTATTTTATTCAGTTTATTCTTTCACGATTAAATTGGAAGTTTTCTTTTTATTTTCAAAAATTTCTTATCATAATTACAAGTTACAAGTTTTGAAATATATATGTGAAATATATAGAATTTTTTTATGATAAACGTATAAATAAATATTTTATTTTTGAGTAAGGAATTTTCATATGCGTGATTAACAAAACAATATAAAATAATTCTTATTACTGAAACTAACTTACAAACTTTTATTTTTAATCTTTTTTTAAACTTAGTTGATATAGATTCATTGACATATATTCCATATCTTAGTAATCAAATAAAAATGAGTCTTATGCATCTAGAGCATCAACATTATTTATTAGCAACTAAGTTTTTTATTGTATTTCTCATTGTATTTTTTCAATTGTTATGTCTGAGATAATATAAGTTTGTTTCTTAAAAAAAAATTAAAACAATGTGTCTTAATAAATACGCATTTTATTAATTTTATGGTATTGTAAATCCTAGTAGAAACCAATGTAAGTTATATAACAGCCTTACCAAACTAATGGCAAAAAAGCCTTACCAAACTTATTTTAATTAGTAGGATTATATAAAAAAAAATTTAATCGTATTTTACTAAAAAACTATATCATATATACTTAGCAAAAGCTTTTTAACGTCAACATAACATTATTTCCAATAAGTCGCAATATTCTTGAACAACGCTAAAAATTTGTGACAATCAGATACACATGAAAGTCACATTATAATGGCATCATGTGCTTTCGGAATCTCCTTTTTCGTCACCTTCAAAATTTGGGTTTTAACGTGGATCTGATATTTGAAAAGGGAACCATCTATGTAGCGTTTTATCAAAGCCAGCTTCTGCAATGATAACTTCTTGTCTAATCATATATACCCTTCTAAAGAAATAAAGGTAAAAAGATTAAAGTTAGTGGTGGTTAAGTTTTCCCCCATCTTACTCTTTTTCTAGTAACTAGTAACGTGAAAATATAAACTCCAACCTTTTCTACCCTTTTATCAGTCTAGCCAATTGGCTACAATAAATTATCCTACAATAAATTATCCTACAATTAAGTTCAATGTACTTTCTAACACATCGATCCTAGATATGTAGATCTACTGATAAGTTGACTACAATTTTAGTCAGTTCCTCCCTTAATTTTACTATTTCTTTATATATATCTTCTCAAATTATCAAAATGCAGGTTTGAACAAGATATAAATAACTAATAAGCAACTCAATACTTGCTTATATATCTTTTTAAAAAAAAACACGATATAAATAAGAAAAGTTAACTTTTTCTAAAAATCTTTTTTTCCCTCTAACTTGATGGCCAAAATTGCATGATTAGTAGTTTATAAAAGATTCAACAAATTAAGCTTGTATGAAATTTAAAAATATTAAATGAATAGATTCTGGAAATTCCAAGCACAATATAGTATGTATTTTTGGCAACTTTGATTTATATATATATATATATATATATAAATGAAATAGTAGATTAAAATACAAATTTAGTCTCTCATCTATTTTTTTTTTCAATTTAGTTTTTAAACTGTGAAAAGTTTAAAGTCTGTTCTTAAAAGGTTTCAATTAGACCAAATTAGCCTTTGAGGCAATTTTTTGTACTAACGGTTTTAAGTTTTTATAGTTTATCATGTGTCACAAAATTAATTAAATTAGTGTGTTAAACTGATAGAGTGACCAACTTAGTCTAATATAATTTAAAAAATAAAAGTGAATTTTTTTTTAAAATTTAACAAAACAAATTGATGGAATAAAAATCAAAGGATCCAAATGGTAGATTAAAAAACAAAACTAACACATTCAAGATTCTTTAGTTATAAGTATTATTCTATAAGAAAATTGTTAAGCATTTCGTGTATTTTCTAGAACATTTTAGTTGTAGATTTCAAATTAAAATCTTAGATTACTTTTTGATAGATACCAAGATGTCAAGTAGGATTAAAGATCTCTTTATTTTAAATTTTAGATAAATTTTAATGGATTCCACATAAATTCCACAATATCACTTTTTTTCCCTTCTCCTCAACCTTCACTTTTCTTTCTTTTCTTCTTTTCTCTCCCTCCTCTCCTTCTCCTCAACTCAAATCAACAAAGTCTAACATAGTTATTAAATAATTAAATTCTTTAAACATATTCTTAGGAGTTTCATTCCTGATCATGTGAATGAAAAAAAAATTATTAAAAAAGATAAAATTATTTTGTTGATCTTTACGTTAATCATCAAGCTAATTCTAATCACCAAAACATTTATACAAGTGGTGTCTTTGCAAATGGTGTTATTTAATTATTTTCTTCATTTAAAATTCAAAATGATACATTTGCGTAGGAATAGCTTTGCTATAATACCTTAAAGCGAATATAAATTAAATTTAGTTTTTATTGAGTCATCATTACGGTGATGAATGGTTTTTAAATCTTTGTTTTTGAAGTTAAAACATGTGAGGTAAAATATATACTAATGGTAATATTACTATATTTACTACTCGACAATATTGCCCGGAAGTGGAAAGTTTCTGTTTGGTCAGTGAAGTACTTCACTGGCTTGGTAAGTGGCAAACAAGTAGCACAAGGGCATTCATATAATCATAACCATTGGAGTGAAAAAAGGAATAATTCACGCTTCTCTTGCAGGTGCATGATTGTGATGATTGGTGATAATGTATTTTGACTAAAACACGTGTGCGGTGAATGTGCCTCTCGTGCGCCTATTTTGATTTTTGAGTGATTCGTTATAATTCATTTTTCAGCTTATGTGTGAAATGGTGGAAGAAGATCATATAATGAAGAAGATTAAAACAAATAATTACATTAATTTAGTCCACCCACTTACCGTCTTTACCAAAAAATTCAATCATACATCGTCACTTTTCTTCCGTTCCAACTAATTAGAAGATAAAAGAAACAAAGCAACTTGTGTTTTTATTTTTATATTATGAAATTGTGTATTTGTTTGTTCTTACTTTCTTCTCCCTACTCATTGTTATTGTTATTAATCAATAACTTCCTCTTTCACTTGCGGTTGTCATGTATTCGTCGTTTCTTCACATTGAAATGACTAAACATATGAGCATTAATAAATTTTCTTACTAAGATAGCATGTGAATACTAGATATAGTTCATATGATATGCTACTTTTTGTAATTATTAACTCTTTTTTTCTTTTCAAAACATAGCCGTTTATTCATTTCTTATTTTTGTCACTGTGTCACCATTTAATTTAAATATATTGATATTCTTTAAAATAAGGAGGAAAATTAAAAAAAAAGAAGGTAATAATATAATAAAAGAATTTCTAATTCATGTCATCTATTCATTTTTCATAACTTTTAAATAATTGAATGAAAGTTCTCTTCTGTTTGAAATTATATATATTCAACAATACTTTCATTTCGAATAAGTAATATGTAAAGTGGCAGTATAATAAAAACAAAAAAAAGAAACTATACTATCATCCCATCACAAAATTATGACATATACTGAGAACTTTTTTTTACTTTTATAATATATAATTACCTTAATTAAAAGTAAAACTAAAAAATATTTTTCATTAATTAACAGTATAAAAACTTCTATATAGACTGTGTATATACGTAGTTACCTATTAATCAAACTCTTTCATTTTACTCCATTTCTGTTCACACTTATCATAAAGGATTCAAATGTAATAATTAATATTCAAACGTAACCTGAATTACTTGAAGAATGTTTACGTATGCACGCGATCTCCGTTTGGTTTAAAGAAATATTATGTGAGAACCAAATTGCCAGCTGCGCTCAAGACTCAATCATTAGCTACTGCCTACGCGGGAAGAGAATTATTGCCCACTCCTCAAATGTTTAACTTAGATATATGTTCGTAAATGTTCATATGCATGCCTCACATCGACGTATTTTGTTTGCCTATTATTATAACAGCAACATGCATACATTACTGGCTGCACTCACCAACAGAATCAACATAGGATAAAAAGTTGAAGAAAGCGAAAATATTAAGGCAGAATAATGGATGCATTGCATGGCCTATATATTCATGAATATATGTGGAGTTACTGGAGTATAAAATAGTAGTAATTGGGAATCGGAGCTAAAGGAAAGGAGCGGATATATATCATTTCAAAATATAAAGAAAGCCAAAAAGTACACAAAGTAATTTCACAATATTGTGTTCCTTAACTAAGAATTAGAATACTATCTCTATCTTAAAAATGAAGTCATGGTTAAAATATCTCAAATGAACCAACTAAGTAGAAGATAAATTACTTGAATGTCAAATTAATTAAAAAAAACTATATACTTCTTCTTAATAAAAAGTATATAAAGAAATATTTTTTATTATCTAACCTTTTATACTAAAGAAATATTTTCCTTTTCTAAGGATTCGTTCGTTTGAATAAAAAGATAAAAAAAAAAAGAAGAGAAAAATAAACAATAAAATGAAATGAAATTCATATACAGTTGAGTGAGATTATTTTCTTGAGTGTTAACATTATTTAGTTTACCACTCAAAAAAGACACAGACGGCATTCACTTGACTTCATCACCATATAGATGTCCATATCCAAATCGAACTCTAACCGGTCCAATTTTATATAATAATAAAAAATATCCGTATCGTGAAAAGCAGAGATCAAAGGGTGCTTCCATTTTCAAGTTTTGGGATTGGAGGAATCTTTTTGCATTCCTCACTTCACTCACTTTAATTGATGAGCAAACGCCTTGAAAGAGAGAGGGGGTCACAGAGGCCACCGAAAAGCAAGGACACCCAATTATCATGAAAGCAAGAAAGAAAAAAGAAAAAAAAAACGACCCGATTTGACTGGCCAACACACACCAACATACACCATACACACATATATACCACGTACACATCCCATGATATCCATCCACAGTTTCATGTCCCCACACACACGCCCTCTCTCATATGACATTCCTTTCATAATCAAATAGAAAAATCTCTTTTGAACACAAAATGAAGCTAGATAACAAAAGTTATTACTTTAATCTTGTAATATATTTTAAAGTTGTATGTATATATAAAATAAAATAAAAACTAACATTCCACACAACCGAAAGATGTGAAATATAAAAGAGGATCATTGTATACAATTTTACTGTTACAAATAGGATCTTCATATTTAAATTCATGATGAACCAGCTATTAATCCACAAATTTATGTTGTATCAAAATTCTCACATGATTTCTTCTTCATATAGACAATTACTTAAATACATATTTTGTGAAGCAACATGCACCCTTAATTATATGCAATGTAAATAAGTTGATGAATTATTTCAATTTAGCTTAAGTAGCTAGAATTCCGAGTTCAAGTCATACATAGACTGTTGTACATCATGGTGATATCTGAACAGAATTATCTTCCTAAAAAAATATAACATCACATATTATATCCTTTTTTATCATTCTGAATGAATTATAATATATATATATATATATATATATATATTACTGTGAGTTCCCTTTTTTAAAAAAATAATTAATTCTACTTTTGATGAGAATTGAATCACCTTTTAGTTTAATATACAGTAGGAAATTCCCAAGTCAACTGCACCTCATGATTTGGTCTTGGTTGTTGCAGGCAACACCTCATTTCCCACTTTGTCCACTTTAATCACTGTTGGCTCTACTTGTACTACCTTCACCATCATCATCATTCCCTCTATAAAATCACCAAACAACCTATCATGAAGTTCTCCACCATATGGTATAGTAAGTAACTAAAATTAAGCATGAAGGTGCATAAGTTCGCACGTGGATTCTGGGAGCACGAACCCTCCCTCACACTCGGGTGCAAACGCTTACGCCCCCTTGCCCCCAAGCTTTCCAACACCGACAACATTTCTCCACCTCATCATCCTGTTACAACCTTCGACCTCAAGAGCTTCATCAAACCTGAAAGTGCCTCCAGAAAACTTGGAATTGGATCCTCCGATGATAATAATAATAAGAGAGACTCATCTTCACCCCAGGGCCAGGTCCATTAACAATCTCTTCTATATTCTAATTCTAAATGAGAATTTGATATTCCCTTTAATTTAATTTGCTCCACATGCAGCATATCATCTATATATTCGTGCAACATATATCAAGAGAGTTTAACTTAATTGGTTTAGTAGAGTGCATAAATTATTATAAATTATCACTAACTCATGCATCTTACTCAACTAATTAAGCTGAATCCTCTTGACAATACACTGGTGACAATTAATTTACGCGCACATATATATTATACAAAAATACGGTTTAACTAATTATTTTAAGTTTGTTGTTTTATATGCATGATACAGGTGGAAACGCATATTCCAGGAGGGACACGGTGGAATCCGACGCAAGAACAAATAGGAATATTGGAGATGCTGTACAGAGGAGGGATGCGAACTCCGAATGCTCAACAAATAGAGCAGATCACGGCACAGCTTAGCAAGTACGGCAAGATCGAAGGGAAGAACGTGTTCTATTGGTTCCAAAACCACAAAGCACGCGAGAGACAGAAGCAGAAGCGTAACAACCTAGGCCTTGCTCATAGTCCTCGTACTACTCCCACCACACTAGTGTCATCCCCCTTTAGTTGTAGTGTAATTACTACTATGGACACCACAAAACGGGTATGTATATATACATGTCTTAGTTTCTCTATGCTCTTCAAAGTAGTAGCTAGTCATAATATGTAATGTCAATTCTAGACTACCGAACATGTGAACCAACTAAGAATAAATTGTTGTTCTCACTTAATTTGTCATCTCGAGTTCAGTCTCTAGCTAGTGTTGCATATTTATAAAATAATTTTCTTTTCATCGTAATCTTATTTGACTCTAGCACGATTGTCTACTATTAAAATACGTTCATCTCTATAAAACAAAAATATAATAACCTGGGTTCAAGCTATCTTTTCAATTATATAAACTATTAGTTCGGCCTAGTAGACGAAGGATTTAGTAATTTGGATGAGGTTGTTGTAGACGAGATTATTATTAAGAAAATTAGTTGATGGGTGTAAAATTGTAGTACATACATATACATACATATATATATATATGTATATATATATATATATATATATATGACATGGTTTTGATTGTTTTTGTTTCTTGGGCAGGGGGAAGTAGTAGAAAGAGAGGAGGAAGATAGCCCGTTGAAGAAGTGTAGGAGCTGGGCGTTTGAGTACTTGGAAGACCAAAGAGAGGAAGAACATAGAACTCTGGAGCTTTTCCCATTGCACCCGGAAGGCAGATGAAGGGGTTTGTTTTAATTGTTTGACCAATTTAACGAGAAATATTTTTAGCTTTTAAACCCTTCAGGCTGATTGGAATGTATGTGCTTTAATTCGTTTGGTTTAGTTTTTCATCACTTTCTTCTTTGGTTGTGTTGGGAAAGAAGAAAACACAAAGTCGTCTACAAATGTGTACTGTTCCCTCTTTGAGACCAAATTAACCAAACCTGCTTAATTGTCTCTCTTTGCCTTGTTGATTTCAGCGCAGTGGGTGGGTGTGAATAAATCGAAGCTTTTAGGTTAAAAGGAGGAGCTACGGACACTGAAGTCCCCGCACCTACTACTACTTCGTAAATCTTAAACCTAAGTTATATACGACCCTTTTCACGTCTTGAGTTTGGTTCAATTTGAAAAAAGCATAGGATTGTCCTCAATCTAGCCAAACATTAAGTGTGTGTTTGGTTGTATAGAAGAGAGAAAAATAAAAAATTTGAGAAGAAATATTTACATTAAAATAAAATAAAAGACGTAAGACTCATGCTATTTTTTTTAAATTTCTTCTTAAACAATGATTTACTCTTTCCGACCAAACCACCCCTAAATAATAGTATTCACACTGAATACTCCACTCACCTTCATAGATCCCACTTTCATAAAGTATCGAAGGTACATGCGTCCATTTATTTTTCCATCATTGACATGCAAATTTCTTTCTTTCTATCACACAGTGCATGTAGGGCCACCAAGGGATAATACACCGTTAGAATTTTGACTTATTGGGAGGGAGGGAAATTAGGAAGATCAACATTTTGAAATGTTCATAAAGTATATATAATCAGCAAAAGGGGCCTCTAACAAAAGTATATTAAATGTATCTTTGTTTCGAAGTACTCTCACCAGATTTTGGGTGTGAAACGAGTATTCTAGATTTCTAGTTTCACGAGATAATATAAGAAAATACTAATAGAGTTGTGATATATATTTTAAACATAACAATAAAAAGTCATTTAGTAAAATGTGATTAACCACTACTAAGGGGACTAACTTAATTAATGATTGAACATTTTGTGTGTGTGAATAGTTGTAAGTTATTCTAATTTTGAAATGTACATAAAGTGTAATCATCAAAGTAACCTCTAACGAAAGTATATTAAATTTATCTTTGTTTCTAAGTGCTTACACTAGTGGATTTTGGGCTTGGAGCGAGTTTTCTAGTTTCACTAGATAATATAAGAAAACATTAATAGAGTTGTGATATTTTAAACATACCAATAAAAGGTCATTTAGTAAAATATGATTAACCACTATTAAGGGAACTAGCAAAATTAGTTGGTTGAACAGTTTGTGTGTACAAGTTGTTGTAAGTTATTCTAATTTTGAAATGTTCATAAAGTGTAATCACCAAAAGTGACCTTTAACAAAAGCATATTAAATTTATCTTAGTATCTAAGTACTTATACATGTGGATTTTGAGATTGGAGCGGAGTTTTCTAGTTTTACTAGATAATATATGAAAACATTAATAGAGTTATGATATTTTAAACATACAAATAAAACATCATTTAGTAAAATATAATTAACCATTAGACTTTAAAAAATAACGGTGAGGATGAACAATAAAAAATTACTCTTAGAATAACTTTATATATATATATATATATATGAAGTTATTTAATAACAATTTCCATTTCATATAATATATTATCTTAAATGTGTATGAAAAAAATTAAGTATAAAACAATCACGTATGGGTTCAGAAAAAGGATTTTCCGAATATTGGATAGCTGTCATTAAACCTAGAATCAAAAGTAATTTTAGTATATGCTCAAATGAATGAACCGCCCAGAACTCGTATATGAAGTTAGGTAACAAAATTTTTACTTGTAGCCGTGAACAGTAAAATGGTCGCACAATAAATTCGCCTAAAAATGTAAATGAAAAAACATATACCCTCCACCTTAATACACTCTCAAAACTCAGCTTGATATAGGACAAGTTGTAGAGCAAACGAGTGTGATTACCGTGATAACAGAAGAGATTTAGTCATGAGTAATCTATATATAGAAAGAAGGAAAGCAAAGAAAGATTTGGGATTTGATTTTCTCTCTAACAAAATTAACATTCTAATAACTAATATTTAGATATAAAAAAAATGAGTAACCTATAGGTGTCTTCCATCACGGCCAAACCTAGTGGTTAAGTCCTACGTTGCATACCAAGGGAAATTAAACTAACTATATAGGATAATTAAAAAAAAGTTGTTTTTGACAAAAGTTGGTTAGAAGCACTGCAACGGTGACCCAAATTAACAAGAACTTACAATGATGACCCAAAGGAGAAGCAAGCTTATGAATGTCATTACTCATAACTTATAATATATAATATTAAAAATTAAAACAAAATCAAACTAGTTATATATTAATTTTCTCTTTTCTTCGTCCATTCAATCAAGCATATTTTACCAAATTATATATATATATATATATATTATTTAATAGATGAGAGATCAAATTATACTGGTATAATTTTGATAACTATTACACCATTTTTATAACTTGATATAGAATGTGATTTTTATTGATTCAAGCGTTGAATAATATCTACATAATACCAACATCTTCTATGTCAATATTAAACAACAATAAAAATATAATCAAAAAATGATTCATAATTTAATATATTTCAAAATGTTTATATTACGTATATTTTAATTCACATGAACAAGGTAATAGATGATTTTGGAATAACATGAAATTTTGCATATGTGAACTATGTGAAAAGAACTTTTAATCCAATCATGAGTTTTAAAAAAATATTATCCAGATGAAAATTATAGAATGATGTAATAGTTGCTAAAGTTATATCTATGTAATTTGATCACTTCTCTGTTTAAGAACAATACATGTATAACAAATATTAATATCTAAATACTTTTAGCAAATTGAAAACTAAAACTGACATTTTGCCACAAACTACAATAATATTGTTATTTTACTTTTGTATGAGACCACATGTCTTGATAGAGGACTATCCAAAGAGCATAAAGATCTAGAAGCACTTCATTAATTGAAGGGTCCAATATAAGGTCCAAAACCAAACTTCTACAAGAAGAAATGACAAAAAAAATTCAAGTTGGACTAATTATCAAAGACAAGGATGGAGGATGTCATAAGGAGTTAAATTTGAGCATATTAAATATTGTTGAGCAGCTCGCTTAGCGCGTATATCGCATTTAGCGCAATTCCTGGCAGAGACTTTTTTAGGCTTAGCGTGTGTGGCTCGCTTAGAGCATTGCCTTGGCTCGCTTAGTGCACATGTCGCGCTTAGCGCAATTCCTTGGAGAGAGTTTTTTGGGCTTAGCGCGCATGGCTCGCTAAGTGGGGAACGTCTGCGAGGATTTTTCGTATCTCTTATTTATTTGTGTAATGGGCCTTAATGTGGACTGAAATAGGCCCAAACTATGTGTTTTTTAGGTTTTACTTTCTTGTTCATTTGTGTAATGGACCTCAATTTGGATTGAAATAGATCCAAACTATGTTATTTTAGATTTTAATAGAGGCTTAGCTCTATAAGTACTCAGGTATTGCTATTTTTGGCACAACTTTTGATTAATGAAATTAAGCATTTGCTTGAATTGAGAGCTTAGCGTCTTCTTGGTTCTTGGTTGAATCCAAATCGATTTTTATTAAAAAAGCTTTCTTTTGTGGCGAATCATCTTTTGACTTATTACTCCACTACAGATCTTAGCGTCATTCATTATCATCTTCTTAATCTTCTCTATCTTTTGTTTTTAAGTTCTAAACAATTATCCATGGAGTCTTGAAATTTGCATCCAAAAACAATCTAATCAAACGTTCATGTCTTGGTCGTCATCATGTCTTCACAAAAAGCAATAATGTGAATTAGATAGAACCACCACGAGTGTGACAAAAAATATTTTCTAAATATTTAAAGTAATTGCATACATTGGTAATACGAATATTAATTAATGAAATATTATGAATTCCTTTAATAACTTTTTTTAGTTGAAAAGTGAAAACATGTCTTTTTGTTTCTATTTTCTTCTTTTTCTTAAGTAAATTATCAAACTAGAAAATTTGTAAAATTTTGAGTTTTATTATAATGAAATCAAAGTGGAAAATTTCAGTGACTTAATTATGGGTTACCATGTATCATAAGATCATAGATTTCTGTAATAATTTTTTAAAAGTTATATCTAAAATAGTTTTTAATTAGTTGGCAGTGTGAAAATCATTATATTAACAACATATCAAAATAAAACTCTTAATCTTTGGAAGACAGCTAAATGTTTTTTAAAAATAAATGCAAATGAATTTTAAATATTCTTATGCTAAAAAATGTCCAAAAAATTTGTAAAAAAAACATGACCAGCATAGTTTTTGTACATTTTACGCAAACACTTAAATATCTATTTTATTTTTAATCTGACATTTACTTTTATTAATTTTTGCATAAAAGGTTCATATATTTAGGAGTAAATCTTAATATTAGTCCTTGATATTGTAGATGTCGTGCGGTATACTCTAATCTTCAAATATGATGCCAAGATACTAAGGGAGCATTCAATTGTGCATATAGTAGAAGAGAAGAGAGGAAAGTTTTAAAATTTAATACAAGTCTCACATTTTTAAAATCTACTTTAATTTAAAATTTTAAGGGATTGTTAACTTTAATTTAAAACTTTTAAGGTATTGTTAACATGTGACATTAAGTAACACTCAGTAATGTGTTAAGGTAACTAGATTATCTTTCCCCCTAATCAAAGACTTGAATTTGGGATATGACACCCTTAACAATGCCTTAGCAATACCACAGTTAAAATTAAAACAAAAATTCTTTGAACTAAAATAAAAAATTCAAATAAGCAAAAATTATTTACATGAAAAAAACAATTGAAGAGAGATAATCCAAATTAAAAGAAAAAGGAAAAATATAATTTTACGTTTCAAAAGTCAAATTAAATAATCCAAACCGCAAATGCATATCTAATAAATCCAACAAGTTATGCTAATCCTACAGCAATCCAGATACGAAAAAAAGTGAAACCAAAAGTACCCTGAACATAAACTTCCTTAGTACTCTGACTAAAACAAAGCATCCAAGACACCTGCAAATAAACTAAGGGGAATCATACGGGATAGGAATAACTGGAATGCAGATTCCTGTCAAAAGACTAAAGGAATCTAAGACACAAGATTGTCATTGAGAGAGAGTGAGGCTAGTTGATCAGCTGGGTTGGTTTGCTGTTGAGCAACATTTCTCAACACATCCATGGCTTCAGCAACTTTTGCCTTCAGAGCATCTGGTGACTCAATCAGATGTAAAACTTCAGGCTGGTCCATCTCCAGAAGCATGCCTGTAACCTTTGCTGCAGCATCATGTTCCAGCTGATCCACAAGCGGGTATAAAGCTTCACCGAGCATCTAGCAAAACATTCATGATAAAGAATCAGTACAGCATTATTATAACATTTAACATATAGAACACACAAATCAGGGAGTGCTCAACCCAAAATGTGCCAAAAACAATTGCAGGAAACATTACTTACAGTCCTCTGCTGTTCAGGAGGAGCATTTGCGAGGGCCGTAGCCAAAGCTTGAATGGGCATTGGCTGTCCCACAGCATCGCGGATTGGCAGACCACCCATGTCATAAGGGACTGACATCATTCCACCAGCTACACCTTGAAGTGGGACATCTTGCATGTTGCGGCCAGGAGGGTAGCGATAGACACGCCCCCTTGGAAGCATCTAACAAACAAATAAGAAAGTATCTCACCATCAGGCATGCAGATGAGTAACGAAAGAGACAAACAAAAAAATTGGAAACTTTGTGCAAGAACAGACCTGCTGCTGCATCATTGGCATCGGCTGTTGGGGTTGTTGTACAGGACCTGTTCCTCGGCGGCCCCCTGGGCGCTGCCCTTGTTGGCCCTGCTGAACCATAGGAACAAAGAAGCTTGGCATGGGACCACCACCAGGTCTCATTCCAGGAACTAGTTGCTGCTGGTAACCAAATCCAGCCTGCATTTGAAGGATGATTACAGTTATTTCTCAATCGTAACTGATTAATTGAACAAATTAAGCCTAACATGAAAATATAATGTCCCCGACATAATGGTCAGTAGCATAACACACATGTAACATATGTGGAAGAATAGAACACAGAGAAACACCATAGCTGAACTATTATATTAACAAAAATGTAGGCCTTTAAGCACAAGTTTAGACTAACAGCAATGTGAATAACTGAAAAGCTAAAGTTACACTTGACTTTTGAAATATTTCTACACATAAAATGTGCATGATATCAACAAAAATAGAAGTTAAAGATGTAAACAACTGGCTAATAATTACTTGTGGAGGCATCATGGCCGGGGGTCCTTGCCCATACATAAATTGTTGTCCAAGACCAGGAGCACCAGGAGGGTAGAGAGGCATACGGGGTGCAACAGAAGGCGTTATTGCAACAGGCCTCATCTGTGAAAACTGTGCCTGCAAGAAAGCAATAATAATGGTGAATTGCAATTATATTTTCATTTGCCTAACCTACAGTAATTCTAATTACAGTTGCTATACAACTTCTATGAATTGCTGCGAAGCGCCACTTTATATCCTGTATGTGTTAAAAAGTTTCATATCCATGTCCATATCATATGATTTCATATCCATTGTGGTCAAAGGAAGATGCCAATAGACGTCCCAAAAAGCACATGCCTCACCAATGAATAATGAGGAGCATCAAAACTTGTACAACAAAAATATAATCTTTAAGTGATAAAGCATGGCGGCAAATGTATAACAAATAAAAACATAAAGGACAGGCAGAAAAGAGCATATATAAAAATAATTTCTATAGATGACCACAAAACAGGTAATTAGATTAAAGGCACAAATGATAGTAGGCATAAGGTAGGATATAAAGCCTATTTAAAAGGCAACATTGAAAATAGACATGCAGGTGGTGCAACAGAATAAAATCAATAAAAAGGGTATTTAATTGGCAGTGACTTAATATATTTCCTGTCTTGGCAGTGATTCTAATTTGAGACATTTACAATGAAACCTGATGATAACATGGGCTGGGCATTCTCAAGACAACTACCAGACAACTAAAGGGGCAGTTCCTCAACCAACAAGAGGGATCTGCTGGATCCATCCATCTCTCACCTAACCTTAGCACCTAAGTGTAAGGCCCTCAACACCACCACCTACCCCAATCAATAATATCCAGTATTGTTTTTGTATCTATTCTTCAAAGTAACAAAATTTCAGGTTTTCAATACACAACTTTTGCTAAGCAACAGACATGGTAAATTTGTGAAAATTAAATTTATTTAAACTAAATGAGGAATACAGGCATATAAACATACCAAATAACTACCATTCATGGACTAAATGCAGGAATTTCTGTGCTAAAAACTTAAAACTTATCAGTGTACAATTAAAACACAACAGAAAAAGCTGGGCCACTATTACTACAGGATTACCTGTAACCTTGCTCTTCTCTCTTCTTTTCTCTGTGCAAGGGCAACGTACAAAGGTTTTCCACCAACCATTTTACCATTCATCTCACCGAGCTACAAGTACCAACAGATATGCATATGAAAACTAAGATTTTTTAGCAAAAAAATAATAATATTAGCATATTAGTATATTTCTTGTTTACAGAGTTCTATACTTACAGCTCGAGATGCTTCCTCGGGAGTTGAAAATGCAACAAATCCTGATCCTCTACCGATTCCAGTGGGGTCTCGCATAACCTACAGAATAGGTGACATGATAAGCATTGCTTAAATCTGCTACCAATAAAAAAGACCTGACCATAACATACCAGCAAAGAAATGACATTTACACACCTTGCATGAAGTTATTGTACCATATTCAGCAAACATTTCCTTAAGTTTTTCATCACTGATAGTATCATCCAAGTTCTTGAGATACAGGTTCACACCTTGATATTTGTCAGCAGCTTCCTTTATACTCTGCTCAAACCGTCCTTTCAGTTCTTGTTCACGCTCAGATTTTTTCTGGGCTTTTCCAACATACCACTCCTTATCGTCAACTTTCTTCCCATTAAGTCCCTCAACAGCTTTGGCAGCATCATCAGGGTTTTCAAAATTGACAAAGCCAAAACACCTTGATTTACCGTCTGCATCTCTCATTATTACAGCACTAGTAATGGTACCATATTCTCCAAAAAATTTCATCAACTCTTCATCGGTTGTTGACTCTGATAAGTTTTTCACATAGACATTATTAAATTTTGTCTTACTGAGAGCATTCTCTCTATCTTGCTTTCGCAGGAAATGGCCTACATAGACCTGCTTATCATTGATCAGCATGCCATTTAACTTGTCAATAGCATTCTGTGCAGACTCTTCATTGTCGAATTGAACAAAACCATAGCCCTTAGACAGGCCAGAAGCATCAGTTGCTATTTTGCAAGAAAGAATGAGTCCAAAAGAAGAAAAAGTATCATGTAAGGCCTTGTGGTCAATAGCCTTATCCAAATTCTGCACCACCAATATCATTAGAAACATGAGATTCAGCATGTCAATATAAACAACAGACAGCAACAAAAAAAAAAAACTTCATTGCCCAGCCACTACTCACAAAAAAACTAAGCAAATAGAAAACTTAAGGATTGATTGGTTATTGTTTGCATTTAGTTACAAAAATGCCACCTTGTTTTCACTGTTTCCTGATCTAAAAATTTTATACAGAAAAAAAATATAACTTTTTATTATTTTCTATTTTATAGTTCACTTTTCTCAAAACAGAAGACCCCACCTTGTTTTCACTGTTTCCTGATCTAAAAATTTTATACAGAAAAAAAAAAAAAAGATAACTTTTTATTATTTTCTATTTTATAGTTTCACTTTTCTCAAAACAAAAGACCCACCCTTAGTCATAGAATTACTTTCCAATTAAGCTAAATTAAAATACAGGTTCTTCATTGTTAACCTCATCCTTACATCTGACTTTTAAGCAATTAAAAGCAAAAGATTTATATTAGAAATAAGAGACCACTTATTACGTTGAAAATACAAAAATGCAATAATACCATCCTTTCCCAATAAATACTTTCTACTTTTAGTTGGTTATACTTATATGACATATGAGCTAATGTTATCAAAATAGCCAAAACATCCCTAAATTTATAACTTTGGTCCTTCTAGCTTAATACAAATTCGGAAAATTTAGGACTAAGATGTTAACAACAAACGAGTTTATGGACGACTTCCACAATTCACACTATTTAAGTCATTTTCTTTTTTTTCAACGTAAAAAGACAACAAAAAGTGCGCACCTTGATAAAAATATTCGCAGTACCACTCTTCCTAATACTAGGATCCCTATGAGAATACATTATCCTAATAGGTCTGTTGTTAAGTGGAGTGAAATTCAGCACATCCAATGCCCTCGCCGCTGAAAATCCAACACACACAGAAAACCAATTAATCAAGCCACAATTTTCATTTTCACACAAAAAAGAGGAAATTTTTGTTATGTTTTACCATCCTGAGGGTTACTGAAATTAACATAGCCATAACCGAGTGAACGACGCGTCGTAAGGTCCCTGCAAACGCGCACCGAAACGACTTGGACGACCTGATTGAACAGATCGTATAGTTGTGAGTCGTTGACATTCTGCTCAAGATCGCCGACGTACAACGAGGTCGTCACGAACTGGTTCGGGTTGTTCGGCGCGTTCGCCACGCCGTTCGGAGGAGGAGCCGACACCTGACTCTGATGCTGCACCTGAATCTGCGCCATCTCGCCGCCTCAAAAATAAGACTACTGATGAAACCTCAGGTACACGAAATTATATAAAAAAAAACTAAACCCTAACCGAACCGCTTTTGGATTTTTTTTTGTGGGATAGTTTTTTTTGTTCTTCCGTGTAAATAGAGAAGTAGGGATAGTAGGTCCGCCGGAGAACCGAACAGAGGTGGTGGTTGTACGGCGGCGGAGAAGAATGAAAACTTTTATAGTATTTTTGGTTTTTTGGGTTTTTTTAAAGTTTATGGGTTGGGAGGGCAGAAGGGGCTGCACCGCACGTCACGCACGTAAGGGTGTGGCTTATATAGTGGGAAAGCGGAAACCCTAGTTTAATCCGTAGGTCAGATGGGTGACATGGGCTCGCACGTGCGAGAGGTTACGTCGTTACGAGGAAGGAGTTTGTTTTCCCGCGTAACAATAGGGCCATGTGAGTGGACCTGGTCTGGGAACAGAACAGTGTCATGTGTGCTTCCTAGGTCAAATGGATGACATGGGCTCTCACGTGCGAGAAGGCCCGCTAAGAGAATGAGGGTTGCAAGAAAAATATTCCCCCACGTAACAAGGAAATTACTTAATACATCCACTTTTTGCTTGAAACAACTCCAAAATAATTAATATCTCATTTTTACCCTCTTCTTCTTCCAAGCAAACCCTAGCCACCTCTCCCCGAAACCTCCATGACGGTGCCCAGTGATGGGTCCAGGAATTGTTAGTTGTGGGAGCAATACTCACATGTACAAATTAGTCGGGACAATTTATATGTATACATATATTATATTAACAAAAATTAGAAAATTAGTGGAGGCAACTGCCCCAAAACCACTAAAGTTATTTGTCCCTGACCTTACCCCACCTCCAAATGTATTATGGATTGGACAATTCATAATATAAAATACCTTCAAATGTATTATGGATTGGATAATTCATAATATAAAATATATTACGAATTGAGCAATCTATAACTATATGACTGGCTCAACATGATGCCTGGAGGTTCGTGGGTCGCATGGCAGTGGTGATTGGTGTTTGGGTGGAGGTTGGGTGCAGTGGTCATGGAGGTTTGGGGATGCAACTTGAGAGAGGAAAGGTAAAAATAGAAGATTAGGGTTTGGAGGTGCATTAAGTAATTACCATGTAACAATAATCGGACATGGGAGTGGATATAGTCTGCTTCCTGGTTGCAATTGTTTTATCGTTTTAGGCTGTTATGTTTTTTGGAATGTTGGACTTGGCAACGATGTTCGTGCATTGAGTTAAACTCTTGTATAGTTCGTAAAAATGGACTAGAAACCATGTGATGGAAAAAATGTAGAGAGAGATAGAAAGAAAAAATGAGATGAAAATGAATAGTATGAGAGTGACTGAGATAAATATGTGAGAAAAACTAAATAATCTAATCATGCTTATACATAATCAACATAAGCAATTAGATTAAGTACGGAAAAATTAAGATCATAAATACCTCCCGCCATTGCTATTCTTATTTGCTCTGAAGATGATTTACAGTTGTCCGTAAGTCAAATAATCTGTAAACAGTTTGAGTCTCCAAAGTAGTCTGACTTTTGGCTTAATGATCTTTTATGCTTTCACTATCACTCATTGATGGTGTATTGAGAATTTCAGATAGCAAGCACAGGGACCTTGGCCATAGTGCACATCTCCTTTTATAATCTTTTCCCATCAAAGAGATTGTTTTTGATATGCATAAAACGTGGGCTTAGTTGCTAAAAAAATAAGAGATAAAATTAACTGATAAGATTAGCAACAACTTAATCCTAAAAGATAAGGTGAGTGGACCACCTTATGTGGTTTTGATTTAGTCAATCAAAATAAACCAACATTCTCCCACTTGATCCACATATCTTATCATACATTTTAGTGAGAAATAAAATACATGAATCATGGCGATAGTTCCTCTAATATATACGCGAGTAGTACCTTCCATGTATTACATTGCATTATATTTCTCAAGCCCATACAACTTAATGAATAAACCCAATGTTTATTCTAGGTCCAAACTTAATTGATGTTTTTCAGAATAAATAACTCTAGATGCGCATAAACTGAATGAAAAACATCACAATGGAGTTTCTTAATATCATTTTTACAATGAAAATTACATAGGGGAACCAAGTCCCATCTTTTCCACATGATCCTTAAATTTGAATGGTGGCATGCCCTTAATTAAAGGATCGACAGTCATTAATTCAGTGCTAATGTGTTTAATAACCACTGTATTATCTTTAGAACATTCTCTTATGGCTAGATACTTAATGTCGATGTCCTTGCTTCGACTACAACTTTTGAAATTCTTAGCCATAAAAAACAGCAGCTGAATTATCATAGTATATCTTCAATAGCTTAGAATTGAAATCCATAACTCTAAGCCCAAAAATGAAACCCCTTATCCATACACCATGTAAGGTAGCCTCAAAACAAGAAATGAACTCAACCTCTATAATGGAAGTAGCAGTCAATTAAGATCTGCTTGATACTTCTCCAAGACATAGCTCCACTAGCTAGCATATCCCAAATTCGATTTTCTAGAATCAACACAGCTAGTGTAGTCAGAATCTGAGTAGTCAATCACTTCCAAATTTTTAGTCCGTCTGTGCATAAGCATATAATCCTTAGTTTTCTAAAGGTATCTTATCACTTTCTTTGCAACATTCCAGTGGTCTAAACCTGAGTTACTTTGATATCTCCTTAACACTCCAATGCAAAAGCAACATCAGGTCCTATGTAGACCTAAGCATACATAAGGCTTCCAACAGCTGGAGCAGGAATATTCTTCATTTGTTACCACACAAGATCATTTTTCGGGCATTGGCTAAAATTAAACCTGTCACCCTTCATAATGGGAGCTACACTTGTTGAACAATTACTCATTCTAAATCTTTCCAAAACTTTGTTAATATAGGTTTCTTGAGACAAACAATGAACACCTTTTACTCTGTCTCTTG
>PYAF01006013.1:1432071-1442868 GCA_007407185.1 Glycine tomentella | reverse complement strand
TCGAAATTCATGTTTTAATTTACAGAAAGCTTAGAAATTCAATTTTCATATGATTCCAAGGCTCCTTAATAATTAAAACGTTCAAATAAAATACTCATATTTCAATGAAACAATATTTCACATGTATGAGTGTCAAACAAAAGCAAGACAGAGGCAATAACCTGACTCTGATACCAAATGTGAGAAAAACTAAATAATCTAATCATGCTTATACATAATCAACATAAGCAATTAGATTAAGTGCGGAAAAATTAAGATCATAAATACCTCCCGCCATTGCTATTCTTATTTGCTCTGAAGATGATTTGCAGTTGTCCGTAAGTCAAATAATCTGTAAACAGTTTGAGTCTCCAAAGTAGTCTGACTTTTGGCTTAATGATCTTTTATGCTTTCACTATCACTCATTGATGGTGTATTGAGAATTTCAGATAGCAAGCACAGGGACCTTGGCCATAGTGCACATCTCCTTTTATAATCTTTTCCCATCAAAGAGATTGTTTTTGATATGCATAAAACGTGGGCTTAGTTGCTAAAAAAATAAGAGATAAAATTAACTGATAAGATTAGCAACAACTTAATCCTAAAAGATAAGGTGAGTGGACCACCTTATGTGGTTTTGATTTAGTCAATCAAAATAAACCAACAAAATATCACCACTCAAAATAAAATTGCTTTTTATTTTTTACACACATAATTGCAAAGAGTATTTTCAAATCATTAAATGAGACTAGTTCCTTCAAAAGATCTTCACCCAAAGGTGATATTCCAATCCAACCAAGTTTTCTCTAAACATAAGATATAAGACATATTGAAATCATTTATCACTTAGTAAATGATATAAATCTATTCTTACTCGAACCAATTATTTGTTTATAAATTGCTTTTATTTGAAAATAGTTATAAAAAAAACAAACCTTGTTAATTATCAATGTTTATTTTGAAATTTTCTATATTTTGTTATAATAAAATAAACTTTATTCCAAAACAAAGAACACTAAGTAAAGTTTGACACGCCTATAATATTTTGCATATTTTGCTACATAACTTTTATTGAAATTAGAAAACCATGATGAAACTATACAAGTATTGCTAAAAATTAAGTTATTATAAGGGTGGCAAATCAATTCATTTATCCATCATTCATTCACAAGTAAATCCATCTGTTACAAACAAAAAAAAAAAATCAAATGGATGGGATTCAATACATTCATTGATTTTCTAGATGGTTAATGATCATCCATTATTTCTCAAAATCTAATGAATACTCCAATCAATACTTAATAAATCAAAATTAATTCAATACACTTTTTTCATATTTAAATTGCTCTTAAGTTTATTTTTTAAAATTTGTTAAAAAATATATATTTTTTAGTCAACATCGGTTAAGGTTATTTTTCAAATAACTTCGGCAAAAATTGTTTTTCAACCAAAATCAACAAGGGTAGTTTTTAGACGATTTCGTTTGTCAATATTATATTTTGACTGAAATCAACTAGGATAGTTTTTCAATCAACATCAGCTAAAACTAAAATTATTTTTCAACTGACATCGACTTGTACAATTTCTGACCAACATCAACAAGGCAAAATTTTTGCTAACATCGATCGAGATAATTTTCGCCGACATTGATCAATAATGTTTTTTAGCCAAAATCAGCTAAAACATTCTTGACCGACATCAATCAATCGAGTTAATTTTTAGTCAACCTAAGTCAAAATTGTTATTATTTTTAAAAAATATTATTAATTTTTAAAATATATTATTGTTATGTATGGGTTGAATATTTATTCATGAAAAATTGTTAATAGATGAATTTTTATCAAATGAATCATGGATGGATTGGATTTTATAAATAAACTTTTAATGGATCAAAATAAATTAATAAATTGCTTTAATATGATCTATTTTGATCCCAATTAAAATTTATCCAATCAATCCATTTTGTCACCCCTAACAAAAATCATGCCAATAAGTGAGGAAAATAAGCTCCAAATAATCATGAAAATGGGTGGAAAATTTAGTATAAAAAAGTAGTCAACTTAGCAGGAGGAAGACTGTAAATAATTAGAAAAAAACTTTCAAATGAGTGGGAAAAGAAACTAAAAAAATAGGCAAAAATTAGTGAAAAAGAAACTCTTAAATGAGTGGGGGAAAACATACAAATACGTGGAATAAGGGAACAGAGAAAATCAGTCAAATGAATAAGAAAAAAATATCATATAAATGAGTGAGAAAATGGACAGAAAAATCATACACATAATCAATAAAAATATGGATGTGAAAAATTCATTCAAATGCGCAAATAGGGAAAACCCATACGCATGGTTGTTGCTTCTTTAATAAGTGGCAAATATAAGTTGAGAGAAATCCTAATATAACATTGAGGTATGTCACAGCGTCAAACATCTATTAATATTATAACTAAACTGTCCCTAATCAAAGACATTTGCCCTGCCCAAGTATAGTGCAACTATTAGTATTCAAAAGCTTATCTGCGAAAAATATTTACTGTAACATCATATGTATATTGGTAAAACAACGATAGAAACAAAATTGATTTAACATAAAATGTTACCATCACAGTATTAAAAAACTTTACTGCAAAAATAGAGAGAGCAACCTTGGAATTTCATTCTATAATTTCTCCCTCCTCTTCATCAAATTTCTCAATTCCTTCTCCTCTATCACACTGCCTTTTAACCAAGGAAGAAGGATCTTTATGAAGATTATTATCAACAATAGAGTCATTCTCGTCATCATCACTATCTTCATCTTCACAATCATGGCCATTATCATTATTGAAAGTCACAATTTTTTGAACTGTTTCCTCATTCCCTCCTTTAAGAACATCTTTTCCAGTGTGCAAGTATTTTTCTTCACCATCAACTTCAGACCCCTTTTCTTTAACCACGACCAACGGATATCTCAACGGCTTATCAGGACAATGTTCAAAGAAAGAATTCATTACCATGAACCTAAAAACCTGAAGCAGGTGGCTCTTATCCCTCTTTACATCTGAACTCAGGAGTTTCTGCAATAATGTAGGCTTCCTCTTCTTCAAAGAGGGGCTTTCTGAAAAATCTTTGCCATCAAACTTCTGCTTCTTAGCAAACCGACCTTTTCTGTCTGATTTCTTGTTGAACTTGTTTTGGAATTTTCTTTTGTCAGTAAATTTGTTTTTCCCTTCACTCTGAAGAGCTTGATTGTCAGAATTCTTCAGGTAGTATGATGGTATTTCAGCAACTTCAACTCCTAATTCAGCTTGCTTTGCTAACACCTCCTTGAGCTGCAAAGACAATATATACACCACATCAATGATTTGGAATACTATTTGCTGAGTCAAAGAAACATTTATTTGTCAGCACTTATATTTCATGCTAAAATAATAGTATTTGCTTAGCTCTATTGAACAACAAAATTAAATTTGGTAACATGAAAATATTAATTGGGAGGTATTATATGCTAATAACATCCGTCAAATAAGAATACCTCTCTTTGTAAGACCTCCCTATTAATGGCCTTGCTATCTTTTGGGCGTTCACTGTGGTTCTGTAGATAGTGATTCAGAAATTGATTATTAGACAATAGCATCTGATAAACAAAAGCAGTAGGAAGATCAGTTTGTTTAAAACCTTCTGAATGTTGTTTTTGAAAGGATGATTCTTTTTCCGTGCTTCACGCCACTGTTGGATCTCTTGCACAGTGTAAGTCACAGACAAGGATCTAAGCAATCATACACAAAATCAGGATTAGAGTTAAGATATTTTCAGTATAACAGAATAAGCCGTGAAATTAAAAGATTAAGAAATGTAATTATTCAATAGAGAAAAGACGAAACAAAAATCTACAATAAAGCAGATATAATTCTAAAAATAACACCAGAAGGAAATCTAAGTTTTTATTTAGATGGTTATCTGGATTCTGGAAGATATCTATTTGAACAAAAAAATTGCACGTTTTTGCACCAAAATTGTGATAGGTCACAACCTTATTGAGTCAATATGTCGAAGCGAGGCAAGGTGTTTTAATTATATAGAATCAGAGATGTTTTTTAAATACTGTGTGCTTGATCTCATAGTTTAAAACTCAAATTGACTCAAATAATAATTACACACACACATAACACATTCATGTTCATGACAAATGTAAAAGTTGAAAAATAATATGCTCAGGCAACTGCGACAACTCTTCCAACAGAAATTACTAGATATAAGCCTTCACCAATTGTTGCATCTTTCTCATCCTGAGGTCCTTCAAGCCTAACAGAAAACATTCTCAAGGTAATTTGATACCCTATGTTCCTACATGCTGTTTCCATTTATCCATGAACTTTAATTGCATAAGCATCTCGAGAACAATGCACTCAATGTTTCTTTCACATTATGGCAAATTTGTTGTCCAGCTGGATGTGATGGTGCCAGGACTGGCATTTTGGCTGCCATGATTCCTAAAAGTAATGAACCAAGAAGTCATCCAGTTGGGAAAAAACCATCCTTGTTTGGCATAAAATCTGCTACATCTATGGCTTTCCCACATGTGACAGGTGCAGTGGCACTCATTGTTAAATCAGACATCAAAAATGGAGTCCTTCAATGACCAAATCATATCAGCATTGATGACAACAGGTTCTAGACCAAATGCCTTTTTTTCTAGTCTTTTAAGGATATGTGTGATAGAAAGAGAGAAGCGACACTTATGTGGATCTCTTCCTCTTCCATTCTTTAGCTACAAGCTAAAACAACTTGAGAAAGCCTCTTACTAACAGCTCAAACTACTTCATCGACTCACATAAAATGGGAGTTGGGGAAATTACTCCACTATGAGCTCTCAACCCTGGCTTAGTCTTTGAAGCATATGTGGAAGATTATCTCAGATCCTTAGTTATTATGGCTATTCAAAGAAAAACATAAGATCAATGTCTATGACTAACTTTAACTGCCCAAAGAACACCTCTGAAGACCTTTTCTCCAACATCAAATACCCATCAATTTCAATAAGATTAAGAACACTTAAAAAGCAAGAGAAAGCAAAGGTTTTCACAAGAACAGTTACAATTTTGGATCCCTTAATGCCACATACACTGTAAAAGTGTGTGCACCTGAGTGATTGGTTGTGAAGGTCATCCCCAATAAACTTGTATTTTCAGAGGGTATTCAAAGAATGACCTATAAAGTCTCATTCTATGGAAAGGAGGCCACTGGTGGATACAATTTTGGATCTCTAACATGGCTTTATGGTCACCATTTTGTTCATACAGTATTTTCAGTCTCAGATGTTTTTTGACCACGATGCTTGATCTCATAGTTCAAAATTCAAATGAACTCCAATAGTTTCCTATTCAACAAGCTTAATTGTCAAGTCTTTTTACATTGCTACACTAGCTTTAGCTAAAATATAGTTGAGTAAATTACAGATTTTATGAAAGCTGATTACAAATCAGGGTAAAATAGAGTTGACTTATTCCCTATTTCCCATATGTAGTGACTAATGACAATCTAGAAAACTGATTTTGGGCACAGAATTGAGGATAATATGCCTAAATTTCTAACAGAGTGGCAAAAGTTTCAATAAAAATTGTTTTACCTTTCTGATGTAAATCATTGTTATTCAAAATAACAAATTCAAATATTAAATTCAGATGATGTCTACTAGCATCATATTTAGGACTCTAGAAACAGCAATGTAAAATAGCCTTCATTTCCAGGAATCAGCCAATAAACAAAGGACTATTTAATCAGCTTCTTGTTACATGTTATCATTATGAAACAAAGACAATTAAAAGAAGTTGAGTGGAAGGACTGCTAGCAGGTGATAGACTGGGACCAGATAAGAAAGGATCAGAAAGTCAAACTGAAGCTACCTTTCTGGTTGCTGCTTATGTTCCTTTGGTTTTAAACCATAGTGTCCTGCCCTCCCACTGTTAGGCCCTGCTTTTGCCACAAGCATTAGTCTAACCACAGAAAATAATTGTTTTTGTCTTGGTAACAAGTTAGAAAATTTCAAACCTTTGCCATTATGTCCTTTAGGAAACCCACTTCCCCTCTTTCCATTGTTGCCATCATGAAATTTCGACTTCTGGAATCTAAAGGAACAGGACAACAATTGTAACTCGCAGGAAAAACAGGTAAGTGATCAATTGTTACCCAATAAACCAAGAGTATCAAAAGAGAAGAAAATAGCATACCCTGCTTGAAACCCCCCTCGATTTGGTTTATTTTTGAAGTTTTTGCTAGGTGATCCTTTCCAATTAGAGTTTGGAACATTAGTTTTAATATTGCTATTAGGATTTTCCTGCAGCAATTAATGTGATTTGCAGTAAATATATTAGCCACGGCTTCTTGTATAATAGTATCTACGTGTAGTAGAATAACAAACTCTTCTAATACACATTGAAAAATCAGTTTTAAGTACCTGTGTCATAAATGCAGGAGGTTGAGAGTTATTTATGTGAGCCAAATTAGGATTAAGTGATCCAGGAGTATTCCCTTGTAACTGCTGAGACGAAAAAGGCGATGATGATACAAAAGCATTTGCGCTAACGTTTGGTGGAGCAAGGTTTTTCTCGTTTGGGTCAATCTGTGGCCGGACCTGGTTTCCAGGCACAAAACCTAACTGGGGATTTGCGGAAAACATTGAATTCTGAGGGACAATAGCCTGAGGCACTTGGTTTGGAAACCCGAACATGGGGCGGGAACCAGGATGCATACCATACGGAATCCCTTGAGAAGGGTTTGGCATTTGCATAGGTAACTGCTGATTCATATTCTGCATAAGGTAAGGGCCACAAAACTGGCCATTTGGCATACTCATATTCATGTCGGGCTGCTGAAGCATGTTGAGAATACTTTGTGCTAAAAATTGTCCCTGGAGTGGAGACAAATTGAGTTGAGCTTGATTCTGCATGACTTGTTCCTGAACAGGAGGAAACATTGGATTGTTGTAATTGGCATTGCCAACACTGTTTTGGGGACCTAAACCCCCCACATGTGGTTGACCCTGTTGATGACCAGGCAAACCCATATGAGGCCTATGCAAGGGAAAATGATTGTGATTTGCAGCATTCATGAAAGGTGCTGCATTCATGGGTGGCTGCATAAAAGGGGGTATCAAGTTTTGGCCTTGGTGATTGCCCACACCGTTGTTTTTCAAGAAATGTTGGGGGTTAGGATTAGGAGCATTCAAAAAAGTGGGTTGAGTTTTTGAGGAGGAGGAGTTGGTATTGTTAGACATGATGTGAACATAAACAAACTCAATAAATCTATATAATCCAAAGTGTCAAAGAAACTCAATTTAGGAATGTGAAGAGTAAGTAATAGAATTCAAGAACTCTTAAACTGGCCACAGCAACAAGTACACAGTGAGAGGAAGCGAAAGACTGGGACTTTACCGAGAAAATCGAATGTTTGATTTAGAAGCTCCAAAATGCTTGAGCTGCAATTGGAAATTGGAATGAACTTCCTCTGCTTTTATGTTCCTCAACTGAACCGCGCATGAAAAATAATGAACTTCTAGGGCAAAGGAAAATGCTTGAGCCTCCGAAAGAAAGAGTCCGAGTGATGTTCCGACTCAATTAAAAAATGACATCTGTCAACATTTTTAAAATTGAATTTCTTTTCCAGACATACCCTTTTGCACTCCCGTGACGAGGGTGATGAACATGAAAACGGTGATTGATGCGCGACGGGCTCAGGATCCACGTCACGGCCAGCTTCGCGGCGGTTTATTTAATAAGTTTAACAATGAGGATATATAGGACAATAAAGAAATTAAAAAGGAACTAGCAGTAATAGCATGGACCACTGTTTTAAAAACCAGATCGACTGGGTCGGTCAGACCGGTCGGACCGTGATCCGATAGCTAGACCGGATCGAGTCTGGCAGTAAATCAACCATGCTTTTTAACCTGGTGTAACTCAACGCAACCCGGCCAGGTTCATGGTCCAACAAGTGAACCAGATTAGGTCTCAACTTAAAAAAAAAAATCAAATGATTTCTGCATACGTGGGGGAGGGGGGTAACGAAGTTTTTTTAGGGCTGGAGGGGCTGCTACTACTGTTGTAATGTAACGATTTAGGGGCGGATGAAGGTGGGTTTGTTGCCGTGGAAGGGGGGCCTCTCGGGGGGGGGGGGGGGGGGGGGGGGGGGGGGGGGGGGGGGGGGGGGGGGGGGGGGGGGGGGGGGGGGGGGGGGGGGGGGGGGGGGGGGGGGGGGGCGGATGAAGATTTTTTTTGGGGGAGGGGAGTGTGTGTGGTTGTTACGCTTTGTTGGGGAAGGGGGTTAAATACTCATAAATTGTTAATAATGATAATATAAAAAAAAAGTAAATTAAGTGGAAATATGTGTATGATATAGAGATAGGATCATAATATTATTATAGTTTCACTTAACTAAAAATGAGTTATTGGGTGAAAATTAACATTCTATAATTTTGTATTGATGATTTTGTTTCTTAAACTTAAACATATTTAACTTATGTTATAAAAAAAATTTGTTATATACTGGATCATGCGGGTCAACTAGTGATCCACTGGTTCGACCACTGACCCAGTGCCTTGACCGGGTTAGTCACTAGTTCGATTTTTAAAACTATGGCATGAACACTAGAGAATTAAAAAACAACATAATAACATGTTTCTAGTATTATCATGAGCAGAGAACTATGAGATCCAATAGACACAAAACAATAAAGGTTTGTCAACACAATTTCAAAACCAAATTAGATATCACCAAAATATCAAAGTCTCGAGTCTTGACTAAAAATGATAAAACAAACTAGAATTACCACTTAGTAGAAAAAGAAAAAAGGAAATTAATGATAAAAGATTTATCAACAAGCAAGTGGACATGAAAAGATATATGGGAATTTTGATTGATTAAAAATTTAAGACAACAAATTCTAGGGAGAAGAAAAGTTTACTTATGTAAAACTTTTGTTATTGATTAACAACATGATCATGTTTTTGTTAGTTTTTTGAAGACTTTCTATGATGCATCTGTTTCTTTTTTTGGGTCATTGCATGTTATTACTAACAATTTTTGTAAGAAGTTAGTTAGTATTCAAAAATCACTAATTAAGTGGAGGCACAGTAATGAATCAGTGATACAAAGGATGACAACAAATATGCATTTAAAGTTTAACAATATTGGAAAAGTGGTGGAATTAATTACCTTTTGCTTGTTGTTGTTTTTCTTGATCTTTGTTATAAATGTGAGTACATTCAATTTTGTTTTAATCGTATATATGGTGTTGAGGAGAGCATGGACATGATGAAAAAAATTGAAAGACCTCATTCACAAATTAATTCAACAATATGTACTAGAGCATCCATTTCTCATTCTAGTAGAAATTCAACCAATTCTAGTACATTGGCTTTAAACATGGCCTCATAACGTAATGATGACAAAGGTGATGAGGATGATGATTGAGATGATGAATTTAGAATGAAAATGGAGAAAAAAACATGGTGAGGTGCAAAAAAATGAGATAGATAGGTATTTGGAGGATGATGTTAAAGATGACCACCTTGAGTTTGACATTTTGAATTGGTGGAAATTGAAAGCAACTAAACATTATATTATTTCCTGTATGGCTAGAAATATATTGGTCATTCTTATATCTACTGTATCTAGGGTTATTATACTCGAGAGTTTACGTAGACTCGTGAGAGTTTCATAGACTCGACTCGTAGGAGTCCACTTCATATAAAAATAATAACAAAATATCGGTAAACAACATACCAATTAAACATTTCAATGATATAATAAAGCAAAATAGTAAATCATAAATTTCATAATACTTAAATAACCAAGTCTAGTAATACATTACTACTAGATAATAACTTGCAGATGTTGTAGTAGTGGTAGAGCATTCCCATCAGGGTTTGATATTATTAGAGAACAAGAGACTGATGTTATTAGAAAAAGGGTTTGATGTTATTAGAGATGAAATTTTTTCAATTCAGGAACAACACACCAAATTGAGATATGTTGAACACTAAATAGGCAGAAAACAACCAAAAATGACTTATATTTTGGTCTAATTTTTTTAACTTGTTGACTTAATGGTAAACTTGAGAGTCTACGGATCTGTTTGGATACAAGCCAGAAGTATTTTTGAGAACTTTTCTACTGGAAATATAGTGCTTTTTTCAGTAGAGAAACTCTTAAAAGTACTTCTAGCCTTGTATCCAAACAGGCCCAATCAAGTTTACTTAGAGTTTATCGAGACTACTTAGAATCTACACATAGGTCAACTCACAAAGGGTAAGTGAACTAGTAAACTCGTAAGAGTTAACGAGTTAATTCAAGATGTCTGCATTTAGTACATGAGGTAGAATTGTAGATTTATTTTGTAGTTTTTTGAGTCTCACTTGTTGATTCAGATGAAGTCAAGCATCATTGAAGATCAAAGTAAAGAGTTTTGTGTTTTCAACATGCAAAAAGAAGCTTTAAGTTGAAAAGTTCAAATTGATCATGTAAAAGAAAATGTATGATCTGATAATCCAATATTGCATAACATGCATCATTCATATATATAGGATTATTAGGTTAATGGGATTAATCAAAGAAAATCATTTAGAAAAGTTAAAAAAAGGCTTCAAGTTTTTGGAAAAATAATATTTCACAGGAATAATCGATTACCAGGTTGGTGACATCGATTATTTTGTTCTAACTGCCTTTTGAAATCTAGACATGATCGTTATAATCGATTACTCAATAATTTAATCGATTACAAAGGCAAACATTGAAAAGTTGTTCTGACTGCCTTAATCGATTACCAAATATTTTAATCGATTAC
>PYAF01006013.1:1359725-1431971 GCA_007407185.1 Glycine tomentella | reverse complement strand
GGGTTGACAAAGAGAGATTTGTAATTTTGCTTGTAAAGAATATTTTGCAATAGTGGAACTTCTCTCTAGTTTTGAGTGAAGAACTGGATGTAGCCTCATAGTGTTTGAGGTGAACCAGTATAAAATCTGTGTTCTTTAATTTTCTCAGTTTTACATGCTTATTACATTGTTTGTGAATCATATTCAAAGCACAGTTTGAAATACTCTGTTTTCTGCATTCTTGAAAAGGGGAGTTGATTGAAAATTGATTTCTGGTATCAAAAGAATTTCTAATAAGTGATAAAGATCCTGTGGCTACTCTGATTTAAATTTTAATTGGGCAAAGTTTTTCAACCAATTCACCCCCCTCTTGGTTGTTTTAAGTATTCATTTGTTTTTTATCACTATTGTTGAAGCTCTCATTTGTACCTAAAATTGGCTTAGATATGCTAAGCAAAATATTAATGACTTGTAAGTTGAAATAAATGAAGCAGAAAAGATTGAATAAGATGCGTAATCTCTTATTTCATTTTTTATATTTGTATAGAATATCAATTAATTTTTGTACTAGCATGGTTGTGTTTAAATTTTTAGAGTTGTTTGGTTTGACTTTAAATACTATTAATATCGAGACTTCAAGTGTTAGGATTAATAGTATTGGAACTTCTTAAAATATTACTTTCAAGTGTATTATTATTTGTTTCACCTTTTTTTCAAATTTAATTTTTCTATCATGTTTATAATATTAATGAATCATATTTTGTTAATTTATTTCATAAATTTGGTTGTAGCAATCTTATTGTAGCCAAGTTTACTGCAAAAAAATAATTTGTAAAATAATAGTTGTGATTCAAACTATTATAATAAATCTCGTTGAAAAATATTTTATTTTAATTTATATTAGTCTATTTTAAAATATTATGTTGATAATATTAAATGAATCAATTTTATTATTTTCAAACATTTAATAATATTATATTAATTTTATTAGATATTTAGATGATCATGATATAAATAATAATTCTAAGAATAAATAAATAAATTTAAATGGATAATCTATTATATCAAACTGTAAATGAATTGAATTAATTTTTTTAAAAAAATTATTAAAATCAAATCAAACCAAACCAATTAAATTTAATAATAAATTTCACCAAAATGGACAATCAAACCAGCCTGCTATTAAGAAGCAAAATTCGTCCCTGCATCGTACAATTTAGCCTAAGGAAAAAATCCGATAAGGCTTTGACCACGTGCTCTGCAGTGACATTCCGCACGATGGTTTCCGCCACTCATCACCCAATGATTCCATCACCCGGCTCTCCATCGTGGCCAACGCAATGGCGTCGTCACAGCCAATTAAAACGCGCCATGTCCCACACTCATAGTAACCGGCGGGAGAGTGACAAAGCTTGCAAAACACGAATCTCTCATTTCATTTCTCATTTTTCTCACTACAAAACCACACTCACTCTCCTTCTTTTCGCTCTTTCTCCCATTTTCCTAAAATCCTCCGAAAACCCTAACACTCTCTCATTCTCAGTTTCTCACTCTTATGATTAATGGAAGACCACGCGCATGCTGCACTTCCTCCCGGTTACCGGTTCTACCCTTCCGAAGAGGTTCTCGTCGGTTATTACTTAACCAAGAAGAACGAGAACCGGGAGGAGGGTTTCTACGGTTCTGATTTGATCAGAGAACTTGACCTCTACGATCACGACCCCTTCGAATTACCGGACGCTGCGTGCTTTTCGTACGGTTACAAAGGTAGGAAGAAGCATTGGTTCTGTTACGCTAAAGAGACAAAACGCAGAAGCAGAAGAAGAAAGGTGAAAAGCGGGTTCTGGCTCCGAAAGGGAAGGGTTCGGGATATTTGCGACAACCGCGACGACGTCGTTTTGGCCACGATGACGCGTTTCGTTTTCTACGTCGGCAATTCCCTGAAAAACGCTGCCAGAACCGATTGGATTTTGTACGAATACGCATTAGTTGACCGCGTTCTGGTACGGATTCACCGATTGATTCAAATAACACGAATTCGTGTAATAATTAGTGTGTGTTTTTGGATGAGCGTTTGCTGAAATTTGGTCGAAATGTGACTAGATTATTGTTTGGATGTTAAGTAAGTACGCAAAAGTTAATTAAATTGTTCAAACTCGGAAACAGATTTTGAAACTGTAATTAATTCCTCAATCTACAACTAAATATGTAAACATTTTGCCTAAAATCAAGTTAATTGATATTTCAAACTTGCTGTTAATTAATTAATGTGTAACTAATGTGACTATTTTTGTGCGCAGGCTTCATTCGTGCTTTGCCGTGTGGTGAATAAGCCTCCTCATAAGAATAGTCCGTCGGAGATTGGTCTGAGTTGTTGTGCTGAGGAGAGCGTTGGGGTGGCGGTGCGTCACGTTGGTGTTCAGTTTGATGGATGTGCCGGAAGTGATGTTGTTGAAGCTAAGGTGTGCGACGATGGCTTTGTTAATAGGGAGAATGAGATTGCTGAGAATCCAATTAGGTGTGGTGGTGAGCATTGTGATCCAACTGCACATGTTTCAGTTGCTCAGGGAAGTCAGCCGGTAAGAAATTTAACTCTGATTTGATCTGTTTGTCTTTTTTTTCTGCAAGTTGCATGACGTAGGATGCTTATCATACATGATACATGTTAGAATGAGACACAGGAACATATCATATGGTTTTATTTCAAGGCAAAACTTAGATGTGGTTTCTTAGGTGTTGTTGGTATTGTTCTTCAATCAAAATTGGAGTTTTACCTCAATTGGTGACCTTTACTAATTTTTAATGCAAACTTCTATCAAACAGATTAGCAAGTTGAAACTCTAATTCTGGTTAGAGAACAACACCTAAAGTACCTAAGGGACTGCATTTATGTTTTATCCTTTATTTTTATGTTTGACATATTGTATGTGGAAAGTTTTGGCTTTTATAAAAGAGGTGGAACTGTGGAGAATAGAATTGAACCATTCCTTTTCATATTATTATGTGTTCTATGATTTTGTCTCTATGTTAAATACTACCTCAGTGAGAAACTGTTGTTGCTGCTTGTTTGTATTGCATTTATCGTGCTGCATCTATGTTTGACACTTTGAGATACTGCTGGGAAGGCTTTGTGGGTTGATAGTTTTGTGTGTGAAGCCAGATAGTTCCATTGCATTCATTTGATTTTTGTTTTGTTTTGCAGTTGACAATTGCAAACTTCTACATCGGCAATAGCCTGAAAATTTTATTCAGAATTAGGGTTATCAATACAGGGAGTCAGTCAAAATGTTTGTTACAACTACTTTTTTCTTTTAAATTTGGAAAGTTTTGAACTCACTCATGTGATGGTGTTTTTTAGATTGCATTTGCATGCATATTTTACTAGTGATATAACTTTTTCTGTTGGATGTAACATCTTAAGCCTTTAATTCTTCTGTCATAGTAATTCACTAAAATTTTGACTGCATATCTATGCTCTTGGAAACTGGAACATGTATATGTGTTTCGTTTTATATATGTTTATAGTCATATTTTACTTTTCTGAAGGTGGAAAACACATTTACTGGTTAGCAGAAAGCTCTACATCTGCCAATTGAATAGTTAACATTGTTACTTTTTATTCCAGCATTGCTTAAAACCTATTTATTTATTCATTCATTCAGTTTTAGCATATTCTTTTGCCCTTGCACCTTTTTCAGTTTTTTCATTTTATAGTGGAGAAAAGAAAGTGTTGCTTAAGCATTAAATTGTTTTGTTTGCTATTGTGGTAATCAGGTTCAGGAAAGGCTTTCTGGACTTCCCAGTGGCAGTGCTTTGTTTGTAGAAGCTATGACATCTCAGCAACTTATGCTTTCCATTCAAGAGGAGGATTTCATAGAATTGAATGATATTGCATGAATTGATTGGCTTTAAGAGATAATGTGAATTCTAATACTGCTCTGAGGAATATTTATCACCTGAAACAATTGTATTCAGAACAGATTATTGACCCAGCTAAAGGGAAGAAAAATTTATGATAATGAGTAGCTATTATTCTACTCAAATGAAGAAACATACTGTCGGATGGGGTTGAGGCAAATGTCATGGAATGATCACTTCGCATGTTAAGGTAGTTACTATAGATCTTTGTATGTTACTCTCTTGAGCCCTACTTGAGGAAATATTCAGCAGATCTTCTTTGTTTTGGGAATGCAGATTTTCTCCTGTGCCTACTGCAGGGCAATTGGCTCCAGAGGGATAGAGTTAGAGTTAAATATTGGTATTGGTAATTGGAATATGCAATTTGCTCTAGTATTCTATGAGCAACTTCACCGTACTACATGCTTTCATTGTTCCCTTGAACAACCTGTTCATGTTTAAATTTTATTTGCATTCGTGGGACCATCAGAATTTCCTCTCTGCACTATTGTAGCAAGACCTATTCATTACTGTTTGTGCTACTTTCATTTTCCAATCTTGTTCAAGAGGCGAATCAGATGAATTCCAAATTGTAAGTGTTACAACATAACGATAGTTTATGAATTGACTTAACCTTCTTTGTACTTTTGAGATTAAGCTGACTAATTTTATGTTCTTCATTTTGTTTGGACTTTGGATAAATCTCTCCATAAATACTTATGAGAGAAGAAAATAAAAGAAAAAATGAAATAAGCTTCTTCATAAACTAAAACTAGTTTATGCTTAGGCTAAAAATTAGCTTTTGGAGAAGTAATGAGAAAGCTTCTACTCATTAGCTTACGGAGAAGCTTTTTCTTTTTAATTTTCTTCTCCTATTAGTGGTTGTAGAGAAGCTTATCCAAACAAGGTCCACTATATATTCTGCAATCTGGTACTGTGCCATATATATGGATGGTGGTTTATGACATTTAGATTTGTGTAGTTGTTGTTAATAACAATGATGCTTATGCCTTTGGGCATGGGTTTGGACTAGTTGTATCAAACTATGTTTGTGTATTGGTATTTTGGGGGGAGGATTTCCACTTGCTTACTGCATTTTTACATGTATATTTTGTAACTGGTTTCATTTTATTGCTACATTTGAGGTATAAATATTCTGTTTTTTAAAGCCATTGCATTCCTTTTTTTTTTTGTTGCTAAAAGTTTAAAGTTGGCACTGAAAGGCATTTGAATCGGTTTAAATTCCACTTGATATGTAGAGATGTTCATTTGCTATGTTTTTTTTTTAGGCAGAGCATGTGCTATGAATAAGTTCTGAAAACTAGATATCAATGCATCAATTATCATTTATCTATCGAATCCTGTTTTTTTGCTGTGTGTATGTCATTATTATGTGTGTGAGCAATGCTAGCAACACCTTCAGTGAATTTAATATTGGTCCCACTTAAAAATCATGACTCTTTTTAGTGGGTCTGACAAAATTTTTATCCATGGAGTATATTGTAAATATGTAAAGAGTCTGTTGTTAGCTTGTGTGTATATGGAAACCGTGTAGTTTATATCTGTTGTGCTTTGAAATGTGCAATTTAATAGACTGACATTTGGAAGTTAATACTTGGTTTGTGATGTGCTCTATATGCTTTAACTTCAAGTCTCATTCAAAGGTTTCAGAAATGGTTCCTGAGATCCGTTTCTCCTTAAATGTGATTTATTTAAATTCAAACATAGGAGTATCTTTGAGCTTCAGTAAAGATGTCATAATTTTGGGCATATTTTAGTTTAGATGTTTGGACCAACGATTTATAATTTTGCAGCAGTTATTCTTTCTTTTATCCAAAGCATTGGTCGTTGCGTGCGCCTGCTAAGTTTGGCACCACCTATGCAGAAATAATTTTTTTGTTGGGTGGGTCTATGTTATGCCAAAAAGTATCATTGTTGTGAATAGATTGATAAGCTTATTTTCGTGAAGTATGCTAATGATAGTTTGATCCGTTAGGCCATCCCACTAGAGCGTTTTTTTAGTATTTACATGGGTACGAAAGTTGAAATACAAGGTTGTAGTGGCTTCTATATAATCTCGTTCTTACTTAACGACCACTCTGCCAAAGTTGTTCACGGGTCCAATTCACAGTAAGGATACAAGGTTTTTGCCATACAAAAATGAAACAAGAAGTAAAAACAACAATAATTATAGATTGCCAGAAATTTTAAGTTAGATTCAATTCAAGAGAAATGCTCTCACACTTGAGGAGTGGCTTACTGGCTTTAGTAATCGATATATCTCAAGTTTGATATGTGGTCTGTTGTGTTTCCCAAGAAAGCCAACAAATCAGGGTGGTTGCCTCGTATTTCCAGGTACTACCCGTAGAAAACATGGACAGAGGAGAGGAGATTTTACTATAAGTTTAGGCTTATTAGTCTCTTTAAAAATAGGTTTTTTAACCTATTTAATGAGTTTTATTAAACTTTTGAAAAAGGGCATCGACGGAGGCATGTCTTTCCTTAATCTAAACTTTTGGGCTAATTGTACTTTCTAATGCATCTTGAACACAGAATCTGTGTTTCGTTGTGGATTCACGTTCAACATGTTGCAATGTCAATTGAAAAAAGATACACTATAAATCAAATTTTGAGACATTGTAATTTTGTACGAGAATAACAAATTTAAAGCTATTTTTTTGTAATTGCAAAATTTAACATGTTTTGAATAATGTGTATTGGTGTGAAATTCACAATTCGTTATATTTTTTGTAAATAAGATTTTTAGCTAAAACATTATAATTTAAACATCAACAATTAATTTCATTTCAAACGATTGACTGGAGGAACATATTATGTTTCTTGATTAGGTTTTTACTCTACTCCATGAAGTTTTATAAAGTTTTATAGCAATTGTGGAACTGAGATTTCTATACTATGTTACTCTTACGATGTTTGGACAAATGGATTAAAACAAAATTATTTTAAATTATAGAGATTAAAAATATCAATTTCAAATTAGAGACTGAAAACAAACTTACTTGAATTTGAAGGACTAATAAGCCTAATAATTTTCATGTTAAAATATGGTATGAAATATTCATTTTAAGTAATCAATAATCATAAACTTCTTCCTAAAAAATAATAAAATTATTTATCAATAATCTTAAAAAATATGAATGTTTTTACACTTTATCTTAATAATTTACATTTATAGTGCTTACCCAAAAAAACATTTATAGATACATAATTTATTTTCTTATTATAAGCACAATTTATCTAATATTTTATTACTTTTTTTATAATAATGCCTTCTCTATTAAAATTAAAAAAACATAATTTAAAATGATTTATATATTTTATTTTATTTTACTAAATTTCACAAAACTAACATATAAGGTGAGGAAAATTTAAATCTTATAAGGACTACATTAATTATATCTTTAGTTAATATATAGTCTCACAACACTTATATAGAGATTATTACATTGATTATGTTTTTAGTTAGTGTATGATCTCAACACGTCTAATACATGAAATTAAACATTTGAAGTGTGAACATAACATAATCATGTGTCGAGGAAGAAACATCCATAACATAGACTCTAATATTATCTTAAAATATAAATTTATGACATAACTTAATCCCACAACACTCATCTATTAGGTGAGAGCTATCTAAGTTCTATAAGGACTATATGGATAATATTTTAATTTATGTGAGATCTCAACAACATTCCTTGTCATATCACTATTAAATCTTTTACTCCCCTAGATGCATATATATTTATTACATATACCTAAATACACATATTTACATCATTTGAATGATATGATTATACAAGACTTTACTAGATTTTTTTACATAAGGTAAGGTTAATGCATGACTAGCATTTTCCTATCAAGATTTAATGTGTAGTTCTGCGTTTCACAATTAATTTCTAGTGAATCTATGAATAACTAAAAAAATAGAAACACACGAAACTTATTGATCGACACATTGGGGAAAGGAGGTGAGTGCCTTTATTACACAAGCCAACCCCACAAAACAACCTATTAGGTGAGAATTATCCAAGTCCCATAGGAACTATATTGATCATTTTTTTCAATTGATGTAAGATCTCAACAACATTCTTCACCATATAATTATTAGATCTTTTATTTCCTTTAGATACATAAACATTGTTTACATATATACCTAAATACACATATTTACATAATTCTAATGATATGATTATACAGGATTTTACTAGATTTTATACACAAGGTAAAATTAATGCATAACTAACATTTTCATATTAAGATTTAATGTGTGATTTTGCATTTCACAACTAGTTTCTAGTGAATTTGAGAATAAACAAAAAAAAAAAAATACATGAAACTTACCGACTGACACATTGGACCAAGGAGGTGAGCAACAAAGAAAAATACATTGAGGTGGCCAAAGAGGGGAAGGTACACTAAGGATCCTTAGAGGTGGAGAATGCATGGTGAGATTTACTTCTTCATAGAAGGGTGTAGAATGAGAGTGATGTGCATAAATGAGAAAGATGGGTTCACTTAAAGAATAGGTATTTTAGGTATTACAAAATGACCAAAAAAAGATGTGAAGAGAAAAATCGAAGGGGTACAAAAAGAAAGAATTTCTCTCATATTATCAAAAAGTTCAATTAACTATTAGAATGAAATTAAAAAGACTTGTTTAGTAATGTGGACTTCACTTGAAGTGGCTTATTTATGGCTATAGGTGGATATAAGGCTTTGTCCCATCTATTTAGCTTAGTCATTTTTGATCCTTATTTTAAATGAATCCAATCGAGTTGACCTACTTATTGAATGGGTCATGATTTTGTTTGGTCCACATCCAACCCACTTAGTCCTCATGCTAATGGGATTGGTTCATGGATTCAATAATAAAAATATGAAAATTAAAAATAAACAAAATAAAAAATGATTAAAAATATTTTTTTAAATTAAAAATACAAAATATGTACATAAGATTAATGAAAAACATAAGAAAGTATACATAAATATAGTAAATTTAAAAAGAAAACTTTAGTTGCATCACTTAAGCATCAATATAAAATTTAGTTTTTAAATATCTCTATTTTTATATAAAAATTATAAATATAGATATGCTAAGAAAGAGATTAATATATACTAAACAACAAGTATAAGCTATTTAAATTTTTAATAATCCTAACCACAACAATTAGTTTTACGTAAATAATAGTATAAAGTATAAAATAATAAAATAATAAATAGTATTATAAAATCATTTAGTTGAAGGGTTGGCATTTTAACTCAAAAACCAAATTCATGTAACCCGTGAATTAAATTAATCACATTTTAGTTGGTTTTATCTCGTTTGATCCACATGTTAAATGGATCATATGCGAATCCAAAGTCATATGCCTGTCTCTATTTGTGGCAATTCATGTAAGTTTTGCCTGGTAAGATAAGGAATATTAACCCAATTATTTATTTTTAAATTATTAATGAATATATCAATACCAATGTAACTAATTACAATACAAAAGATGTCTATTTTGTTGAATGTGTATCGGTCATGTTCTTGTAATTTTGCTGATTTTAAAAATATGGTAATTTTATTGCAAATATTTTTTATTACATGCAATTTTATTCGAGGTGAAAATATATGTGATATAGTAAGAGTAGTTTTTCTAGCGAGTTTTTTTTTTATATGCACAAGAGTTGAATCTAAAAAGCTCATTTTAAATAAAAAGAGAAATGTTGATTCGTACTAAATTACGTTCGGCAAAACAAAATAAATACACATTTTTGTAAACAAACCTTATATTTTTCTAATTTTTAATTCATATTTTTTAAAAGAAAAAAAGACAACTATTCATGCATCAATTGGTAGTTTTTATGTAATTGATTAAGGCTATGTTTGGTATTGAGGGATGAAAATATGTGAAAGTGTGAGGGATGCAAATGAATGAAAGAGAATGTAAAATAAAGTTATTTGATAAAGAAGAAAGAAAGGATAAATATAATGAAATATTTGAATTAAAGTGGTTAAATATGTAAAAAAAGAAAGAAAAATTTAAATGGTTTACAAAATTTCAATTTTACCCCAACATAAAAAAAATGAGTATTTTATTTTCGTGACAACATCAAGTATTTTATTTTCTAAAAGACAACCGTAACCAATTATGCTAGAAAGTATATATGATTCTGTCTAGTATAAACGGTTATGCTTATATGCATAATCAACTATGGTATGCATAATTGGTAATACTTTATAGCATAATCTGTTATTTTTGACAAAATAAATCTTGCCTGTGCTGAAACGAAATCCACCACGAATTGAGTAATCATCATCGTAAAAAAAGCTACAAAAAAACCTAATATCCATCCTTCAGTCCTACCATATTCAAGTAATAGTACAGAACGCACTTATTGGAAAAAATGGCAATGAAATTCATATTAGAAAACTCGAAATTAGTTGGTAGATTGGGTTACCTCTTTGGAAGGTGTTGTGAGGAGAAGGACGAGCAACATAAGGTTTGGCTTTCAACATAAGGTCACAGGTTAATAGTGAACATGAGTCCCACGATACAAATAAAAAAAAATGAGGATGGTTTTGCCAAAGCAAAAAAAGTGGTACCGTGATAATTCTGATTCTTCTCTTTCAATGCATTTGATCTCAATTTGAGATGAAAGTTCTCCAGCATGGAACCCATATTCATTGTACCACTTTCATCCCTTTTTCATGAATAAGAAACACCCTAGTTTCACTTTTATTGTATTTCATTGTTACTCAATTTCATCCCTCATACTTTCAATAGAACCAAACATACTGTAACAACTTTGCAGGAAAAATTAGACATGTACTATGTAAATTAAGTAATTTTTTTATTTATCGAAATCTGTTTTTTAATAAAGTTTTTCAAAAGAATTACAGTACCACTTAAATTATCTTACAAGTAGTAGTATAATTTATTTATACATAAATATTTATATTAAAATACAATATTAGTATATGATATGGGGACAATTTTTTTGGGAGTCTCGGAGACAAGAAGCTTGGAGTTGGGAGGAGTTAATCAAATACTCACCAGCCACCACAAAGGGAATGCCAAAGGGCCCATAGTAAACTCATTGGCATTCTAGCCCATTATTTCCTTTATTTCATCCAAATAGATTCTCTCTCTAATTTAAAACATGAGATATTATCAAAAAAATAAAATAATGTGAGATGAACCATATTTTTATTCAATTATAAAAAATTCAAAATCATAGCATGATAGCATTATTTATTTTGTTTTATTTTTTATTTCACATTAGGACCTTTAATTCTTCAATTGAATTTCAAAGTATTTTTATTTTGAGTCGATTACGAAACTAATCTTCAATTTGGAGGGTCCTCTCCCCACAAACACAACAATAACGTGTTTGTCAAATGAAATACATCAATTGGATTTTATTTTGTTTTATTATTCATTTGTTATTAAATATCTAAAGAATTTTACTAACAAATATCCTTGAGACATTAATTTAAAAAACAAAAAATATTTATTATGAAAATTATTGAAGAACTTAAAATAAGTCATGATAACACAATTTTAGATATCTTAATAATTTTTTTTTAATTTCTTAATTAATATCCTAAAGCATTTTTCATTTCTAAAATAACCAAAGATCAAATCCAAAATTCCTAAGCTTGATTTTTTTTGAAAATTTTAAAAGCAATAGAGGGGGGGAAAGAAGGTAGTAGTAGGTGTTTTGTATTGGGAAAAATTGTGAGCAGAACACGCAACCAAAAGTAGCCTCGGGAATTGCACATTTTGGCTCTATAATAAATTGGTCTCGTTTGGTTGGATAACACGGTGAAGATTACTATGACGTTTTTTGACTTTTGCTTTTTTTTCTTCTTTTCTTTTCATTTTTCATCGTTTCGTTCTTTTAAATTTATTTTTCGATATACTTTTTTATTTATTACTTCACTTCAATTTCTGAACTGTCTCGCAGGTTAAGGCGTTAAGCATTGAAAACCCATGGTCAAACTAATTAAACAACCAATAAAATTCAACACGGCAAGATAAAATAACAATAATAATAAACTGTTTCTGACACTGCAATATAAATAATTAGTTTTTCTAGAAGAAAATAACTTAGCAGACTACCAATGATAATTTTCTTTTTCAAAATATTTAAGTTCTAATTTATTTTATCACGAATTCAATCATTGAAGCCCACTTCGTATCGAGATAAAAAGAAAATCGTTAAAAATAAATCTGCGCCTTTGAGTACGAATTATATTTATGTACGCATCAACATGTATACATTTTTTTTTTTGTGTGTGAGATCCTAAGGTATACAATAGATTCAACTAAATATGAACAAAATATGATTTTTTGTGTAAACCAAAAAAACTTTATGATTTTTGGTTTAAGTGTCTCTTTAATTTACAAGTCGATAAAATTAGTTTTAATTAAGAAAATAGTTTTAACTATTTAAATATGATTGAAATGTGCTTAAATTAATTTCAATAACATGTTTTAAATGAAAAATATGTATCGCGATATCTGAATGACTCTTTTTTTATGTAGAAAATCACCGAGTCAAGAATTTTGCCATTCGTTAAAAGTTTGACTTTGTGCTCTCATGTTAGATAATTAAAATTGTTTAGCACTTAGCAGTACATTGATCTACCCTTTATAACCATCAACATATATATACACAACTTTTATTTAGTTTTAATTAAAAGAAAAATAACAAAGTTTAATTTTTACATACGTTACCAATAAATTAGAAATAATATCAAATATAATTTTTTAAATAATAATTATAAAAGTCAATCAACTTGTTATACACAACAATCTACTATAAATGAAAGATAACATAAAAATGTGTTTGAATTAGCAATAGGAATCGAAGCTGAGAATAAAATTATGTTGAAATCAACATAAAAACAACCACTTGTTGTTTCAGAAATTTATAGTGAGTTTGATCTCACCATGTTACCAAATATGCATTAAATAGACTTGATTTTTCCTTCTTTTTACAAAAATAGACTTGATTTCTCTAAAGAAAGATAGAATATATAATCACAGCTGTAAAAAAATTAACTGTTAATTTTCTTATTAATAATAACTCAATCATTTACAATATATTATGGTGAGTAATTTTTTTTATATTATAATAAGTATATTTTTATTACTATATTATTAATATGTCTTTTAATAATATTCTTTTTATAAAAATCAAACACGAGATTTTATTTAAACAAATCAAATCCAATATAACTCAAATCAATAACTTTTTATGGTTTATAGTGAGTATATAATTATGTATACTGAGTTACTCAGTTCGAAAAAGCTGAATCCTTCTAAATTACTAAGAGTTCTAATTAAATTTAAACTAAATATGCAGCAAGGGAAGTAAGATAAGTAATAGATGCGTGGGAGTAATCAATTGTAATGACAACAATAAACGACCTCGTACAAACAAAACAGTGTAATAAAGCCAATTTAAAACGTTAATCCCGCTTTACACAAAATCCTCTTGTCCTATTTGCTACCATTTGCAAGCTGCTGCGCAGAGCATAGCATAACAGAGCACACCAACACCAACATCAACATTAACATTCTCATTCTCTCTCTTTTTTGTTTCAGTTTTGGCTTTGGTCTTTCAAGTTCAATGGCTGGTGATACAGGGAGAGCCTTGCCTCCTCCTGATTCAGAAGAATTCTCAACCTTGTTCAACCAACTCCTCCACAATTCTCCTCCACTCGGAATGGACCCCAATCATTCACCTTCTGATTTCACCCCACACAACACCACCATCAACATCAACAACAACAACCCTGTTCCTTCCTCTCCCTCAAATTTCAATTTCTCTGACCCCCATCATTACATCCCTGCCTCTGATGCCACCACCTTCAAACAACACAACAACAATCACACCCCTGATTTCACTTCTTCTCCTGTTGAGGTACCACTCCTTAGTCCTTCCCATTCTTTTTTGCTTCCCCACAAAAAAGTGCCATCACTTACACACACCCTTTAGACCCCACTGTTCATTTTAAATATCAAAATTGAAACTTGCTCAACATCGAAATTCTCTATTGCTAATAGTCAAGGTTTTAAACTGCGGTCACACGGTCGCATTTTTGTCGCGATCCTTAATATTGTAGGAAAATATGGCCGATGTAGTTACAATTGCGGTCATGAAGACTTAAAAAATATTGATGTTATGGAGAAAATTGTAGTAGTAGACTATTTTTTAAAACCTTGCTAATAGTTTATATGATTTTGGCTTCAAAGCTTTAAGGAAACTTAGAACCCAGAGTTGGTTAGATCTTTTGGAAATTCAAAAATTGCATTTTGGATGACCTTTTTTCTGTTAGTGAGTGGAAGTTTCTTTTTTTGTTTTTGATAGAAGAGTGTGGAGGCATCGAAACCTGTCCCACCACCACGTTCTTCGTCAAAGAGGAGTAGAGCTGCAGAGTTCCATAATTTGTCTGAAAAGGTTCTGTTTTTATCTTTCAATTTTATGAGAAATCTTTCTATTTGTCATAGTTCTTCTTAGTTCTGATTGATGATTTTGATGTATGCAGAGAAGGAGGAGTAGGATTAATGAGAAAATGAAAGCCTTACAGAATTTAATTCCAAATTCCAACAAGGTACTATATCTCTACATATATTTATAATCATTTGCCTCTTCATTAAGTTGATTAATCTTACAAAATACTACTATTCTCTTTTCTTTAGAATTATTTTTTTCTTGATGATTCCTTTGTGTTTGTTTTCAAAAGACAGACAAAGCTTCAATGCTAGATGAGGCCATAGAATATTTAAAGCAGCTCCAACTTCAAGTGCAAGTGAGTTTTCTTTCATTCGACTTGTGATATTATATTAATGACCTCCTTGGATATGTCTCCTGTTCCCTACTTGACTCATATGTATTCTTTTGTCCTCTGCATTTAGTTACTTATTTCACAATAGGATTTTCCTTTCATGAATACTTTTTGAGCTAACAATACATTCTCTAACACAGTCTTTTGAATAACCTCTGAATTCTTATTTAACAAAACTCACTAATAGTTTTATAGTTTCTAATAAATTTTAACCAATTGCAAAGTGTATTAGAGAGGAGAAATTATTTTATGGTTGAGATTATAGACACATGGTGATCCTAAACCATACAATGATTTATGTTAGAGTGTGTGTTGCTAACACTTCTCATACTTTTTTATTATCTACGAAAGAATGAATTTTTCATTGATATTTTCCAATGAAATGAACAGTTAAGAACTTTAAAACCTGTTTCGGGCAGTGCAATCTACATATCATGCTGCTAGGCTGAGTTTCAGAATCAATACACAACAAATATTATGACTGTTTGTTCGCATGTTCAACCTTGATTTGGCATGGAGGAGGGTTTGTTTTGTTAGTCACCAATAAACTTTACATCAGTTCTACATAACTTGAGAGGGTCAGTTAACTCTTGAATATTTGTGTGCCGCACATTGATTGTCCTTAACTTTGGCATGTGCCGTCAATGAAACAAAAGACTAAATGCCCACTGTGGTCCTTCTAAAGTTGTTTCAATTCTTTTTGGTATATTTTGTGACGATCCAATTTTTCCAAAAACTTAAGGTGTTAGGTGAAGATACGTATATGATTTTTAGATTACAGCTTTAACAAGAGGCCATTGCATTTGAAGTACGAATGATTCATAGGTCTATTTACCTTGTACTGGAATTCAACTTTTTATTAGAAGAATATATACAAGCAATGATCAAACTCTAGGCCACTAGGTAATAGAAGTTTTGATACTATGTTATGAACCAACCATCCTAAAAGTTGAAGTTGTCAGGCAAAGATACGTGAATGATTCTTATATTACATCGCTAACACATTATAGACTTGGTAGGACATGTTGAACCTATAACACATGCTCAAGCGGCTACAATATTAACTGATTCACTTTAGTTAATTGAGGGCGAAAAAAAGAAAAGAGAAAAAGGCTAGGAAGTTGTCTTGCCACATTTAGGTTGTTTGGTTCCATTACTCTTTCATTAACTAATTGTCAGTTTTAGTACTTGTGATTGATTCTGCAGATGTTAATGATGAGAAATGGTTTGAGCTTGCATCCAATGTCTTTGCCAGGAGGACTAAGACCTATGATAATGCCTCAGACTGGATTGAATTTTGATGGGAGTAATGGATTTCAGAATTCTACCCGTGCAATTGCATCATCTTCAAATGATGAAAGCTTGGTGCGGCATGCCTTTAGTTTTCCAAAGCAATGCAGCATCTCAAATCAGTCTATTGGTGTACCCTACGTGACAAACATAGCAACTTCGGATACCTCATCCACTTTTCATCCCTCTATTAAGGTTTGTGTTCAATACTTCAACCCTTCAATATCATCTTACATAGTTGTCATGATGGAAAAATTATTATGTGATCTAAGACCATTATGAATTATAGTTTTGACCAATCTTGACATGACAAAGATGAGTTTTTTTTTTTTAACTCTTTATCATAAATTTTAAAACTCAACTATATATCACGTGAAAATTTGTCGAGACTATGGATGCATGGTGGTCTGAGACTATACAATAATTTCTCATCATGATGAGTACTTCATTTTTCTTAATATGTCGAGCTTAACGACTCTTCTTTGTGCAATTATGAAGGATGCACTCTACGGCAACATGCCACAACTGTTTATGGATACAACAAAGATTGGAAAACCCTCTCCAGACGTGTCTTAAACAGCTCAATTTCATTGAGGGAGAAAAGAATTTTTTAGATGGCAAGTCGCCTCGTAAAAGGGTAGCTTTGTTCAGGCATTATAATCTACATTTAAATCTGCTGACTACATGACACTCCATTGGGTTGTTCCTGGTGCAGTTTAATTTGTATCAGTTTGACACAGTCTTTGTGCCATTGTTGACACTTGCATAAAAATGTACAAGTATTTTATAACTTCATCAATTGCAAAATGCAGCTAATGAACATTCTGCAACATGTTGTGACTGACTTGTGATATTTTTAGATCTGTTATATTCTTGGATGATTAGATATATTCAATAAACTGCATATCGATGTACAATATGCTAGAGCAGAGAAAACAACATTGTGATCTTTGCCAGTACTTCTAGATTCAAGAATGACCCTACCTTATAATATCAGTTAATGTGTTGCAACTTGCATGGTGACTAATTTCCATATAAAGTGGGACACAACTACACAAGGCCTCTCTAATCCAACTAGAACAAAGCCAAATGTAAAAAACACTATTAGTTTCGGTTATCGTTTAACTTGTTAGGCTTGTTATAATGTGTGTTTGGATACCACAAAAAATCGATTTTCGGGGCAAAAATTGTGGTGTCACCTTGAATTTTGAGAAACAACAATGTGTTGCTTTATATTTACCGTGGGCTTGACCACGATTTTGTTTCACTGTGCCGCCACCCGAATTGTGTAATCTCAAAAAAAGAGTTTGCGGAAAATGATTATAAAATAAGCACGCTGGGAGGGAAGGGATGAAATTACTACCAGCTAAAATTGTCATAAACAAAATACAGACAGAGACATCAAGAGAAAAAAGAGAAGAAGCATGTGCACTTACAGGAAAAGCATGAACTGTTAGCAATAAATAATAATGGAAGAAAAAAACATGCAATGAGTAACCCTCTTACCTAGCTAGGAAGGATATTGTGGAGTGTCGGGAATGAAAAAGACTTGGAGCATGAGATGAAGATTTAAGGCACGCATGCATGTTGATGAAAAGACACATAAGGTAGAGGTTAAATTCCTTCTATGGTAATCACTTTACACTAATGATCACTAATCATGTTCCATCATCACTACCTCTCTACCTATATAAGTTCAGACGCGGCCCTCACCCTTCAGTAAGATGTGTTGTTAACCAGTTTATCAATTTGTTCAAATTTTGGAAACTCGAGCTTTCCCTTAAACATGTTCGGATTGTTGGAAATAGGTCAGATATAATCATGGCCTGACCTGATTAAGGTCTGATTTAGCTTGATCTTTTTATTAAAAAAGTTAAATTTGAACTTTTTAGAGTCTTTTTAATTAAAATGACCATAATGTAAATTTTAGAAAAAGGTCACAAAGTCTGAATAGTGAACCTGTCTAAACAATAATTTATTAGATCATATTTAATAATTTATGACTTATAAGATATGTCTATTATGCAGATTTTTTATTTTTAATTATTTGTTATGATTTAATTAGATCTTTATAGATTTTCAGGCTAGATCATACTTTTATGCATGTCAGGCTAGACTTAGTAATAGTGATGCGGGTCAGACTTAGATTCGTCAAAGCATGATCTATTTTCACTCCTACTTGCTATGTATTGGTTATGTTTGACTTAAGTTAGAAGTATATTTACGAATTTTGATGTAAAATTACACATTCCAACACATAAGTTTAGAAGAAATTTTTTTTCACTACTTTTGAACCCTTTCAACTTTAATCCAAACATCACATTATTCATTTTTTTTACTTTTATTTAATTATTTTACAATACTCAAAATAAACTTATATGTAAATGTATCTCTTTCATATCTTACGGAGGTAAATTTTATTATAAATGAATAACTTAGTAATTAATAATACCTCGTCACTCCTAAAGTGACAGAAAATTAACATTCCATATATAAAACATGTAATGAAGATAAAGTAATATATATATATATATATATATATATTAAGTTGGTGTTTGAAAAAATTATTTTAATTTATGAAAATGACTTATATATGTTTTTGAAAACTCGGTGAGAAATAATATATTAAGTTTGAAATGTGAAAATTATAATTACTAACTTTTTAATAAATATTAAAATCACATTTAAGATGTGAAACCAAACATACCATATGGCTTTTTTTGTGAATTTTTGTTGGTTTATTTTTTTAACTCTTCCATGGAAATTGCTCATGTTGCTTTAACAAATGAGCAATGGTATCAAACTGGGTTGTACCATTAGAGCTAGCTGAAGACTGAAGTGATACTTACGTATATGGTACAGTTGCATAACCAAAAAAGAAAAGATTCATTAGATTTCACCATTTAAAAAATTGACTGCCCAAGTTTAATAAAGTTATAAAAAAAAAAAACCTGATGTGTCACACTAAGAATCATATAAAAAATTATAAATAATAAAGTTGATGAGTTGTCCCATACCTTTAGAGATTCTCTTAAGCTTTATAAAAAGTTTATCAAATAAATTATTTTTAACTTAACTTTTGGTTAAACCCTTATTTAAATTCTTTTTTGAGGAAAGTTAAGCTCTTATCTAATAAAATATATTAAACAAATACTTAATTAAATTATTTACCTAAACGTGTCTAAGAAGTCACGACATGTTGGTTTTATTTTGGGCCAGATTCTCAAAGTTGGGGGTTAGTCCAAACATTTTATTTTATGAATATGAAAAAAAAAAGGCATGAGGGGCAAGTGTGGAAATTAAAAGAAACTTCTGCATCGACCACCTCGTCACTTCTTCCTCTTCCATTTCCATTTCCATTTCTCGGTGTTGTTGTTCTTCATCCATGGCTTTCCCTCAGCACCACTTCCAACGGCACTACCAAACACAACAACAACAACAGCAGCCCCAAACCAAAACCTTCAGGCAATTAATCTAATTATCCTCTCAATTTATTTATTTATTTATTTATTGAAATCCCAAACCAATTCCTTTCCACCCTTCATTTTACCAACCCTTTTTGATATTTTGTTTATTTTTACAATTTAATCTTCTTTGCTTCTTTATATTTTCCCCCTTTATTGTTTTCCTTTGCTTTCAGAAATCTGCAAACAATCGATGGTCAGATGTCACAGCAGGTGGCGTTTTATAACCCTACTGATTTGCAAGATCAGCCCCAACATCCACCCTATATTCCTCCATGTATGTAAATTCTTCATCTTTATTCTCCCTTTGTTCAATTTTGGTTCTTTTGTTTTTTGTTACATGTGTTCAATGCTCTGGAAAATCTTAACTCTTAGGGCAATGACCCTAGCTAGGTTTGTTGGTGGTACCTTTTTGGTTATTTTTAGTCAAAGTTGTTTCTTTTGTGTTGTGTTATGATTCAACCACTGGAAAATTTAGATTTTGAAATCTTTTGTTTTTTCTCAACATTTCTTATGGGGTAGTTGTGGGGTTACCACAGTAAGTTAAGTCCTAGATTTTGAGTGTGATGTTTTGTTTTGTTTGTTTGTCTGTCTGTTTGTTGTTGTTGTCTAGTTCATGTTGTTGGGTTTGCTCCGGGTCCTGTTCCTCCTGCTGATGGCAGTGATGGTGGAGTTGATTTACAATTGCAATGGAATTATGGTTTGGAGCCAGAGAGGAAGAGACTAAAAGAACAGGATTTTTTGGAGAACAATTCTCAGATATCTTCTGTTGATTTCCTTCAACCACTATCAGTGTCGACTGGGTTGGGCTTGTCACTAGACAATACTCACCTGACATCAACCGGAGACTCAGCTTTGTTGTCGCTCATTGGTGATGACATCGAGTGTGAGTTGCAGCAGCAGGATGTAGAGATAGATAGATTTCTCAAAGTGCAGGTAAGCTCGGGTTTTGATGTCTAGTTTGCCATTTTATTGGTTACTCGTTCAAGGTAAATTATTATAAGTTAAAACCATTTCTTGCGAGACTTGATAGACTCATCCATGATTAGAGTATAGACCTCATTATTTATGCACACCTGATGTGTCTTCTATTGTTGATACTTGATAATTGAACCTCTTAAGTGCTTGATTGCACTAGGCTCATGTAAATATTTATTCTCTCACTGATATTGTGTAACTTGTATGAAGCATGCACTCTGTTACATGATTAAAGGAGATACCTATTAGAAGTTGGATGTAAGTTATGTAATGGAAGCTTGAGAGAACTCTCATTCTTAATTCTCGTTACATGGTGCTGAATTACCATGACTAAATGAAGATTCTGCCTGCATCCATTCTAGGCATTATACGCCTTAAGTAAGATCTATTCTAAGACGCTGGTTATGGTGGGGAAGTTGCACATGTCTCCCACCATGTGCAAGTTTATTAACACCACCAGATCTCTGTCTTTTAAATTGATGGCTAAGATTTATTTCTTTTTTTCTTTCTTCCCTCCCTTTTCCCTATTTATCCTCTCATCTTTCTCTTTCATACACCCATTGCTGTGGACTGCCATGTGCGGGCAGTGTCATTTCGTTTCGATAGCATTCCACCTCCCCTTTCTTTCTCTCTTCTCCCTTTTTCCTTTTCTTTTCCCCTCTTCTCCAGATCTACAAATTTTACTTTCCAAACCAACTCACAAACCCCTTCAAGAAATCAGCCGCATTTCGTTTTTTTTTTCCGGCGGTGTTCGGACCCCGTTTCTCTTCACTTTCCTTGATTTTCCTCTTTCAAATCCAATTGCTTCCCTCTCGGGTGCCACTTCTCCTATAACGTTTTATAAAAATATTTATGATTAGTGAGGTTGATTCATGCTATCAAAAAGGTGTGTATCATATGTGAGATGCTCAATTTTTATTCGTGCTGGAGAGTAATCTCCTTTTTCTTGCCTCTTGCTGTTATTGAATAATGAGATCACTTTAGTTTTTTTCTAGGTGAGTCAAATGCAAAAACTGATGAGAAAAGCTTATTAAGCATACTTCTTCCTTATAACATATATATGCATCACTGGTTGAATTATTAAAGAAATCTGATCAAGCTTCATCATTTTCTCTTATTCTGCACTGAATGAATGACAGTATCAATAAACTGTTTTTCTTTTGAGTAATTGCTTCAATGTTCAAATATAAATGCCTTTTTGTACTGTGTTGGAACTTATATTTTTAGCCTGATTTGGCATCTGTATAACTGAGAAGAAAAAAAAAAACTCTCTACTTTGAAGATGCAACACTAATTAATCTTCTCCTTTCTAATAGGGTGAATGTTTGCGGCAAGCAGTCTTGGAGAAGGTTCAGGCAACACAGCTTCAGAGTGTCTCACTCATCGAAGACAAAGTCCTTCAGAAACTTCGTGAGAAAGAAGCTGAGGTAGAAAGCATCAACAAGAGGAACATGGAACTCGAAGATCGAATGGAGCAGTTGACTGTGGAAGCTGGTACATGGCAACAGCGAGCAAGATATAATGAAAATATGATTTCTGCTCTCAAGTTCAACCTTCAGCAAGCATATGTCCAAAGCAGAGATAGTAAAGAAGGATGTGGTGACAGTGAGGTTGACGACACAGCTTCTTGCTGCAATGGCCGTTCCCTTGATTTTCATCTGCTTTCGAGGGAGAATACCGACATGAAAGAGATGATGACATGCAAGGCTTGCAGAGTCAATGAAGTGACCATGGTTTTGTTACCTTGTAAGCATCTTTGCCTCTGTAAAGATTGTGAAAGTAAGCTTAGTTTCTGTCCTCTATGTCAATCCTCCAAATTTATCGGCATGGAGGTCTACATGTAACTGCAAAGTATACTTCTACACGTGAGATAATTTCATGGTATTATTATGTGTGTCCTTTCTTGTAGCTTGTGTCTCAAGGACCATGACACCTTGTAACTAGTTTTTAAGATGTATTTGACTGACCATAATGAATTTCACTTGCTTGAGAACAGTGAATTTTGAAAGCATGTCTATTAAAACCATCATGCACTGAAGCACGCGGTTGTGACACCATACATGTTTGCTTGAACATTTACTACAGACATTCATCAATTTTTTTAGCGTTCACTTCTAATAGTGTATTTGGACAATACAAAATTGATACTACCTTACAAATTCATGGTAATATCATGAAAAGGTAGAAACTATATGTTGTTTCATCTTTACCATGAAAAAATAATTGTTTTTTCTGAAGCTCTTCCACACATTATAAATTTATGTGTAAGTTAGAAAGAATTGTTTCCATTTGATGCGGGTAACTGTTACATAATTCAAAAAAAAAAAAACATTTTACTCATTCAACATGCATACGAGCACCAGGAAGGCTCGATAGGCCCAACTTCAATGTTGGATTGAGGGTCATTTAGGGTCCAATTTGTCACACCATTAATGTAAATTAATAAATTTTACATTAAATCTTAACTATGATCATTATTCTCCATAATATTTGAAATTTGTTGAATTCGAGTTAAATTTTCTTAAATATACGAACGTATGTTTAGTTTAACGGGTATATATTTAATTAAGTTTCTTCGAAAAAATGTTCTTCCGAGACAATTTTTCTTCTTCTGCATGTTCATTCAGTTATAGTTGTTTTTTGTGTGGAGATATTGTGGGCTATTACTTCCTGCACTCCTTTTCGGCTTTAGGATGGACTAATCCAAAATCTAAAATTACATTTTAGATTGGTTACACTTTTTACATTCCATATTATCAATCTAGAAGGTAAAAAAGCTTTTCAAAGAGGTGCAGTAAGCACTTTTGAGGTGCAATAAGCACTTTTGTTAGGTTTCCTTGAGGGCTCTAGTTTGGACTTTATAGTCCCGATGTAACAAGCCTATTATTGACTATTTAAAAAGGCATTTATTTAGCCCAATCAAATCAGAAGCATATGATATTAGAGCTACCCTAAAGCCCACAAGTCATTCCACTAAACACTTTTCTTAAGGTGAGTTTGTTTAATTTTTTTTAAAAATAACTTTAAAATAACCAATTTTTAAAGAAGCAGTATGATTTATTGTTAAAATAAGTAAAAAAATAATTTTAAATTGAAATAATTTAGATAAACAATCTTAAAAAAATAAAAAAATATATTTATTTTTATTAAAATAAAACACTTATTTTAACATTCTTAATTTCTAATTCGTTGGTGTGTGGATAATTTTTAATCCCAAGCCACACATTTTTTTGTTCTTCAGGGAGAGCTTTTATATATATATATATATATATATATATATATATATATATTATTACAGTGTTCAGACGTCTCAAAGTTACAAAACTGACTATAACAGAGCTTTTCCATCGAACCTAAGACTTCTCAAAGCTTCTTCTGCTTCCTAATTTTCTCACCTTTCAAATCATGTTCAGACTTTATCAGTGCTTCCTAATTTTCCCACTGCTTCCTCAGTTGAAGTTCCAAGTCATGAGTCTGGCTCTTCTAATGAATCTACAGATACTCCTACTACTCTTACTCATGATCAGGGTGTTTATAATCAAATTTCTTCATGTCAGAATACTGGTTCCGGTCCCTGTCTTTCCACTGTTAGACCTGCTAACATTCATCCACAAGTCTGCTACTGTCTACTGGGCAAAAACAAAAGTATAATTTATAGAGCAATTAATTATATATCTTATTCTAATGTATATCTATGGCTGTGATTATTGTCTTTTAGTATTTTTTTTTTTTTTGTATTTTCTGTTAGAGTCAAATGAAATTGCAAGAAATTGTAGCTGGAGAAATAAACTTTGATGATGACAGTGCCAAGAAAGCTATCTTGGCTGCTGTTGATTATGCAAAAACATATCCAAGATGATAGGAGATCCAGATATTTTTCGGCTGTGAGTTTGACGATGTTGAATAGATACTACTGAATAAGTATGGGGTAACAATGAAGCGGAGCAATGTACGCACACATGAAATTATTGTTTTAAAATATATATCTTTTACTGCAAACAAACACACGAAATTATTGTTTTAAAATATTTATCTTTTACTTCAATACTATAAATTATTTTTATGCTTGTTAGGTTCAGTGGATATTGGATATGATGTATTTTCGATTTAAAGATCTTTGTTTAGACATGAGCAAGAGAAAGAAAGGGCTGAGATTTAATTACAACACAAGAGTGATTTCTATGAAGAGATCGAGTAAATTTCCTCCAAATCCGATTAATTGTTGAAAATGAAACCAAATAGATAATTTCTATATATTTAAGTATATTTATATTGTTATTCTTAAATTTGTCATAAATTTGTAGATTTTATTTATCTTCATTTAAACAAGCACGTGCTTGAGAATTTTAAATATCTGAAGTGGATTTATAAATCTCTGCACCTCAAATACGACAAGGCAACTAAAATCAGAAAAAGTATATGTCCATGAAAGCACTGGCCCTCAGTCTATGATGCCATCTTCATCTGGAAAGACGTCTTCATCTTTAAAGAAGCAGAAGCGATCATTTTCATCTGAAAATGATTATGGTCAATTTACAAGAGGTAATGAGAGTATTTTTCTTTTCATAATATAAACACACTTTTTTGGGCTGGTTTAGGATATATGAATGGTTTGATATGAATTGACTTTTATCCCATAATCACTTTCAGGTAAGGGTACTCTTAGATTGAATTTTTAAAAATTTAATTTATATCTATTTAAATGGATTGAATTTTAAATGTATATTCATATTTTTTTAAAAATATTTTAAATTCAAGATCTAATCCATTTAAGTAAATATAGATTTGATCATACACAATTTATATCTACTTAAATGTTATAAGAATTTTTTTCATAAATTTTTGTAATTAAATGTTAAAAAGTGAAAACTTAGTACTTATTCATTTAAGAGTTATTTTCAACCAACCTTGATTAAAACTATTTTCAATAGATCTTGGTTAGTGTATTTTTAGCCTACCTCAACCAAGACAATTTCGAAAGATATCGGTCTAGAGATTTTTAGACCGACATCAACTAGGACTATTTTTTGGCTGACATCAATCAGTGCATTTTCAATCGACATTAGTCAAGGATGTTTTTAGTCGATCTTAGATAGAGTTACTTTTTGGTTGAAGTCAGCTAAGATTGTTAGTCAATGTTGATCGGTGATATTTTTTGGCCGTCATCGACTATGGATTTTTCGATCAACGTCGACATAACTAGTTTTTGGTCGACATTAGTTAGGATTTTTGTGGCGAACATCGATAAGGTTTTTATGGCCGATGCTGGTCATTGTTATTTTTTTGCCAACATTCGTCATGACTATTTTTTAGTCGACGTTGGCTAGGTTTTTTGGCTGACGTTGGTTGAAACTATATTCTTGTTGACATTAGCTAGGGTTTGATCGGCATTAGCTAGGTTTTTGGCTGATCTTGGTTTTTGGTTGAAACTATTTTTTGGCTGATGTTGGTTTTTTTGGCCAACATTAACCATGACTAGGGGTGGAAATAGGTTAGGCCAAGCCAGACTTTGATAGGCCTGAGTCTGGCCCACATCACTATCATTAAGCCTAAGCTTGACTTGTTACATGCTAAAAATAAATTATTAAGGCCTGAGCCTGGCTTGCATAAAGGTTTGCCCTGGCCTGGAAGCTTGTATACAAAGTCTGATTAAATAAAAATAAATAATTAAAAATAAAAAATAACATAATAGATATGTTTTTCTTATAAATTATCAAATATGATCATATAAGTTATAAATATGTTTCGCTTAATCATTTATGAGATTTTCAAGGTGATTCTTTAAAGTGACTGATCATCCACCTTCATAATAAGAAAAAATATTTTTTTAAAAAATAAATATATTATTTTTAAGTTTTAATATATATATATATATATATTAAATAGGGGCTTTTTTTAAACCTTGAGTCCGACCTTTTTATTTAAACAGACTTATCAAAAAGCCTTAACCTAGCCTTTTAATAAACAAGCTAGATCAGGCCAGACTTTAAATAGGCCAGGCCAAAGGCCCCTTATAGGTAGCCTGACCTATTTTCACCCATAACCATGACTATTTCTTTTGGTTGGCGTTAGCTATAGATATTTTTTTTGACATCAACTAGGATTTTTTCGATCGGCGTCAACTAGGGGAATATTTTGGCCGACGTCAGCTAGGTTTTTTTGGCCGAAGTCGATCGATGATGTTTGTTAGCTAATGTTGGTCAATGATGTTTTCCAGCCGATGTCAGCTAAAAAATAGTCTCGTCTGAGATGACCAAAAAAACTCTACTTGATGTCGAGCGAAAAATCTACCTGACGTCGATTAAAATATAATATCGATACACATTGACAAAAATACCCTAGCTGATATTGATCAAAAAATAATCTCGACTGATGTCGATCAAAAAGACTTTGGACAACATCGGCCAAAAAATAGTCCTGACCAACGTTGGCAAAAAAAATCCTTACTAACATTAATCGAAAATGATAGTCTCAATCGATGACGGCTTAAAAACATCATCAGTTGATTTTGACCAAAATAACTCTAGACAATATTGACAAAAAAATGGCTCCTAGCGAAGTTGGTCAAAAAAACCTAATCGTTGTGCAAAAAAATTTATTAGATTTAATAATCTAAATAAATATCCAATTTATATCCAATTAATTAGATTGAATTTAAAATCCAAAAAACTGGATTTAAATGTAAAACTAATTCATTTAAATGAATTTAAAGTAAATTAAATTAAATTAAATATAAATTAATTTTATGAATTTGAATTTTTTTACACAGCCATACTTTTTTAGCAAATGAAGAATGCAAATGAAGAATAAGTACCGCTAAGTTGGAGCAGCAGGTTAAGAAGAGATGGAGGGTATTGTGTACTTAGTTGCTAACTTTGGTACCCGTGCCCTGCAGCCTTCAGATTGTAGTGAAGTGACGCTCTCCAAGTGTGTGTTTGGGTAGAAGATTATAAACATACGTTTGTTTGAGATAAATTTTGCATAAGTTTGACTATCCTTATTTTTATTTCTTGAATTTACATAGAACACGTGTACTACATTTTTGCAACTTAAATTCAAACACACTTATCCAAGGCAAACTTACGATTGATAAAGCAGTGTCGTCCCTACTGCATTAAATTGGTTACTTTGCATTAAAACCGAAGCCTTCACTAATTTAAGATAATTATCGTGTCGTTCCCATCATAATTTTTTTTGAGTTAGGTGCATCTTATCGTATTTTGTATAGTAGATAGATATAGTAAATAGAAGAGGCATTTGTCACGTGACAAACCTGTGCTAGACATGTCCTACGATGCTCAGGCAACCATGTAGTTTCACATTGACAACTTATATAATGTAAAGTATGATTTAATTAACACCGTAAAATATGATTTATAATAATTATCTTTTCATAATAAAAAACACTGGCGAAAAGAATTATTCAAACAACCAATTATATGTTAATTAATGATAGTTTGCGTTTAAAAAATCTAAATCTTACAAGATATTGGTAAATAAGAAAAATTCATTGTTGGCACATAAATCCTGTTAGTTGAGTTGATGAAATACTTAGGTCATTTTACTTAGGTCTTAAACCGTTGAATATTGTCGCATGCGGTATATATATTACCAGACCTAGACAGATCAAAATTTGCTATTTATATTTTTATTATATTATTTTGTACAGAAAATATTAAAATAAACAATTTATATATATTATTTAGAAAACTAAACACAAAGGTCAACTAACTAACTGAGTCCATGTAAATTGGGTCAATAGGAATAAATAGCAATATTCTGTTCCGTCAGAGGTTTATATAAAATATAGATCTCAATCTAGCTTTCGAACCAAAGACTATGGCTATAAAAACAGTAACTAAAGCAAAGTACAGTTTGTTCCGTATGTTCACCCAACTAGCAGCACGCCATGCATATTCTTTTTATTTCTTCTAACGCCCTTAGAAGGCTGATGTAGTGATGTTCCTACGTACAGTGGATGTTATTTTCCCCTCTATTTTGGGAAACTGATAAGGCAATGCCGAGGAGAGCTGTTGCTCGGCATGCTCTATCCAAAATATTTTTAACTGATGTATGTTTCGATGTTTGTGTTATTGTTGGGTCAGTATTTGATGATAAGCTTGTGTTCTTGTAATTTACTCAGAGTCAGTTGGCTCAAAACGACAATATTGAAAGCAGTTACACGAGTTCTCTTAAAACTATTCTTGTTCTTGCAATCTTCAACCCTTCAAAAAATGGCAGAAGGTTTGATGTCACATTGGAGATATTCATGTGTCGGATGTGAAGGATCACAATTATTTTTCAATCACAATTGTACCGTAAATTAATTTAATGCAAATATTCAAACAGGACGGACCAAAAAACATAACAATCCTTTTGACACAATTGTGATTGGAAAATAATTGTGATCGACTATCAATTAAATCAAGGATGACAAATTTATACTTCGTTGGTGACTCTTCAAATTTATACAGCTGAATTTATATAAACTTTTCGAATTTAGACAACTGAAATTTTACCTATCTTTTCTAGAAAATATGTAAGCCGCATTCACAGATTCAGATTCACAAATCCAAAATACAAGTACAAATAAAATTGCAATTTCTCAAAAGCATAAGTCAAAGAAAAGCAAAAGTCCAAATAAATTTAAAATACAAAATTTAATAAATTCCACAAGTCTAAATTGTAAAAGTATTTATGGGTTTCTTTGGTTGAAGTCAAAGAATAGATGAAGTGAGGAACAAAGAGGCTTCTCATTGAGATGTGAAATTAGAAATAGGGTTTCTTTCCTTAATTAATTATGTATATAAGGGTAATTTTATACTTTTATAACTTACATGTAGCGGGTACGAACGTACAAGTATTATTATACCTGCATCCTACCTGTTAATGAGCGGGTAAAAAAATACTTGTATCTACGGGGAGCGGGTATCCATTTAAATTATATATCATTTGTTTATTCATATATATCGATTTATCAACGGATGCGGTTTTTTTTTTCAATCCCTAGGGAAAGGGTGTGAAAGAAAGAGAGGCAAAAAATTAAAAATAATACAATTTAAATATTTAATTAGTAAAAGGGTGTAATTTTTCTAAAATTTAGCAAAATGGTGTAACCAAATACGCCCATTTGGGGCGTGTTTAAACACGCCCAAATGGGGCGTATTTGGTGTGGTGACGACACGTGACAGGCAAAAACAGGGGCTTAGGATTTTCGCGATGTTTTCGTAAATTACGGAAAGTCATAACTTTTGACTGGGACGTCCGATTGATGGTGAAACCGGTGGCCATGTGCTCGAAATTAAGAGGAGAAGGCCTAGGCAAGTCCCAAAAGGGACTTGTCCAAAATTTTTTCCCAAAAGAGGTCTCTAAGTGCCTCAAAATTGCGATTTACTCTTTGGAGCCCTAAAAAAAATTTTGTTTTCTGATATTTTATCTACTGAATTAGTGAATTGCAAGCGATTCTTTATTTATCTAATTACTTCTCTTAGTTTCGAGCGTTTTGACACAAAATACGTCTTCATCGGACATTGCTGCGAGAAATTACGACTGTTCAAACTTATATGCATCGTCAAATCTACACTATATGAATGTTGAATTTTTTATAAAAATTGTAAAATTTTAGTCTGCGCCTAAACGATCATCTAGCTCTCACTTTGCTACCTTACTTCCTTACTCCTTTCTCCCTTGCCCACGTGCCTAAACCCTCGAACCCGAACCCTTACTCTCTTGCCCACTGCGCCGCTAAGTGCCCACCGTGCCACCACCGCATTGCTCACTAGTCCCTACGTCGAGTTCGAGGGTGGGGTTTTGGGTTTACGATTTAGGGTGTAGGGTTTATTGTTTAGGATTTAGGGTTTAGGATTTAGGTTCTCCCATTCACCTTCTTCATCAGCTCATGCTCATAGTTGTCAGAGTAACCCTTTAATTCCCACAAACTACTCTTAGAGTAATCCTTGCACACTACCCTTTAGCCCTAAACACATAAACCTTATCCCCCTAAACCATTAACCTAATCCAACAATTAATCATTAACCAAAAGCCCTAAACCCCTAAACCCCTAAACCGAACCCACTAAACCCTAAACAATTAACCAAATCTAACAGTTAATTAACCCACAACCCTAAACAAATGCATAAATGGAACAAAATTATAGTGTAGATTTGACTTGTATATAACTTTGAACAGTCGTAATTTCTCGTAGCAATGTCCGATGAAAATGTATTTTGTGTCAAAATGCTCGAAATTAAGAGAAGTAATTAGATAAATAAAGAATAGCTTGCAATTCACTAATTCAGTAGATAAAATATCAAAAAACAAAATTTTTTTAGGGCTCCGAAGAGTAAATCGCAATTTTGAGGCACTTAGAGGCCTCTTTTGGGAAATATTTTTGGACAAGTTCCCTTTGGGACTTGCCTAGGCCTTCTCCTCTCAATTTCGAGCACGTGGCCACCAGTTTCGCATCAATCGGACGTCCTAGTCAAAAGTTATGACTTTCCGTAATTTATGAAAACATCGCGAAAACCCTGAGCCCCTGTTTTTGCCTGCCACGTGTCACCACCACACCAAATATGCCCCATTTGGGCGTGTTTAAACACGCCCCAAATGGGCGTATTTGGTTACACCATTTTGCTAAATTTTGGAAAAATTACACCCTTTTGCTAATTAAATATTTAAATTGTATTATTTTTAATTTTTTGCCAGAAAGAGATAGAATGGAATTTTAAATGATCGGGTGTAAGAATAGAAAATAAGGGTGAGAATAACAATTTCCAAAATATTTTATGATCACACACCTGGGTTTGGAGGCCTACACTCTCACTATTACATCCTACACCTCCAATTGTATTTCAGAATACAAATTTGTATTTTGAAATGGAAATTTCAAAATGTATTGGGAGGTACAAAATGCAATATAGGAGTGCAGAATGGAATAGCCGGGTTTGGAATAGTCTAGATTAGTATTGGGCCTTGTGTATAGATGAATGAAGAAATGTTAAAGTGGACTAAGGATTCTTTCGACTCAAATTTTTTTTTTTACCTTGAAAATTACTATTTAGTTAAGATTAAGAATTTAAAGAAAACTTTGAACAACTTTGAGCTTAAACATCTACAATAAGACTCATAAAAAAAATCTACAATTAAGATAATTAAATTCAAGCTTGAAAAGGGTCTCGGGTTAAACTAATGTTAAGAACCCATATCCACCATGTGAAACTAGACATTGCTGAAATTGTCGATGTAAAAAAACGTATAGAGTGAATTTCCCGATAACTTTATTTACGTTTGATGGCCAAAGTGGTTAAAATTTTTCCCTCTTAAACTTTCTCTGTGTACTATTCTGAACAGGTGCGATTGATGTTGGAAAATGGCTTAAATACAACAACAATGTTTCTTTTTACATAAAATATGTTGGACAAACCTCAATCTTCAATCAAGATTCTACATGTCAGTATCATAGGTTCAACATCATGTAAGATTTCCAAATTGCTTAATCAATATTCAATTGGATATTCACGTGAATTCTGCAAAATAATAAATAATATTATTCCTATTAAATATGAAACAACACATATATTATTTAGTTGTTTAAGACCGTTATATTATTATTCTTTCTTTCTTTAATGCAATATATATCTTGGAAGTTTTTCCTCTTATTTTATTTTTGTCTAATAGTGTTTGACAGCATAGACAAAAGCGGAAAAGTTTAAGAGGAAGGTATAAGACGGAGAAAGCAACACTTAATTTTCTTTGAAGGAGAAGATTGATGAACTTTTTTACTAATCATGCCTTAAAAAGAGATGACAAAGGAAAGTGATATTCTTCGCCCATGATTATAACTATTAATCTATCTTGCAATCTATTATTGTTATTATAATTATTCCCACCACTTCTTCTCCACTTTCACACCGCAAAATCCAGCTGATCTTACTCCTGTCATATTCATGCCACATTGCCTTTTATTTTCCTTTTCTCTTCTGTTTTGTGCATGCTCTCTACCTCTCTTTGCCTTTTCTTCTCGTAAAAGGAAAAGAATCATTTGATCTAATTTCTACATATAATTAAAATAATTTTTTTTTTTAGATTGTTACTGTACAATTCAATTTCAGGAGTAAAAATAAAATAATAAAAAATTTCACATTGTCTTCTTTTTTTGTACATATGGTGAAGAAAACAATAAAACAAATTTATTATTTCATGACTTTAAAAATAGTATAAAAATGAAGTGGTGTTATTATTATTAAAAATATATATTAAATAAAAAATAGAAAATAAATTAAACACCGCCACAATTTCTCCTCCCCCTATCCATTTTGCCCATAAAATAAAAATATAAAACGCGTTTATAAAATATAATGTGTAGGAATAAAATTATCTGGTTTTAGTAAAATTAAGACACGTGTTAGTTATTAAAACTATGAAATATAATTCGACGTACACTTGGGTGCTAATTGAAACCTAAAGAGAAAAAAATAGAAAAATATAAGTATAAAAGATGTATAATATGAAAAGGATAAAATAATAAAAAAATAAATATTAATAAGATATTTATAAGAGTGTTTATATGTCATTATTCTAAAACTAACTTTGGGTACTTTTACCTTAAATATACTTTTGGAATATCTAAACAAACTTAATTTTGTATTATTTTGTATTATGTTTGAATTCTCCTAAAATTAATTCTAGACTAAAAGTAACATATGAGTTGCTTTAAAAGTAAAAGTACTTTTAATTTGTATATTTACATGAAGTGAAAATAATTTTAATTGATATTATCTAAATAAATTTTATTTAATTAGCATGAACAAAAAATATCCAAACATAAATTATGTTATAATAAACTTATTTTTATCAAACTTAAATATGTAACATACTTTTGATTCAAACTTACATTTAAATTTTAATCTAAACAACTATTTAATATATGTGCATGCCTAGAGATTGTGTAAATAAAATTTAAATGGATATGGTGAGTGAGGAGTCTTAAGTTCAATCATGTAATCTCATCCTTATTCCCCATATAAAGCTGTTTACATATACTTTCTTTTTTGCTTCTTTCTCTTTGTGGGGTCTGTGGTAACAGCCTTCTATAGGCCTGCTTCCTTCCACTTTGTATTACTTCCTTTCTTTCTTTTAGCACTGATATTATTATTATTATTATACACCAGCTCAGTGAATTTAACTGTTCTTAATTTTGCAGTCAAAGTTATTCCTTATTTAAGCTGAACGATGTAGCAACTTATGGCCACAGTTTCTGCTTTTGATGCATGGATATTGCGCTCTGATATATATGCAAAGCTTTCCTCAACCTAAATGGAACATTTGTTTCTTTTGCAGGATGTATATGTATAATTATTGATTAATGAGTGGCTTTATAATAGCTTCTGAAATTATGCACAAAATTAATACTATAAGTTAGAATAAAGTACTCGTACCCAAAGATCCAGTAGTCACCAATTTAGTCTGTAGGATAAAAATGTGTGCATGCAGGAATATTCTCAAATGAGAAGTACATCGTTCGAATTTAGTGGGAAAAAAATTTGGGAGGATGTAAATTGGTATAAACACGTAATGAAGAATTTCTTTTACCTTTAGTAACTCTCAATGTATAGCGTATGCCACATTTGCTTATACATCAGCTCACACCCTGCGAACATGTTTTCTTTGATATCCACAACTATATGACATATATATAGGTCTGATAATTTCAAATTCTTTTGTTATTTTCGTGACATTGTTTAATTATACGCATATTTAATTTTAAATTTGAAATTAAAGCTGAAACACTGATACCAAAATTCATCGTGTATATATCTGTAACTTGTGTCCACCGTCTAAAACTAGACCTACGCTTTTATCGGATATCCTGCTTGTAGTTTTGTACCCATTTATATGCTTTTAAACTATGCTTTTTTGGGTGGGACATGCATGAAAACAGCTTCATCTTTTGTTCTGCAAATAAAGCCAACTCCAAACAAGCCCCGGGCCACAATAAGGTGTTGGTTTGGTTCCACTTTCTGCAACAGTTATGCAGTTCTTGTTTAATTAAGGAGCTGTATATATCATATTTAGGCTTAATTAAATATTTTTTAGTAATTGTAACTTAGTTTTTTATTTTATTTTTTCCATGCAAAATTATTATTGTTTTTGTTTTTAATCTTTATAAATTATATTTATTTTGTTTTTTTAGTTAACGTACAGTAGATAATACTTAAAATAATGAAAAAAGTTATTTAATGCGCTTTAAAAATAAAAAAAATAAACATAATTTATATCAACTAAAAATGAAAAATAATTTTACGAGGATGAAAAATAAATAAAATATTAAATTAAATTTTTAAAAAAATATTTAAACCTTATATTTATTACAAATTTTCAACACTGAAACCCACGTTAATTGAGTTCATGTGTTCCTCAAACACTACAATCAGAAGAAAATGTTACATAGTATGAGAGGAATTGATGCAAATTAAACAGTCAATTAATCCCCTGGTGGATCAGACGAGCGAGACCTGTCTCAGTTGGCAAAGAGAACTTTATCTCAGACATGATTGACTTAGCCAGAAGGGCTATTGTTTAGTGGAAAACTAGGTGGCGATGACATTTTTATTTTACATGAATATCACATGTATATGTTATGGAAAATGAAAAACTTTACAAAACAATTTTCCCGACACACAAAAGTATTTTTTTTTTTTTAACATTTCAGTTCATTAAATAGCTTTTCTATTTCCACAATAAATGTATTTATTTTGTAACCAAAAAATATAAATGTATTTATTTTCTCCTAATAAAAGTTATATTATTTATACAATACTTTTTACAACATTATTATTTTTAACTAATTTCTTTTTAAAGCTTTTAATTAATTTGATACATTTAGCTAGTGTGCATATATAGATATATCTAGTGCGGAAGCTGTTTTTATATTCTTAAAATGAAAAAATAAAAAAAATTGAGTCATATAATCATACATCATTAAAAATAAAAAACCACATAATCATAGTTATACAACTTTAAAGAAACACTTATATAGCTTGTAAATGATTTTCCCATCAAAACATAATAATAGAACACAATCGAATAATTGCGAGATTTAGATTTTTTCTTTGATTCTTTACCGAGAATCGATGATACGAAGATAATGAGAGTGATCATACTGCATGCATTTAGATAAACATGCAGATCGATGCAGCCATGCATGCATTATTGGATGGCATGCATCAGAAAGAAAAATGCACTTTAAGCAAATGCATGCTTTACAAAGTTATGGTGGTGAGGGAGGTGGGTCATTCAACTCACGCAAGAAATGATAACGAGGGACCCAGAACCTGAAGGAAGGAGGAATATCCCTTCAATTGAGGAGGAGCTTGCAGCATATTGATTACTTCAGTTGAAACAGTGAAATATATATGTGGATGTACGTGGAATTAGCAATCTCCTTTCTTCTTATTCTTCCTTTTCATTTTTGTTGGTTAGTAATCAACTTTATTGTTTTTTCTCTCTCTCTCTGAGAACATTCATCGCCCACCTTATTAAAAGAAGAGAAGGAGAAGGAGAAGATTGTGAAATGCATGTGATCCAACAGACTTTATGTTCCCCGTTATTACCTCCTCCTAGCTATGTAGTCGATTATATGTAGGTATTTCATAAGTTTTGGATTTTTTTTAGCGGCTATGAGAGTAATCTCAATACTAATTTTGGTCTAAATTTCATCACACTCAAAATTTCTCACCTATTTAAAAACGTGTTTGTGAGAATTGAATCATATTCTTTATCACAAGCTAATTAGTTGTATTGATAGCGGAATTACATTTATTGAGTATTACGATTGAATGATAATATGATTATATTAAAATAAATATCATTTTAATCACCGAAAGTGTAAATTGTTGCCACGTTAATTGTTAAAACTAAAAAATATTAACATAAGTCCTTAAACATAATTGTTTGTTGTGATTTTATTATTTAAATATATGTTAATATTATCATTTAAGTCACAATTTTTTTAAAATTAAATTAACAGATTGCTCACTCAGCGACTAATGTGATACACTTTCAGATACCCGAATAATGTTTTACCCACTATCTTTTTATGATATCATCACATGAAATTAATTTGAATAATAATAACACGGATGAGTCTCTCTTCTAAATTTTAGAGCTAATTATACCATAAAAAAGGTTGGAACTCATTAATCCCTGATTAAATTAAAACAATTCCGTGGATTGATTTTAGAGGTGGTCATCGTTCCATTCTCTATATATAACTTTATGGACATTCGGTGAGTATACTTTTTGGTTAATCATGTTAAAGTCAAGCAAAAACGTTTAGACTTAATTGTACTCAAAACATAATTCAGGGTCCCACTATTAGACATGCGAGGTCGGCCATGCATGCGCGAGAATTAATGTGCTTAATCATGCATCAAAATTAAGCTTGCTTTAAATCAAATAGTGCAGTTCTTAGCCCAATATCGAATCATGCAAATGGACAACCTAACGCTTCTCTTTAAGTTAAATCAGGAAAAGGTAAGTGTTTGGTGTATGATTAATTAGTCAGATATACATGTGTGTGATAAAAGGAAAAGGAAAGGAAAAGAGAGATAAAAGAAGAAAAAAAAGGTTATTAAAAATAGAGGAGGAAAGCTCTCTCTTGTTCGATCTCTCCTTTTAACGTTAACTCTAACGCGTGTCTCGATCGAAAATCAAATATTTCAATTAGGGAGAAATAAACTACTTCCAGGAAGCTGCTTTTCAACGTTTACAAGACAATTCAACATAACATGCAAATAATAAATTCTTTGTATTGAAATTATTATTATTATTATTTTTGTGGTGGCAGCAGTGAGTGACGATGGCAAAAAATATTTATAAAGACATGAGTTCAAGGAAATACTTCAACCCACAATATAGACTAAAAATAATAAATTAACTAAAATCATCCATATATAATTGTATAGATACGAATTACCGAATTAATATACATATAAAAGGGGTTTTTAAAATTTTGAAGACAGCCATATGATCATGACATAATCTTAATAAGCTCCACGCCTTGTTCAAATTTGTTCTAAAATGGTCCACCATCTAATATGGGTTATCTACATTGATGAAGATATAATAAGGTTATAAAATCCTAAGCTAATCATTTCAAGGTATATGTATTTACCTTATTTCTTGTCTATTGACGCATGATTCATATTGACTAAAGTATAAGAGTTCTTTGAGATATACTCTCACCATTGAAAGATTAGTACACTTTCTAAGATTGGGTAAACACTTACTTGATATCGATCTTATCTATTTATTTATTACTTGCAATTAGGCGCACGAATGATCCGTCTTGCCTTATTAATGTAACTCGACATCAAATCAATTTTAAGGTGTTCATATATATATATATATATATATATATATATATTAGATCTGTTGTATTTTGAAGACGAATTCTGGTTATATATACTACAAGTCATCTTTCATTACTGGACTTTTTTTTTTTTTTTAAACTAAGTATATTTTAACTGCCTCAAGTTTTAGAAATCAGAGTTAGCATATTTTGAAGACGACTCAAGACTCAAGTTATACCTCAGGTCATCACAACTCGGTCAAATAAGTATTAATAATATATCTTGCTATTATTTATTTTAAAACATATATTGTAAAGTATATCTTCTTTTAAAAAGCATAAGTTTTTTAAACAATTAAGTATCAATAATATATCTTTTAATTTAATAGATAATATTGTGTATAACAATATATTAATTATATTGCTATTATTTATTTTCAAAAATATACTTTAATTAAAATTTTATATTTCTTTTATTCTATGTTTTAAATATACATATATTAGATGTCTTGATCAAATAGGGTTTAGGTTGGAACAAATGATCCTATCAAAATTATGGGTTTGGGTAAGAAAAAAAATGAACTCAACCTAATCTAGACCATACTAGAATTAGTGCATGTACCAATCTGGTGTGAGTTTAACATAATCAAGCAATTCAAATCATATTAACAAAATCAACTCAAATCGACACGACCCAAGCCCCTTCTCCAATTTGGTTTTAACCATGGATTAAATTTAACCCAAATTGACTCATATTTTGTCCTATAAATTAGAAGTGTTTTTCCCCCTCTTACAAGCATCTTCTTTCAAAGACAATTTTATTCAAACACAAATAGATATTAAATAATGAAGACAATCACTCTTCTTTTGCTATTTCACATCCTTATATTGTTAAAGCCTCTTAAAGGCTGAGTTCTAGCTAACTTATGGCTTAACTAGGCTTTTAAGTTTTTATCTATTCTAAATTAAGTTATGTAGATGGATCCGAATTAAATTGATGAACATGTAAAAAATCTTTGACCCGGTCAAAGTGGTGATAAGATGTTTTAGTATTAACAATTTAAATTTATTGAAAATAAAGTATTTTATAAAAGGCGAAGAATGTATATTATAAATTATATAATAATAAAACTCTACATCACTAGAAAACAAATTATTATATATTACTTATATGTCAATCTCGACGAGTACAATAAAATGTGATTAGGGGACAGCAAGAGTCTAGGCTGAGGCACATGTGTGTATATACAATAAAAGTGACTATAAAGACAAATGGTCATCTTGTCCATTATGTTATTATCAGAGTACAATTTGTTCGTGGGATTATATTATTGACAGCCCCTCGTGACCCTCCAGTTAAGTAATAGTGTATAGAAATACAACCTTTTAAAGGAACTTTGAATATAATTTTTTTGATCCAAAACCTCTCATCTCATGTGTATGCATACCTATAACTTAGCTCGCGTCAACGACAAAGTTTGGCTGTGTCTTCCTCTGCCTTGTGCTTTAATTTTCTAATCTAATAAACATGCATGTAATTTTATGTAAATTAAGTTATTTTTATAGATATAAAGGGTTTATTTTTATAAAAAGAAAAGAAAGGTCAGTGAAACAGACAAAAAAGAGTGCGAAAAGAGGTAGAAGAAAGAACCTTGGTAGCTTTTTCGTTGTATGGAGCAGGAATTTTGAATGCCATCCCTATAGAAGGATAATAAAAAAAGAAAGAAAAGTTCTGTGTGCGTTTTTCTCTAACTACTTTTTCTACCACTTAACTTCGTTCCTGTAGATTAACCAATTACATTTCTGAAGATTTAAAGATACCATTTTTTGTTAAATATTTTTTATGTAAGAAGTACAGTAACGAATTCTCTTCTTTCTTTATTTTTTTTTACAAACTAGTAACACATTCTTTGAAAACACTTTTTCTTATTAATTAAAATTTATTAAAATTATAAATTGAGTTATTTTTGATAATTTTATCACAGAAAGTTAGTGTGTTACTAATATTTGTCATTTATATATTTATATCTTAATATGGCGTGTAGGATAAGAAAAATTATTATATAATTTGAGTTTGAGACTACCACTTATCATAACATAATCGAGTTTTGTTGATTTTTTTCATAAGTTAAAAATTTGGTTACATAATGTAAAGATTAACCGATATCATAAATATGCTATGATCCCATATTATATAATAATTTTTAGTGGAGTAATATAAGGAAGGGCTAAAATAGTTAGATCACTTTTATATTTCTTTTATTCCTTTAAATCAATCAAACAAACTCTTAGATGTAAAATAAAAAATTATAAAGGATCTTCTGTGTTTTGATGTTGTCTCTCATTGAAATTCTCGTTGGTGTTTCGTCTAATAATAAGAAAAATGATTTTATTTGAAAGGTACCGGCGGTGGTCATGTGATCAGGGGTGGTAGGGTTGGCTCACTTTCTCTGCGTTTTAGAGATTAGAATAGAATCTTCTTGGCTCTTCTTCATCGTGTGAAGAGAGAGAGAAATGAGAGATGTGTGTTTTGTTTGATGGGTAAATTTTGGTAGTGAGTACTGACATGTATTGTGCTGGCTTCGGTTGTATCTGACTGAGTTTGCTGACAACTTGTGAGGGAAATCAGCCTTTGTTTTCTAGATTTAGATTTTCATTATCTGTGGGGTCGTTTCTTACCATTTCTTTTCCCAAACAAACATGTATAAGATAGATAAATTTATTTTTTATTCATTACAAGGTGGGTTCTCTTTGCAGAGAAAGAAAAAAAAATAAATTAAATGAACAGTAAAATAGGTGACTATCATGTTTTTACATTGTATTTTAATGTAAATTTTTTTATCTCAATTTAAAATGTAAACAACTCAAACAAAAATTGATATTAGGAGAGTGTAAGTACTAGATATATTTAAAATGGTGTCTACAATCCGGTTAAGATGCATTTTATTTGACTTTCGTTTCATCCAATCTTAATTTTTTAACCATTAATTAATCTTTTCTTCTTTTTTATAGATGAGAGTTTTTTTTATTTATAAAAGACAATTTTATTCGAAACTAGTAAGAATACTATGAAAAATAAAACTCTATCTAAGTATTTATGCAGTTTCATATCTTAATTGTAAATTCAATATCACTGTATATGCTATAACATTTACAATCCCGTTGATCTGAATGTAATAAGTCTTTACTGCATAAGAACGAGACCAAGGGTAAAATTTCACCAATCTACTTTCTCGTAAAAAGCCAAAAGGTTCTCTTTTAAATTACTCTTTAGAAAAAACAACTGTGGGTCCCACTCCACGCGTTATAGTTGATAGTTGTAGATTGTCCCACCTAATCTTAGGTTTATATCATCCATTCATAACATAATTAGGTCTAATTCTGGTCTGGTAAAGCCAATCAACCGGGCATAATTGTGAAAAAGTTGGAATGTGGATAGACATATTATTGACCATGAAAACATGACAGCAACAAGCTTTCCTTGTCCGTGAAGTTCCTCAATTTACCCGCTATATTGTTCCAAACATCAGATTCAACTTATGTTTTTAATTATTTTATTATTATTTGCATTTCTGTAAAGAATTAATTCAATAAATAATACTATATTAATATCATAAAAAATATTATCATCTAATTATAATAAGTTTCTAACTTTTATCACAATTACTTTTACATCATAAATATATTTTTTGGAAAACCAATTTTGCTTGTATAAGATTAATCACAAAACTCTTCCATTAAATATTTAATCTTATAACATATTTTAAAATAAAATTTATAACTACTAATTAAGTCAAAATAATTTGGTCTTAATTAATTTACAAATCGGTGTTACCTAGTAGTATATTATAATTTTTTTTATTTTATCAATAAATATTAATTATTAATTTTAATTTGTTAATAAAATATTTAAACATACAACCTCATCTCTCCCTTTCCTTTCTTCTCTTAAACCAATATTATAACTCTGATTATTTTGCATGAATCACAATCAATTTTATTCAACTTAGAAAGAAATAGATTCTTAATGGGTGTCTGGTTGAATGTTCAGTCCACTTGACGTGCCTCTACTCTGAAGCTACAAATATTAGCTTTTTTGCATTACTTTTCAAATTTGAAAGTGGATTTGTTACAAAACGTCCATCATCAACTCGGAACTAAACATATATGTTAGTAAAATTTTGAAAATGAGAGCAATTCACAGAAACATGTACTTAAGATGAACATGTTGAAGTAAATGCTGTGAGGGAAAAAACAAAACAATACAAGAATCACGAGAGTGGCAATACTCAGACCCATCGAAATAGAAAGGACTACTGCGCCCATGTCAGGCGCTGAAACGAGGCAGTACATATATACATATATACTGCGCCCATGTGAAGTGTGTGTCTGAACTCGGAAGCATATGGCCGCACAAGAAGCTGCGAAAACAAGGGTTTTGGCATTGCCATGATTGTTTAGAACATACTACAATCACATACTACTTATTATCTCTTTGCTTCCTTCTTAATAATTCCTCTTCTTCTTCACGTCCTACACTACCACTATGGCTAGATTTCTATGGACTTGAAACTACTGACGTCGTTACTGCCAATTGCAGCTGCCGCATTTAATTTTCAACTTTTGTTTTCATGCACTTGCATGTATAAGAGCATCCTCAAACAGATTTACTTGCAGGGTTCTGAATTAGATTAAAGTTGGATTAAAGTGTACAGATACAAGTTTGAATAAGAAGTATGTTATAAATTCAAGTTAGATAAAAAAAAAACTAGGGAGTTTTCTATAATGACTATGTTTGGACATTTTTTTGTTATTAGATATCTATTGGCATATTGGATATTCATGTATAATTTTAAAAAAAAAAGAAATGGAATACGACCGATGCAACGTGTAGGCTGAAGCATAGTAATGTAAACTATATACTTCTATTTGTATATTTTTTTCACAGCAAAACAAATATTATCGATTAAGAGATTGAATTGTCACAAGAAGTGGCCAAAACTATAATAATGTTTTTTTTTTTTTTTTTTGCATTTTGTTTTACTTGTATGACTGTATCAATAAGTTTGTTTGTATTTTAGAAAGCCTCAACTAAAGTTTGAGCGAAAGCTTTTACACTAGCTTTTACTCAAACCACATATAGAGATATGATACGATCATACGAACATGGATATTATATTAAAATACTTTACGATCCATACAGCGCAGTTTGTGGATTCTGCAATCGATTAACTTTTTATGTCTTTCATGTTTGTGCTTGAGGGACTATAAATTATCCAATGATACAAAGTTACTATGTTCAAATTTCACTTTTAAGGTTAAAGTGAAATTTGTAGATGGTAACTTTGTTAACATAGAAGGCAAATTAAAGGAGTAACTAATGTCCAAATCAAGAGAGGAACTCCAAAACTTATCAATGATTTACTTTATTTCTCTTTGCTATCACAAAATCTCTCAAGTGTTAGGGACTTGTAAATAAGGCTATGAAATGAAATTCGATAAAAAGGGACGCATGATGATAAGAAACAAAACCAGCTGGGTGGTTCCTGTTCCAATTATCTCTATCAAAGTTTAATTTTTTTCCACTACTCATGATCATTGATAAGAAACACAACAAACTCATAGTTGTAAATGTTGTAGTATTTATATCTTTTTTTAATCAGCAATAATAAAATAAAATAATATTTAGGTATTATACTACACAAATTGGTAAAATTTTTACACATGGACATTACTGTGGGATTACTGTACACGTATTCATCCTCTGTATCCGTCCTGTTACAATGATCGTATATATTTCCGTCTTATGTGTCAACCTTGACACACAAAGTACATCGTTTTCGACCTCAGAGTCCGCCTCACTACAGGAACACAGACATTTATCTATTCACCTTCCAGAAGCTCTTAGGACCGAAATGTTATATTTGTGTATATATTGGAGATTGTGCAATCACCTTATCTCTTAATATCTCTCCAATTATCTACAAGTTGTTATTTATCTACAAATAACAACATATTTATAAGGTACACATTATCTCTAATTCAAATATAACTACGTGCTATTATCTGTTATCTTATCAACAGATTATCTACTAAACAAAGGCCTAAAGCCCATACTCCACACTATAAATACATGTTATCTCTAAACCTTAAAGAAGAAGAAATACATGGTGTGAATACTTGAATACTCACATGCATATTCATCTGAGATTCTCATATACTTGATTATTCTCATATAATTAATGTACTTACTTGAGCGTCAGAATGTATTTCCTTTGTTTTGCAGGTCCTTTTCCTAAACAAAGATGTTCACTCGTACGACACTCATCCTCACACGTTGAATTTTCATGTTTTGATAAGAACATTTGGTGTCCACCGTGGAGCCACGGTAAAACATACCTTACGACCTTGCTCCCAAACAATCACCAGAAAACAATGATGGTCAGTACGCACTCCAGCATTAGGCGTGACACTCATTTGGATGCATCTAATCCTCCACACACAACCTTGACGAATGTCGACGCCATTCAACAACTGCAAAATCGCTTGGCAGAGATGGAGCGAAGGCATGAAGAAGAAATCATGAAGTTAAAAGCCAATCGTGACCAACACGAGACCAGGAAGCGACACCAATTGGGGGGTGGACAGTCTCAGTCCACACAGAATGAAATGACTCAAGGCGAGTTGCACCCCCGACAAAAATGTTAACCCTCCTGGCGATCTTAGCTCTACACGAGTATATCGTCACGATGAATTGACTATGAAGACAAACCCTTTTGCTGATCACATTATGGAAGTTGCCCTTCCTCCTGGATGGAAATCCATTCATCTAGAGAGGTATGACGACACCACCGACCCAAAAGAGCATCTAGATGCCTATTTGACTCAGGTTAATCTTTATACCAATAACGATGTCATATTGTGTCGGGCGTTTCCTACTTCTTTAAAGGGAGCAACTTTGACACGGTATAGCGGACTCCCTCCGAAATCCATCAACAATTTCAACGCTTTGGTCAAAAAGTTCAAAGCACAGTATGCAACCAGTTGGTCTTATAGGCTGACATCAGCCGCATTGGCCACTTTGTGTCAGGAAGAAATGAATCTCTTCGGAAATTCATGGACCGATTTTGGCAAATCCCTGTTCAAATCAGGAACCTCAATCCTGAAGTAGCATTACACTCAATGATGCTATCATTACGACCCGAAAGGTTTGTAGATAGTTTATCCATGCAACCCACTGCTAGCATGGACGAAATACGTGAACGAGCTGTGGGTTACATAGAGATGGAGGAGATGTCCAAATTTCGGAATGAAATTAGATGAACCGGACAGAAAAGGGAAAAGTTGGACATGAATGTCAGAATCGATTCATAGAGATCGAATAAAAGGCAGAAGAGGAACATATACCAGCCTCTCCCGAAAAGACCTAGGTATGAGAGATATACCCCTTTAACAGTCAATCGGGCTACAATCATAGAGGAAGCATTCAACACAGAAGTGCAGGTAGTATCACCTAATCCTGCATCATCTTTCAAACAAGGATCTGACCCGAATAAGTACTGTCGATTTCATCGCAGTACTGGTCATCACACTGAAGAGTGTTGGGCCCTGAAAGATAAGATTAAAGAATTTATCCAAGCAGGACATTTGGCAAGGTTTGTGAAATGGCCTGATAATTCCTGTGCTGGAAACCAACCTGGGGGCAGACGACATGATTAGTACAGGAACCAGGACAGGAACCGAGATGCTGATGAATGACTCGATGATAGAGGGAGGCAGAGACAACAACAGGTTCGACATGAGCATCAACCTCCTCGCCAACTAGGCATGAGTGACTATTGATAGACACCACCTTCTCTCATGTCTTAACATATGAATTCCTTTGAACTCTCTTTATGATGTTCTTCAATAGTATATCCGTTTCCGTAATTTGTTTCCATTTCCCTTTTACTTGGTAAATATATAGATCAAAAACAAAAATAATGAGAGAAGAAAAAAAAATATAGCTTTTATTAGAGATCCCATATTGAATATATTTTTTTATGAAAGAATATATGATCAAATAGTACTATATATAACTGAGGGTAATTCTCTTACTATGAGTTAGTTTTTTTAATTAGTTGTGTTAAGTCCAAAACTTTAATTTTAAAATAGTATCATAATACCGTAAAAAAATAGTATCAAAATATCATAGTAATTTTTATTAGGCCTACTAAGTTAATTATCATTGGATTGCTATTCAACCAATTAAAAATGTATTAAATTGATATTAACCACTTAAAATGTAATATCCTCATGAGTGGTCCAACAATGAGATCTAAAGTAAATTTTAAAAAACAAGAGTTATATATTAGGATTTTTTTTTAATCAAAATGTGTGATGTTTTTGTTAATATATGTAACATTTTTTGTTTTATAAAAATAAAATAATTTTTGTTGTTGGTAGGTCTAAAATTAAATGTTTAAAAATTTATATTAATTAATCATATGACCAAAATAACACAAGTTAGGAAAGATCCGAACATGGTGAACGATTTAGGTGGCTCCGACTAGCGAAAGCTCATGGTGATTTCCGGTTAGCAACAAGACTTGTTTACACTTACACAAAACTCTAATGTCAAAGTGAAAGAGTTTAAGAAGAAAGTAATAATGTTAACATATATACTTGTAGGTATAAAATATCTTATATAATGATAGATGGAGAGAAAATCAGTTGAATAACTATTGTGAGCCATGGACCACGTGGTAGGCCCAAAATACTTTCATAATAGAATATATAAATAAAGTATAGCTCTCACTCCATAAATTCTATGAATTTCTTGGATTTTTTTTATCAGTTGAATTTCTTGGAGATTGAGATAGCTTTTAGATTATGTTTTGCTCTTTATAATAGTTAATTATATTCACGTCGAATATGAGGAAAGCGAACTAATTATAAGGGTGGGAAAACTCTGACAGTTTAACTTTGTTTTTCAATCTTCAAAATTAAAGAAAACTATGTTTTTTTTCCGATAAAGAATTATAGACATTATATATCAAAATCATCAGCTGTGGTATCAATCTGATGAAATAATTACTCATCATTTTCCTATTGTTTTGGATTGGCCCTCTACATCCTTTTGCGTCCCTATTCTTTCACTTCCACCCAATATAAATCAATCGCACTTTTTATTATTATTTAGATTTAGCTCTTCACTGATGACCACTTATTGCCCACTATGATTTTCAAGCAAGTTTTCAATTTTTTCTCTTTTTTCTCTCTTAACCTTAATCTTTTCTTTCAAATTATGATATCTGTACCCACCCAATTATCAAAAGAAATAATACAACTGTAGTTAATGGAAATATTCAAATCCATAAAATAATGACTATTCAATTATATAGGAAAATAAAAGTAAAAAAGAGGACAGCTATTTGTATGGAAAATTGTATTTGAAAAACCTTTTATTTTATATACAACAAAAGAAAGATTGATGATAACAAAATAGAGACATGTGAGGAAAAACTAGTAATATGATAGAGAACAATTAAACCTAAAAATAATATTATAAAAATATTACATAAGTACTATAGTTTTATTTATATTAGTGTGAATGGTGACATTATTGTTTACTCTGAAAATGTAAACTCAAATAAACAGTGTTAATGTTTCGTACAAAATTTCATATACTTATTTTGTTTCTACTATTTAACATTTCTGGAATAAAAATTGCCGCTCTTATAAGGTATTTGAAGTTTCCTAGTATTATTGGCTATTGATATGAATACAATTATTTAATTGGTGGAATAAATGTATTTCATGAACATTAACTAGCTACCTTTACCTTGTTTTTGTTTTCTCCGTGGACAATATATGTTCATTGTCATCAAATTTACTCTCTTCCCTTGTGAACTAGTTCGTGCATTCTGAAATGCAAAGCTTTTTATATTAATTCTTCGCAGTTCGTCATGAAAAACATCAAGAGTACGTACGTATCATTCAAGAAAAAATTGAAGCGGCCTTGGACAATTTACTCCTCTAAAAGTTAGGCTTTACAGATTAGAAATAAGGAAACAGTGATTAAAAAAAAGAGGAAATATTAAAAGTTGAACGTTTTAAAAAATAATAATAATGAATTAATACATAGTTGAAAAAAAATATTTTCCGATAAACAAAAAAAAATATTAATATCTTAATACAAGTGTACTCCAAGCATAGTAATTAACTGACAAAGGATCAAATATTAAATTAAATATTCTTAAACGTCAACAGCCAAAAACCTCACAGATTTACGAAATAAAAAAATACATTAGATTAAATTAGACAAGAAAAACCAATATGCTTTACCTTTAAATTTTAAGTAAAAGAATAAAATATAAAAATTATATTTACATTAAACAAACATATTACTCAAATAACATTGAATAATAAAAAGTGCTCAAAATACTCTTTAACATATTTTTCTATTGATTAAAATTTATTAAAAACTTTTAAATCATGCACATGCATGAGCTGATTTTCAATATATAAGGAGTGAAACTTCAATAGTTTTACAATTTTCAATAAATTCTAGTTAATACTAGAGACTCAAATCAAATAGTATATTAATTATAGAAATAGTGTATTACAGAGCTAGTATACTGATTCACGAAAAGAAGAGAGAACTAGTGCATTATTGTTAGTATTTCTCATCAATTACTAATAGCCTGTTATTTTCCTTCCTCTAACCGTGTATGAATCTGGAAGTGTTACAATATTGCACAAAATTTACAATATTGGGGCAAGGTATCTTATATTTTAGTTTATATTAATCATATATATTTTATAATAATTTTTTATTACATTATTCTTCTCATCACATTTTTCTCTCTGATTTATTTTATCTTTATTCCTTTTTTATATAAAATATTGTACAAAATAAAGTGCAACAAGAATGTTTCTAAATTTTCTAGAAAATCCTTACACACACCGTTAATTACTATTTAATATGTAGTAATTTTATATCGTATATTGGATCGATATCTGTATTGTAGAATATTATGTATCATTTTTTGTTGTGAGTCATCGATTATGGAAGTCTTTCTTTCCAAATTTACTGGTTTAGTGACTATATTTTTACTCACAATGTATGTTTGTAATTGATTAAGAAAAAAATTACATATAAAATTAAATATAAATTATTATGTTAAATAAATTATTCTGTCAAGTGTAATAGAGTGAAATCTTCACAACGTGTCAATCATTTTTTGAGTTATATAGTGTACCATGTAAGTATATGTAACTATGTTTTGAGTAGAATGAATTTACCTACAAAGTTTAATACACAAGTAGCTCATGCATGCACAATTGTTAAAATCGCATTTTAAATCGTAGAATTGCACAATTCTAAGAGTCCACGGAGTCTCTACGAGTTAAAATGTTAACAGACTCTTTTTGATGGACCCGATCGAGTTTACGCAGAGAGTGAGCTAGCATAGACTCGCGAATATGCGCCGAGTTTGTGATATTTTGAAAAAATGAAACAACGTCATTTCATTCATGCAATTTTTCTTTCTTCCTCCTCATTTCGCCTTAGCGTCGTAGACTTGCAGTCATTCCGTTTTCACTTTTCACTTATCTGTTCCTCTTCTCTGTGTAAGTGGCTGAGCCTGAGACGAGTGCGTGGTGGCTGGTGCGACGCGACTGTGAAGAGAGCCCCTTCTCTGTGAGAGGTCGAGATGAGTGTGTGGTGCGATGCGACTGTGAAGGCCTAAAAGGAGCTTGTGACGACGGTGAAGGGAGACAAAGTGTGAAGGGAGCCCGTGAGGCCATGACCGTGCGAGTGTGAAGGTAGCCCATGACCTTGCGAGTACGTGGTGGCCGCGAGATTGCGACAATGATGAGGGCATGTTTGATGATCATACTTGAAAACAGTTTTCAATTTTCATAACTGTGGATGTGTATTTTTAATCCGATAATTTGAAAAAACGTGTTTGTTGTTCATAAATGTGAATGATCATTCTTAATTGTTAGATTTGGGCTTGATTTCAATTCAATATTAATCCGATTTCAGAAAATATACTCCTAAAATTATGATTTTCTGCTTTGATTTAGAAGTATGATTTGCACAATTATTGATTAAATCTGATTGAAATTGTATCAATGGTATCATGAAATAATATTTCCAGAACTGATTTGTTTAATAATCACACTATGTTCTATGAAATTTGTCTTATTACATTTTTACTCATTATTCTTTCTCTTAGTTCACCATTTGCTAAGAATTAAGAAGACTGATTCACATGACAAAATACCAATATTATTTGAAGTAAACTCATAAGAATCTACAATTCGAGTTTATGAAACTTTTACAAATTTATATAAATTCTCGATTTTGATAATCTTACATACAAGCTCTACGCTGGGAAGGGGGGAATAAGTAAAGATAATATTATTGCTTTCCCGGGGATACACAAAGGGAGGTGGAAAAGCTGTAAAAAAATTGCTGCGAACTTTTGGGGGTTAATAATTCAATCACCTGGACACGTCAGCAGAATGAGGCCTAGTTGTGGAAGAGCCAAAGCCCAAAGCTGGAATCTCAACGTAAAAGTAAGGGAAAGCAAAGCAGGAGCAGCTATAGAGCTAAGCTAGTGCTTACGGGTAAAAGGCACTAGGCAGCCAGCGGCCACATATAGCATAATACTCTTATCACACTGTCACATGATGTTGATATTTGAATAGTGTGTTTATGAGTTTATCAAGAAAGGGCAACAAAGTTACAAAGGGGAGAAAAAGAGAATGTTTTTTAATCACTTTAACTGGAAATGTAGAACTTTTGGCTCTCTGCTAAAATTTGGAAGAGCTTGTTAGATTCCAAATCTTTCCTCTCATCGTCGTATATTTTGGGTAAAACGATGATTTTGATCTTTTAACGTATAAATCATAAATCAGTGATGATTTAATTCATAAGAGAACGGATACATAAAATGTGAACATTTTATTATATTATCAAATTTGTAAAATCATATTATTATTAAATTATATTATTTAAGGAAGAATTTTATATGAAATTATATAAAAAAGTAATTATTATAATATTTTTACATATTTAATAACTAAATCAGATTTATTTTTTATTTTTTAATGACTAAATTATTACTGATATACACGATCAGAAATCTAAATACTCATTTACCTTGTTTTGATCTTTTGGAAGTGACAAAGAGTAATTTTGTCTTTAACGTGGCTTAACTTAGGCACATGCACAATTCAAAACCTTAACCGAACACACACTAAGTAGTTTCACAAACTTCATTATTTTAGATTAATGATGAGACCCATTTTTAATATAGAATTTTTTCCCACGCTAAACTTTCTATTTTTCTTCAAAAAAAAAATTCGAAGGAAGAAATTTGCCAACAATCCATTCTTTTAACATGCATTCTCTTATCACTTAAAAACTATTAAAAATTATAAAATTAAAAAAGAATATAATTAGATAAAAAGTAAAACTTACAAAAAAATTATAATAATAATTTTTACTAATAATAAAAATTTATTAAAAATTTATTTTTCTCATAAATTCAATATATATTATCCACCAATCTATATTGATTGAAAAAAAGAGAGATGTGGGAAATAGAAGAGAAGCTATGGAAGAACTGAAGGATAGAGATGTTGTCACCCAACCAAAACAGTTTTTAGTTCTCATCACGTAGTTCGATGTTTTGTTTATTAGTACTATGTGGGCAATTGAAAAATGATAGGGATTCGAAATTAGAGACGACTGATCGGTGGGTGACATTTAACAACAAAAGGAAAGCTACAAAACGGAAAGAGGACACTAACCCACCTTTCTCTTTTCACTATGACTTGTGTTCTTTCATAAGATTCCGTTAATTTAAATTCATTTTATTACGAGAACAAAAAATGTACTGTACTACTACTATCTGCACACAATAAACCCAACTCTTTCACCGAATTACCCCTGTTACCGAGGGATATAGTCCTTTGCTTTGGAATGGGAGAGATCTTTCTTGATTGCATAATTATTGAATAACCACCCACCTTATCATCCAAAGCTAATTATATTTATTTTACCGAAATTATAAGGAAAATATTATCTAATATTACCGAGGGATATAGTTCTTAATTTGCTTTGGAGTAGTATTTTAATTTTTAAAAGTATGTTTCACCGTCATTAAAAGATCAATCGGTATGAATTAGTCTCTAAATTAAAACATTATTTTTTTCTTTATAAGCTTCCAAACACATATGATAATAGATAATATTATCTTTTAAGGTAGGAGTTTAATTTTTAAGAACATTTAAAAATCAGATGAAAAATTACTTTTGAAATAAAAGTACATGATTTTGCTAAAGGATCAAACTTATTATTTTGTTTTTATTTTACTTTTGTCTGTTGGATGTATATATTTCAACGCTTAAGCATTATTCATCTGGATTTATGTTCAAGTTGGTTCAATCGAATGTCAATCTTATATGTAAGAATTATTCATCATATTAGTATTTGTTATATCTTTTACTGTTTTTTTTTTCTCTTTTCATTTTAGTTTTATCCATCTCCCTCCCTTGCACCAAATTCACATATGTTAAGTAAAGATCTTGAGTTTAAGATCTGATTTTTACTAGATCTTTCAATAAAAGAAATGGAGAGATTTTTAACATGAAGAATTAATTTTTGTACAAGATCCTTTAAGATCTCCACATTATTAAAAAAAATTTTATTTCTCCTTTTCTCTCTTCCTAAGATCTCGATGAGATCTACCATTAAAGAAAAAAATTAGAAAAATCTTTAATTTCATGTAATAAATCTTCAATCTTATATAATACCATAGAATCTACTAAAAAAAAATGATTTAATATCCTAATTTAATATCTATCAATTACCTGAACAAAAGTCAGAAAAAAAGAAGTATAAAGGGGTTGGGAGTTGCGTGGAGGGGGGAGGGTCCAAATGTCAACTTGCAAAATATGGCAACAAGGCTTTGCTCTGCACTGCACCTTCTTCCTCTTGTGCTCGATTTTAATTGGGTGTTCGCGGGATGATTGTCAGAGATCAGAACCCTTCCTCTGCATACACGCACAATACAAACACATACGTAGAAAGAGAGAGTCACGGGTTTGTCTTGAAAACCAGTCCTAGACACACAGACACTTATTCTCTCTCACCGCATAACCAAGCACCCTAAACAATTCAACAAACACATTTATCTGTAGGCAAAACACTAAGAATACTCGTTAAAAAAATTTAAATTAAATATTTTATTAAAAGATGAAATATTATATTGCTTATAATTTCTTTTTATTTTTCTGAAGTTTTTTTATGATAAATATTTTTAAAAAAAATCTTAAGATAGAACATCAACAAAAGGAAAACAATTTCCTTCCACTCTCCAGCAACAACATCCACAATTTATTTAAAATAAGAAAAAGACAGAGCCAATTAGCCAAACCACATCATATAGTACTAGCATTAATTTCTCTCTCCCCTCCTTTATCTAGCATGCACCATTCCCATGCTTTCACTCACATTGTCTCTTTCTCTCTGATCTTCATTCTGTCTCTTCTCTTTTCTTTTCCTCTCTTTTCTCTTTTCTTCCCTCAATAGCAAAAGCTATGGCTCTTCTACTAGACAACTGTGAAAGCATTTTGCTGTCTTTGGTCACACACAAATCGGTTCCTGCACCTTTCCTTACCAAAACATACCAACTTGTAGACGACCCTTCCACCGACCACATAGTCTCTTGGGGCGAAGACGACACCACCTTCGTCGTTTGGAGACCCCCCGAGTTCGCTAGGGACCTTCTCCCCAACTATTTCAAACACAACAACTTCTCCAGCTTCGTTCGCCAACTCAACACCTATGTATGTATCACACACCCATCATGTCTCTCTCTCTCTCTCTCTATTTTAATTTCTTTTATCGAAGACAATCCTGTTCGAAAGATTATCAAACAATATATACGAGAGACAAAACTTAGATACATACATAAGCGATAATTCGCATAATAAAGATTTACATTAAAGATTTAATATGATGCTAAAATGAAACTTTAATTCCGATTTAAAAAAACAAAACAGAAAGCATTTAAAGAATTAATATCTTAGTTTTCTTTTTATCCAAGTATTGGTTGCACATCTCCTACTCCTAGTAAGAATTCAAACTAGTCCTTATGCTAGACCTAATTCCCATTTAACATACCCATTTTAATCTCACTTTCAAAATGTTACATTTTTGCATGCTCCTAATTAACTAACTTAGCTTTGAATTTTGTTTGAATAGGGTTTTAGAAAGATTGTGCCTGATAGATGGGAGTTCGCGAATGAGTTCTTCAAGAAAGGAGAGAAGAACTTGTTGTGCGAGATTCACAGAAGAAAAACCCCTCACCAGCATCATCAACAAGTACAAGCCATGAACAACCATCACCACCATCCTCAGTTTGGACTCAACGTTCCCTCTTTCTTTCCCTTCCACAATAACAGACTCAATGTTTCTCCTTCTCATGACTCGGACGAGGTAATAATACCCAATTGGTGTGACTCGCCCCCAAGAGGAGTTGCTAGTGTAAACAACAACAACATCAACATCATCAACAACAACAACAGCAGCAGCAACAACTACAACACTGTCACTGCACTTTCTGAGGACAACGAAAGACTTAGGAGAAGCAACAACATGCTCATGTCGGAGCTCGCACACATGAAGAAGCTTTACAACGACATCATCTACTTCGTTCAGAACCATGTCAAGCCCGTGGCTCCAAGCAACAACAACAATTTCCCTTCTTTTCTACTCTGCAGCAGTAATAATAGCAATATCAACACCACCACATCACCACAAACACAACCACAAGCCTCTCCTATGAGTAACGTTTCAACGGTGCAAAGGCAAGTGAAGCAGTCCAACAACACAAATCAAGCGCGTGCTGTGAACTCTCCCACTAACAGCTCCATAACCATTGTTGAGGAAGAGGCTAGCAGTAACAGCTGCAAGACCAAGCTTTTTGGGGTGTCTCTTCAATCCAAGAAAAGGGTGCACCCTGAGTACGGATCTAACAATGTTCTTCAAAGCTCCGAAACGAATAAGGCGCGTTTGGTTTTGGAAAATGATGAACTATTAGGCTTGAATCTTATGCCCCCTTCAACTTGTTAATTAGTTAGTTAAGTGAGTCCTCCCAAAATTCATAACTTTAGAACCTTGCTATTTTCTAATTTTAATTGCTTCATATATGTATAAATTTATTTTTTCTTCTTCTTTAATCCCTTAATTTGAGTTTTGAAGAAGGCAAATGCTGTTGATGGAAGCTTGTGTGCGTGCGTGATCCTGTGTACATTTAACTTAGTGCCGTGGTTATGTCTTCGTTTTTCCTATCCATATGTCCGCCATCTATAAATCTATTAATTATAGACAAAAAAAAAATGAACAAATAATTCAAAGAAAATACAGGGGAGAGAGGGAATTATTGTATAGTTGTTGAATACTATGTGTCTATGATTTAGGTCAATATTCAAATGATACAAAAAAAATGATTGCCAGACACTTATTTAACACCTATAAAGTTCACACACAAAAAAACACTTATAAAAAGAAATAAATTAAGAAAATATAAATATAATAAATAATATAATATGATAAAAATGAAAAATAATAAGTGTTAAAAGAAATATATAATGTTCATTACATGATAAAATAACTAAAATTTATTCTATATATTTTCAATTGAAAAACTCTACACATGTACTGTATCATATCAAAATTGATCGAGACTATACATAGCACATGTAAATTGTTTGGGATCATGCACTAATATCACTGAGGTGGGGATGGCTGGATTGAAACATCTCAAGTTAAAGCAAAGTATTAAATGTTCAACAACTCTGGGTGGTGGAGTTCTGTTCATTCTCTCATTGGGGCAGCTTATTGCACACAATTGTTTGTGTGGGATAATGGGAATTTTTGTCTTTCCTCTGTTCTTTTTTTCTGATTTTGGTATCTGCATGATTCAGTTGCATTAATGAGAGAGAGGGAGCTAATGATAAATAAAGGGGTTACTAACAATTTACTTGGGAAAAAGCTGTTACTGGGAGGAGGACTGAGAACGTAACAAGTTGGAGTATAGACGCATTTTTTTCCCTTTCTCTGGGGCATTCTTGACCAAGCCCCATTAATGGACTAAATGTACGAAGTGAGAAACTCGAAATACTTTGCATCGCCATTCAAAAACTGACGAAGTGACGGGTGATGTTACAAAGATTCATTATTATTATAAAGGAGCTGACAGCAAATGACAAAAGTAATATTCATTAAAAAATCCCATTAGTAGTAGGATTTCTAGATTATGAAAAAACATTTTTTCAAACTCAATATTATTAGAAATCTTGAGAGAGAAAGATAAAAAAATATATATAAATATGATAGTTGACATTATGAATGTTGCAAACTTTATTTGAATAGTTACATATATTAATAAATTTAAAAATATGTGATTTTAAATTTGAAAGTGAATAATGTAGTTGTTTGAAGTAGAGATATTTTATACTAATTTACGAATTTTCAATCATATATATGACTTTGTTAAGATTATACCAAATTATAAGTTACATATCATATAATAAATGATAATTCATTAACTATTACATTTTTTTTTCAATAAGCATAATATTTTGAAGGGTCTTTGGTCATAAGAGGAGGATGAAAAGTTTCTAAGGCATATAACCAAGTATGTTCATTAATGGTTAATCTCGATTCCTAAGCAATTTCAATTTGAAATTTTATCAAGAATTTAACTTCAATACTATTGTCACTACTGTTAATATTTGAGGAATAGCATTTTGATTGGTACTATGATCAAGCCTCTTAGTTTGTATCGCAAAATCATAATCATACATTGGATTTGACTTATTGAATCTTCTCTTTCTACTATTGAAAGTTTCATCTTAGAGCCAATGCTATTTTGGCAGTGTCACTTGTTTGCAAGGCTACTGCTACAATGAAGAAAATTCCTCGATTGGAAAAGTTGTTGAAGGTCACCTTGATTGGACTAGAACTCGCAGATTGCAATTGCACCCTCGGCTATCAAGATGAGATAAGTCATTTTTTCTTCTTTTTCTTTTGACCATATTTCCTCTACCTTTTGTTCTATGATTTATAGTGGGTACTCAAACGACATGCAGGGATTAACTGAATTGTTATTTGTGAATTCTATTAGAGTGAGGTTCAATTTGTTATTAACCATTTTAAAGCGTTAAGTTTAAAGTCATTCATTATGTTTATCAGGTTAGCTCAATTCCATTTATTTCTTAGATTTTAAACTTCTTTCTCATTATTTCATATTTCGGTGTTTCTTGAAACAATCACCTTTTACATTTTCATCTACTTCCTCTTCTTCTATTGCTTTCTTTTATTTTTTCTATTTTGTTCTCTTTCACAATTACTCTTAAGCTTGAGAGGTTACCACAAGTCATTGTGTTTTAAAATAAAGTCTTTATTCACTTTGCTACCTGATTAACAAAAATTCCTTGCATAAGAGAAGTTAATTGGAGGATGGGAAGCAACAATGCCTTCATTCTTGTGTGGCTTGTAAACTTAATTGAAGTTAATTGTTTTACTCTCGCAGAGGTTAGTGGCAACCATCTTATGAGCCTTGACCACTAGGTGTGGTTACCGAAAATATGTGAGTTTGCTTGTAAACTTGTTAGGTAATTGTCACTGTGATCAAGCTTAATGACCTCGAAAACTTTTTCCTATAAAATATTTGCAAAACAGTCTTAATTAATTTGACTAACTTTTATTATATGGACTCTCTTAGGAAATCTTGAGATACAATTTAGTAGGTACAAACGAAATCGGTTGGTAGGTACGAGTATGTATGGTGAGAATTATTTTTTTCTTGCATTGTATTTTTGTTTTCTATGTTTAAATATGATCATTTTCCATCTTGTTGTTTTTCTCATTTATTGTCAGTCATTTGGTTGAAGTAATTGAAACAGATTTTTGGCAAGTGGGTGAGTCTCCTTTTTCTAGAGCATTATGGTCTATTTTTATAATTTAAAAAAACTAGCCTGAAATATTATTAAATATATTTGATAGTTTTACACTACTTGGTGATTTATATATATATATATATATAAATATGTGTGTGTGTGTGTGATTTTCCTTGATTAGTTAGATGGGGATAAGAGTTCTAACACTTTAATTAATATAAATTAGTTGTTTAATAATAATAGGTACATGAATAGTATATATCATGCATATATTTACAATTATAATTTATTGTAAACATGTATTACTTCTTTTACAAATAAGACTTTAGTTAGTATTGTGAGAATTAACTTTGTTAATGCATATATAACAGATGGAGGTAAATATTTTTGGTCTTGACAATCAATTTATTGAAATGCTTTGAGCACAAGACAAAATTAGTAATTATATTTTTTAGAAGTCATTATTTGTAAGGGAAAAAAGTCCCTATTGTCCGGGTTTCCTCTACATCAACTAATTAATATAATTATTTTGGTCCAGATAAAATTAGTGAAATGCAACGTACATAAATTAATTACTGATTTATAATACTTAACCAGGCTCCGAATACAATTAATACACGTATTTGGCTTATAAATAAAATAGATTACTTGATTATTAAATCATTAAATAGTTTTAATTGAATGAGATGATAATAACTACTTATTATAATTATTAATTCATTGATGTCTTTGAATATCTTTGTCATTGATGTCTTTAAATAAACGTATTTCATGTGTAAGCACTTTGTCAAGTTTAGGACTTGTCCCTTTTATGATTCAAAAATATTTTTTTTTCTTCAAATGGTAAGGAATTGTGACTAATGTTCTTTCTCATTTTTTATTTTTATTTTTCGCTTTAAATTGAGAACTTACATACTTGTATTTATTCATTTTGCCCAAAGAATTTATATTTAATCATAACTTCTAATATCAATTCTACCGTAATAAAAATTTCCATCAATCATTCTAGTCCTCACTCATACTTATAGTCAGGATTCTACTTGAGAATGACAAAACTTTCAAGAATTGGCGATACAGGTATATATCTGCAGAAAAACAAGGTCATGAAGTGTTATCCTATTAAATATCATTACCAAAAGTGTTAGAATGAGAATGCATGGATGAAAAGTTTCAATGCTCGAATTTTCATTTCAATATCTATTTCTTCACTCCAGTATTATATCAATTCCAAGCATTCCTGTAACGACCAGTATGCATCTGGTTCATTAACATTAACTTATGATTGTTAAGCGCAACAATTATCATAAATAATGAAAATGAAAGCAGTAAACAAAAATGACGTCATCAAACGTCATTAACAACATCAACTGTACATCATATATGGTGAATTCTCATAATATACAAAATATATCTCTCAAAATTGTACATATCCCTCATCAGTTACAAAACACAAGCATAAAACAAAAATAGAGCCAACATGCTCTTCATCACTATGCCTAAGGTTCTCATAAAATCTATCCCTGCTCGGGCCTCTTGCCCTGGGATCTATTAGCCGCTCCCTGAGCATCACCTGCAAAACATAATCCCCCAACAGGGATGAGATAACAATCTCAGTAAACTCAGGGTCCTTAGTGGTCTTTCCTCCCCCTGGTTCACTTCCATGCACATAATATCAAAATTGACATTACAAACTAGCCATCACAGCTATCAGTCACATTACCACATGTACATAGCATATATATATATATATATATATATATATATATATAAATCAATGCCTGAGGAGGCTTCATCCATTTATATGAGCAAATCTCACATCAGAGTTTACTATTCATGCCTGAGGAGGCTCCTCCATCCATTTATATGGGCACATCTCACACCAAGACTTTCTTTCTTTGCCTGAGGAGGCTTCATCCATCTATGTGGGCACATCTCACATCAGGACTTATATATATAAACTATTAAACTTTATTCTACTGACCAGAGAATTTAATCAATCACATAACATTTATCACAATGTAAAACTCATAAATCACATATACAACACTATCACAGTGTTCAGCTCATCATGTACATGTTTCCATAAACAGTAACACACAATTTCAATATACATGCATCATGATATACAATAACCATAACTCCCTCGGAGTATGGTGGAACACAAACAGTGGGAAACACTCCCAAGAACAAAGAGCTTACCTGCTCTCAGCGCTACACCGGCTCTTCCAGCTTCGTGGTCACAACCACCAGCAATGTCACTATCACGCCCTACACAAGGCATACAAACAATCAATCAATAACAGTCCTCAACCGTTAGAATGAAAAGAAACGCTATTCCTTTCCATTAAAACCTCTCTGTTCTCTATCTTAGGGTTTTCAGAGCTAACCACCCTATAGGCGATTCACAGACCCTCAACAGGATCTATCTTGGTCCAACCAAGATCTTAGAGTCCCCCTAGACTCTGCATAATCTCAATTCAAAGCATTTTGTTGCTTAACCATTCTATATTTCAAGGATAAACAAGTTGTTCAAAACTATCAGTTTTCACCGTTTATATAGCCTCCTGAACAACTTTTGTAACAGGACCTAAGCTGATATCTATCATAATACCTTCCATTTCATCAACATTCTTCCTACTCGTACATATCTCAGGTTCAAAACCAAACTTTATCAGAAGTCATGATTCAAAGTTCAGTATTCATCAGAACAACCCCCTGATCATACTTCTCACAAGAATCCAAGCCTAATTTCAGCCTTAACACAATTTGGTTACTATTCATCCCAAGAACCATTTCACAAATCAATCGGTAAAACTTGAGTTTCTTACCTCTAAACTGTCGAGGAAGGCTAGAGAATCACTTCTCTAAGCTCTGACGTCCTTGAATCGCCTTTTTTTCTCCTCCAAAACTCAGTTTTACAAAGTTCCCTAGAGAACAAGATTTCTCCATTTTAAGGTTTTCTCTAAGGATTGAAGTTGGAATCTAGCTCATAGAAGGGTTCTAATCAACTTTCTAGTTGGATAGAAAGTGTTTTGATGAAGAATGGAGAAGATATGAAGCTCCCCAAGCTTGTCAATGGAGGAAAAAGCAAAGGAAGAAGAAGAGGAACGTTCTTTCCTCCCTTAAAACGCAAAAATGGCCTTTTATAGGCCCCAAGCCCGAGTCCTGATGCTAACGGCGCTGTTCTGGCGCTATCGGCGCCAAATTACAGAGAAATTTGGCCTTTGTCGTGCCTCCCGCGCTACCGGCGCCACTAATGGCGCTACCGGCGCCATCTTCCCGTGCATCTGGCGCTGGTGGCACCACTCTGGCGCTACTGGAGCCAGATTCTAGTGAAAAATGGCCTGCAGCTACAGTGCCACGCCATCAGCGCCACTCCCACACTACTGGCTTGAGATTTTTTTTAGAAACCTAGGTTATTATAATTAGAAAGTCCTAGTCCATGACATAAGCACGGGCAATTATAAACACAAAATTACAGCATAAATTTCTTCTTTAAAAAGCTTTGTCAGTAATTTATAGGTTTTTCATAAAAACTTGTAATGATGATGATTACAAGGATGTACATTTTGTTTATAAAAACTTGTAACGACCCCGAATAAAATATGATTGAAACTCTTTGACAATATATTTCTCATTCTCTTACTAATATGTCTCTACAAACACATCTCACAAGTTAAAAAGAAACCATATATAACCCATCAAGAACAATCTCAATTCCAGCAGAGGCACATATACATAATAGTGTCAAGTCAAAATAATTTCTAATTTTTTCATTTAATAAAAGTGTTTGCTTCCACACTTAATTTTTTGTAGGGTTGACAAAGTGAGTCAGTCCACCAAAAACGGACTGTACTGGTCCTAGTTCACCAAAAACATGGGTCGAACAGGGCTGGCCCACTTTTGCAAATTGGGTTGAAAATGCTAGCCCGTCCCACTTTAAGGTGGGTTGGTGGGCCAGCGGGTCAGTCCACCTAAATTTTTTTTTAAAAAAATTAAAAATTAAAATTTTTTAAAAAGACAAAAATATTATAAAAATACAAATGTAATTCCTATGTAAGTTGAACAAAATTTGGATATGCAACAAACTAAAGAAGACCAAATTGGGACGCAGATCCTGTTGTGTGTACCTCGACAAATGTATATTTATTGTTTAAAGCCTTAATAGCCATATCAACTTTATCAAATGTTGCATATTTTAAAAAAGAACTTCCTTGTGGAAGTTGAACAAAATTTGGACTATTGTCAATACTTGTAGATATGATATGCAACGTATTACATCTACAAATGCAAGAATCAAATGAAATTCATTATTCCTCATGACCCTTGGAAGACCAAATTGCCCAAACGGGGGATGATACAAATAAGTGAAATACAAATAATAGTTAACACATATACCTTGTCGTGTACCAGTTTTCTTATGTTTTAAAGGAACAATCTTAACAATAGTTCCATGTTCTTCAATATACAAGGAGAATTACAAAAATCAGAGATAGACGAGTAAGAGCTATAATAAAAACAAAGAAAGTAAGGAAGAAAATAAAAACAAGTATAACATCACACAATCTACTAAAAAGATGCATGATAAAAATGTCAAAAGATAAATAAATAAAACCATCTCTTATATCAATCCACAATTTCAACTACAACACGTGTCTGAACAAAGTTAACAGAAAATAAAGGAAATAGAACACACCTCATCCTCGATGGCTTGGTTGCCATTCTTGGAACAGGTGCAACATACACTTTACACGAAATGTCCACTTGATATGCGAGAATGAAATCAAATTGCGTAAGTAGCGAAATTAAGGCTAATACACGTACACAGAGACACTGTTTCAGTTTAAAAATTCCATCAACGGCCAAATGAAGGTACCTGGTTGTAGTGGTTGGTGGTGAACTGGCGGTGGTCTTCTTCTTGGGACGCAGATCCAAAACAAAGACGCTGGCAGTGCATGGACGGAGATGTCGGCGGTGCGGGATAGTGGGAGCGGGATCTCTCTCTGCAACTAGTCACGTCTCTATGAAGTGCGAACAACTTCTCTCACGAAGTCACGGTCACTGTCATGGGTCTGCCTCCAGCTAGGGGTGGAAATAGCCCAGATAGCCTGTCAGGGGCCTATAGCCTGACCTGGTTAAAGCCTAGCTTGGTCTGGCTTGTTTATTAAAAAGGCCAAATTTGAGCTTTTTTAAAAGCCTATTTAATTAAAAAGGCCAAGCTGTAGGCTTTAAAAAAAGCCCGCAAAGCCTGAATAATGGGCCTGTTTAATCTAAAAACATTCCTAGTCATCCAGTCAAGACTCTTGCCTCTTTCCGTCCGTTCAATTTGATTTTGTGCCTCATTAGTCATTACTCACTTTCAACACTTTCTTTCTAAACTTTAAGCCCTAATAGAGCAAAGCAATCCTCATTCTTCACCTCCTACCCGAGCCTGTGTGCCATCATCTTTTCAGCTACCAGTCTATCACATCCCGACAACGACAACGGCAAGGCAAGAAGGAGAACCTCCATCCTCTGTTATTTGTCGTGCATCTCTGTTATTTTGTGAGTACTTTTTATTTTCTTTTTCGTTGAACACAATTACACAAACAAAAAAAATACATAATTTAAGGAGAATCATAACTGAAATAAAAAATCGAAAAGCCATGTTCGTGGAAGAACATCCAGAAGCTATATATATATATATATATATATATATATATTATATTATTCGAAAGATAAAAATAGAAAGAGACTTACCTGCACCAGACCGCACCAATTTTTTTGGCTCGTCACTCCATCCTTCAAATGAACCTCCAATAAAAAGATGTTTTTTTTTTAAAATTGGTGTGCTTTTTGTCTATATTGCACTGTTATGCGTTCAAGTACAGCACACACACATAAATGGAGGATATTATAAATAATAGTTCTGGTTTATTTGTTTAGAAACTAATAGTAGTTCTTTTCACGTGCAGAATTATTATGAAAGTATGCAACCTCTCCACGGATAAAACTATTATTTAATTTAATTATATAAAAAATAATAGTTGCATAATTATTTTGGTGGTTTATTTGATTCCCAGAGAAGCACACACATATAATAAAATATTTATAATAGTTATTAATAGTTCTCTTCACGTGCAGATTTAACTTTTTGCTTTAACTAATATTTGTTTCTTGAATCAATATTAAATGGTCATTGGTTTTTTGCATATTGGTAATTTCTTGATAGGAATTTATCTGTAAGTTTTATAGTTATTTTTCAAATTTGAATAGGAAGAAAAGGAGACTTGTTGATTAGAATAAGCCACCAAAATATGAATAACACTATGGTTTATTTGTTTGCTTGTTGCTTCACTATAATTTTCGCTATTTATGGGGATATTTTTCAAAATGCTATTTGGTGAACAAAGTAACATTGTAATGCACCATTCCAGCTACAAGCATAGCTTGTTAAAGGTTTCTATATTGTATGGATGTTGCAGTGAAAGATGAGAAACATGTCGATTTATTTGTTTTAGTTCCTTATACTTAGCATTTCAAGTCTGCACTATCATTAATTTTGCTCCTTCTCCGTTGTTCTATTGCAGAGTATTAAGGAAATCTAACCTTGATGGCTGAAACTACTCCTACTACTAATGTGCCTATTAATGATACGACTCAACCCACACAAGAAGCTAATGGACATGATAAGGACAACTCCAGAGATGCTGAAGAAGAAGAATCTGTCATCAAGCCGAAGAGGAGAAAAACTTCAGTTGTTTGGCATGACTTTAACGAAGTTAAGAATTCTAAAGGTGAAACAAAGGCTGCATGCAAGTATTGCAAAGCCCTTTTATCAACTGGTGGGAGGGGAGGAAGCACAAGTCATCTTAAGAGGCATAGTGAAATTTGCTTACCAAGGAGGTTGCAAATGGAAAAAGAAAAGAAACAACCATCCATTCTTTCTCCCTTCCAATTCAACTAACCCATTTCTTAATCCATGTAGTAGATACTCTAATGAAAAGATGAGAGAAATTATTGCAACTGCTGTTATGGTACATGAGTTGCCTTTTAGTATTGTTGAGGATGAAGTTTGGATGTGGGCTTTCCAATATGCGAATTCTGATTTTCAAAAAGTAAGTCGTAAAACAATAAGAAGTGATTGTTTAGAAATATATGAGGCAGAAAAGAAAGTATTGAAGGCAGAATTGAAAGGTGTAGCCAAGATTAGCTTAACTACAGATATGTGGAAATCAAGTCATCAAGTAGTTGAGTACATGGTTATAATTGGTCATTTCATTGATGCAGAGTGGAAACTTCAGAAGAGGGTTTTGAGCTTTGTAAAAGTACCTGCTCCTAGGCGTGGTATTGACGTAGCCGATGCAATATTCAAGTGCTTGAAGGCATGGGGGATTGAAGATAAAGTTTTTTTAGTGTCCGTTGATAATGCTTCTTATAACGACTCTTGCTTGAAAAATATAAAAGATACTTTGTCACTGAGCACAAAGCTAGTTCTTCATGGTAGCCTATTTCATGTTAGATGTTGTGCACACATACTTAATTTGTTGGTGCAAGATGGTCTTAGTAAGATCAAAACCATAATTCACAACATTCGTGAAAGTGTGAAATACATCAATCATAATGATTCAAGGTTAAAGGCATTTAGTGATGTTGTTGAACAAAAACACCTAAAAGAAAAGAAGCCTATTATTGATTGTCCTACAAGGTAGTAAAATTTATTTATATTTTAAATTCTTTTTAGTATATTTATTGTTGACTGTTATACATGGTACTCACAATTCCATATATTTAGGTGGAATTCTACATATCAAATGCTATCAACTGCATTGAACTTCAAGATTGCCTTTTCAGCCTATAAATAAAGAGATCCACTTTATAACTATGATCCTTTGCCTGAAGATTGGGAGAAAGTTCACAAAGTTTGCAAAATTTTATCTATATTTAATCTTGCCACGCATGTCATTTCAGGGACCGAGTATCCTACTTCTAATCTATATCTTGGTGAAGTTTGGAAGGTGAAACAAGTACTTGATGCTGCAGCTGAGGATGGAGATCTCTTTATGAGAGAAATGACAGTTCCTATGAGAGCCAAGTTCGATAAATATTGGGGTGAATGCAATCTGTTGATGGCCATTGCAAGTGTTTTAGATCCAAGGTGCAAATTTCACATTATTGACATATGTTTTCCTTTGATATTTAAGTCTGAAGAACTTATTAATCACAATGTGAATAAAGTTCGGTCTTCTTTGCATGAGTTGTACAATGAATATGTTAATTTGAGTGTTGAGGAATCATTTACTGATGAAGGGAATACTAGTGGCAGCAACACTTCTTCTAATTCTGTGTGCAAGTCTACAATTATTACTGGATTTGATGAAATAATTAATATGGTTAGAGAGAAAGAAGCTGTCCCTTCAATGAAATTTGAAATGGATGTTTATCTTGAAGAGGGTGTTTGTGTTACTGAAAGTGATAGCTTATCTTTTAGTGCCTTGGAGTGGTGGAAGAACAATAGTTTGAAATATAAGATTTTATCAAAGATGGCAGCTGATATATTAGCCATTCCAATCTCAACTGTTGCATCGGAGGCTACTTTTAGTGCTGGAGGGAGAGTTATAGATGAATACCAATCAAAGTTGAATGAAGAATCTATTGAAGCTCTCATTTGTGAAGGAGATTGGCTTCGTCAAAAATGTAACTTGAAGAAGAAAAAGGTTTAATATTTTTTAATTTTATGGCCTATTCTTGTAATTATTTAACTTATTTCATGTATTTTCTGATAATAAAATTTATCTTTGTATTGTAGGTGGATGAATCACTTAAAGTGATCAATTTGAAGATTTGATGCCTTACTCTTGATGTTGGTCAATTTGAAGATTTGAAACTTTATTTGATGTCATTAGTTATGTTGCTTTTATGTTTTTTTTATTGAGACTTGAGTTTTTGTTTTTAATTTGTAAATTTCAGAATTGAGACATTTTTATGTTTATGATTTTGAGACTTTAGTTATGAATTTTAAATCTGTGGCTTGAGATCATATTTGATATTATCATATAAATCATTTTTATGTTTATGTTCATGAGACTTTTGTTATGAATTTTATTTGTTATGAACTTTTGGTATGTTACTTGATTTTTTTAGAACAATATTATGTTTGGTAATTGTAATTTATAAGAGAAGTCATGTCTATTATGCTAACTTTTTACTTTTATTTATTCTAGTTTGACTAGGCTTTGTATACAGACTTTCAGGCCAAGCTAGGCTTTTATACAGGCCAGGCTCAGGCCTAAATAAATTATTTTTAACAGGTAACAAGCCAGGCTTAGGCTTAGTCATAGTGATGCGGGCCAGGCTTAGGCCTGTCAAAGCCTGGCTTGGCCTGGCCTATTTCCACCTCTACCTCCAGCTTCCTCGGTCGTCACAAACAGACAGACTCACAGTCACGAGTGTCGGGGTCACAGCCTCGTGGGTCTCTCTCTCTCACTTTCGAGTCTCGACAATTTCAGTCTCTAGAAGAAGAGACCACTCGAGGTCGAGAAGACGAGACATTGAGACCTAGAAGCTTCTAGGCACTGAGCACTATGCTGGGCACTGTAGGCAGAAGACTAAAGATATAAGATATTTGTGTATTTGAGTGTCTAGGCCTGGCTAAGTGGCTATTGGACTCTTAGTTTTTTTTTTAGAATTTATTTTCTGTTGGCCCGGTGGGTTGGCTCGGCCATGGCCAAGTTTTGGCTTGCGTTTTTGTGGGCCAGGTTGACCTGACCCATTTTAGTTCAGTGAGTTGACATTGTCAACACAATCCACTTTTTTTTGTGGGTTAAACGGACTGATCCACCAGGTCAGGCCTGATTTGCGAACCCTGATTTTTTGTTGTCATAAAGTATGGCATTAAGAGGGAATACTACAACAGAATTACCTTGATCTAATCTAATAGCAAAACTCCTAAACTTTGAAAAATTAGGAGGTATTTTCATTGAACAAAAATGAAAGGTTGGGGGTTTTAAATAGTCAATTAGGGGATGCCAAGGTCCAAAGTGTTAAATAACTTCTTTCTTGTGTACAAAGTGTTAAATAGTTTGAGTCAAAATATTGTATGTCAACATTGAAGAGAGGTTTATTTGTGTATATTTTGTTTACATAATGTTTTGTAATTAATAAATAATCGATGCAACTCTTAAAAGTAAAATACTTATTTGGAACCAATAACTTTGTAATTAATTTAATTAAATTGATAGTGTTGAATGGTAATTAGTTTAGTCTACATGTATACGAATAATTAACAATGTAAAAATTTCTATGCAAATCATATTTGAAAGTTAAACCTTAAAAATTTTCTTGTGACTTTAATTTAAGAAATTGGCAAGATTAAGATTCAATGTCAAACATCTAACTTGATAATGATTACACTTGTTGGTTGCTAAACTACATCTAATATATATTATCATACACTATATTCTAATATTCACATCTACTACTAAAAAACTAAAACTAATAAACTATATAACGACGTTGAAGTCATTACAAATGGAAATGTGTATGTATTGTTTTCATTGTATGTGTCACTCGCCATCTTCCTCGAAGGCTCCAACCTCTTAAAAAAATAGTAGTAGATAAACAAGAAGTGGAGGAAGAGAGGGAAAGGATAACATAGAAACAGTGGAATAGTGGATGAGATTTGACGTTGGAAGTGTTCTTGTTCCATCGCCACAGCACTATTAGAAAGAATAATTTTAATATTGCTATGTTAATATGCATTTAAAAAAATTAATGTTAACAAAAATGCGATAATATATTCATAAATAATATAAATTTGTTAATATTGATTTTTGAAAAAATTAACATTGATTTTTCAATAACGATGAAAACAAAATTCATGTTAACAACCATTTTTTAAAAACATGGATTTTTATGAAAATTGACTTTATGTTTGTCTTTTTTTTAAATCTATCTTCCCTTCTTCTTGCGTTCACTCTAAATCACTCTAAACCTCATCTCTCACTCTCACTCTCTGCGGTGGCACAGTGATTCCTCAGTCTCGCTCTCACTCTCCACGGCCCGTGGTGATTCCTCAATGTCGCTCTTGGTCTCGCTCTCACTCTCACTCTCCGTCAAGTACCTACTCTTGTTTATTCTACTTTGTGCTGGAAATGAAAATGCTGAAGTGAACATAAACTCTTCTAATGACATTATCACATGAACGAACCTTATATGCCCATAAAGTCTGACAATTTTTTCACCCACTACCTATTTGACACATTGTGCCTGAACACAAAATTTGGATTTTTAGTGTCTTCCAATTGCTCACACTCCATAAGAAGCCTCTACAGCATCATAATTTTTGGCATTAATGTAAGGTCCGTTTTGACAAATCCGGGAGTAGCGATAGTTATGCCAAGTGCCAACATCCCAACCAAGTTCCATTCTCAGAGTCTCGAAGAAGTTTATTACCGCAGCCTTGCTTGCCGGCATGTTACCATTCAACAATCACAATTATATATAATATATATATATATATATATATATATATATATAACTTAAAAAATAATATAACCAAGTAAAATAATGTAATTAATGGTCAGGTGGCATGCACTATATATCTTAATTTGCAAGTCTGAAATGAATATCCAAAGTTTACAATATAGATACTCATCCTTGGTAGTGGGAACCATCCGCAACCATGAAGCAATCACTATGAGCCTGCCTTTGTTTATTTTGAGATGTGGGATTGCATGCAAAGTGCCATAAACTGCTCCCCGGAAATTTATGTCCTGCGAATTCACAGAAATACTTGGTTTTAAAACAATTTTCTTGGACAAGAAGACTAGAGATTCTAATTTAGTTAAGCGTATTGAATATATATATATAACCAATTATAAACGGCTCATAAAAAATAATACCCACAATTAATGATACAACCTCTATATTACAACAACAACAAAATAATAAATTAGTAATCAAATTTAATGGCGGTAATTATTTTCTGTCTCTAATATTGGGATTACAAAAAATTTAGTAACAAAAATTATATTAAAATTATTTTGACTAATTTTAATTTTTCGATAGTAAAAATTCATTTGTCTTTATCTGTGAGGTTTAGGATTTAGGGTTTAATAAATTTATTTGTAATCTTCCTCTGGTAAAATTTCTTTCTTATCGGTGAGGAAATCCAACTGTCAAACCATAAAAATGCTTACAAATTATCAATACCATGTTGCAGTTGCAGAAGATTAAGATTTACGACATCTACCACTTAACAATAGATAGTTAATTAATGTACTCATAATTAATTGTTAATTAGATATAATATAGTGATTCTTCGGTTTCATTATTGGCATACCATAACTGGAGTGAATTCGGAAACATCAAGCCAATCCTCCACCCCTACAGGCCTACCACTAATTCCAACGTTATTTACTAGATGGTACAGTGCACATGACACCATTTCTGTCAATTTAGATTAGAAATCAGAAAATAGAAAGCAGATAACAACATACAAAATTGATGGAGAATTTACAAAGAGATATCTACCTAAAGTTTACTTGAATAAGTAAGTAAAATTGAATAAATCAGTTTAAATAATATTTGCACTATAATAATTTAATATTGTCCAATGCAATGCACATTAACAACTAATTGTTATATGTCTTAAGAATAATGTTGTCGTCTGATTCTATTCTTTGTACAATAAGTTTGACAACTACTTAAAAAATTATTAATAGGTCAGTTGTATTTTGTAATACATTTATTTTATCATTAGTATTTGATATTAATATTTTAATTGTACAACATGTATGCATGTTTATTTTAACCAGTATTGAAGGAATTCAACGATAGTCAAGGATGTAAAAATTCAAGGTTACTACTAAATGGATTCCAATTAAAATAAGTAATTTAAACAATGCTTAATGTCTTAAAAATTAGATTTTATTACCTGTACACTAATTTTTGGTTAACTTTAAATATTTTATTAAATTTAGTGTAATAAGCAAAAGATGAAGCACTGAGTGTAACTATTATGTGATACATTGGATGTCAATGATAATCTTTGAATGTTTCAAGAATAATTGAGAAATGATAATTTTACTTCATAACTAATTTCATTTATTATACTTGTTATTATTTACACTGATTAAATTATGTTTTATTATATTATACAGTATTTTACTTATTCATAATTGGAACCACATAGAATAAAAGAAATTCGTATTTAGTGGACAAGATGTTATCTCAGAGTTAAACAAGAAACACTAGGTGTTTAAGGAATTTTTCAATTGTAAAGTTATGTTTAATTACATTCGGTTATAGATGATTTTATATATTGACATTATTTTTTTCTCTAACTACTTCTTAAATTGATAGTAATTATTCAATAATAATATAAAAGTTTGTATTGTGAAACTATCTAAATTGTTCTGTTTTTAAATTTGGAGGTTTGGATAATATTAAAAAAATGGATAAGATATTAAAAAATTACAAAAAATAACATTGATTTTCCTAAATATCCAATGTTGAAAGTAGAAAAAAAATCGATGTTAAAAGTGTATTTTCTAGTAATACAAGAAATTTTAAGATTGTTTTTGGTAAAAGTAAAAATTGATAAAGTTTAAAATTATCTAAAATATATTTTTTAATAAAATAAAATAAAAATATCATATAAACATGTCTATTGTATCATTTTAGATATTTATCAACTAATAAATTTATCAAAATCTTATAATTCAATTCAGGGGCGGGCCCTGTTTAATATTTTCCTTTTTTAGAAAAGGGGCCCTCAATTGGCAATTTAAAAATAAATAAAATGTAAAAGTAGTAAAAATTGTTGTTGGTAGGAATTGAACCTTGGACCTCTTGGTTATTAAAAATAGACATTACCATCTCCTCTAATTTTTAATATTAAACATATGTTGCAGTACTTAATATTTGAGGTCCCTTATTTTTTTGGGCCCTGTGCGGTTGGGCACCTTGCATGGGCCCAGAACCGCCCCTGATTCAATTAGCTAGTTTAACAACTTCCAATAACCAACCAGGTTTCAGTTTTTGTATAGTTTTTAAGCTTTTAGTTGGCTATGCAGCTAGCTTTTAGTATTTTTCACTAGATAAAATGCTTTTTTGACATTATCATTAATAGTATTTGATAAATAATTTTTTTTACAGTAGCTTATACATATACTTTTATTCCCATAAATAGAGATGAGAATTAATGTGATATTTCCATGAGAATATGGAAAGTTATTTTCAAAAAATACATGTAACTTCCAATTTTTTACTTTTCTTATTTGAATTATTTTAAATTTAAAAAAATTCTAGATTATTAAAATGTAACCAAACATGTTTTGAAATATACGTAGAAATAATATTCCCATAAACCATATTCTTGGAAATATGATTCTTAAAAATACAATAACCTTTAGTGAAACAAACACACTTAACATAAAAAAAAATGATAAAAAATAGCTTAAAATTAGTTAGTT